>MU225737.1:555921-596185 GCA_018584345.1 Thuja plicata | reverse complement strand
CTGTAATACTCCTAACAGGGTAGGTCATCAGAAGTGACCAAATTGTAAGCCTTAACCAGCTCTTCTTATCTGCAGATAGTGAAGTTTGTGGGTAACAATCCCCACTGCAGTTTTTACTTCCTTAACAGGAGTTTTCTGCGATATCATATCTTGTGTTATGTGTTATCTATTTTCATGAATGTTTCTAATATTATTACATATCAGAAAGAATGTATGATATGATTTCATATGCATAAAGAAATATGAACAGCTAGATAAGTTAAATTACAAACTGATGACAAAGGGTTAATGGGCTAACCAAGAAAAGTTTTAGAGGTATTGATTCACCCCTCCCCTCTCAGTACACCATCTCAATATAATTCCAACAGTCTCTATGTGAGACATGTCCCTTAATCATATCTTAATTAATCATATGTTAAATGTTTGACCGATGCTCGTTATCAGTTCATGTTATTACCAATGCAACGTTCACAGTAATGCAACATCAATAACAATGCATCATTGAACATTGATATTACAACAAGGTTTAATATATCAAGTCGATACTTGATATCGACTCATGGCATGTGTAATATTAATAGTAGGGTTATTATGTTGATGACAATACATAATATTAATGTTAGCAACATGATTAATATGTAGAATCTAGGATGTTGGACTTCCATGTCTTATTTTTAGATGCGGTGTTGATGGGTTTCTTGTTCTCTTTTTCTGTGGCTCTAGCTGTCGCTTGTTTCTGTCTTTATTCCCATTGTTTTTATGTAAGGACCTATTGCTATATCTTAAGCTTTGTATCGGGTTTCAGGCACCCTTTTAAACCTATTTTACTTAATCTAAAGCATGATTAATATGTCGATACTCAATATCAATAGTATGATTAATGTGTCAATACTTAGTATTGATATCATATTATGGTTAATACTCATTATATATATATATATATATATAATGTTGATACTAAATATTAATACACATCATGATTAATATCAACAACAATTAATTAGAGCAGTATATAAAAAATGATAGAGATCAAATGCTTAAGGCTGATAGGCCACTTATGCATTTGATTTCATCGATTGGAATAATCTGACCGAAGCTACAAATCATTAACACTCCCTCATAGCTAGGGAGGGTGATTACTATTCTGATGAAAATGCAATAAGCTCATGTATTGTGGGAGAAGAATATCACCTCAACGTGATATTAGAAATTATGGCATATCCATGGATAGCAAATGACATTCACCATAAATGATGTTACCTCACAGTGACGTCAAGAGTATGGAATGTCCATGAATATCAAGTCACATGATATTCACCATACTTGTATCTTTTCTGGTATGTGTACTAGCATCAAGTCATATGATGCCTACTAAAGAAGATATCTTCTCATGGCATATCCACAGGTATTACATCACATGATATCCACTATGACACATCTCAGTAATATAACTCATTGAGGTTACATACCACTCAGTTAATATTATGTAAGAGATATGAACTATCATGACATGTCTATGGATATCAATAATATGATATTAGGGTTAACTATTGTAAAGTTGTCACCTTACAATAACCACCAAAAGTACAAGTGTTCATCACTGAAATATTTTCACCTTGCAATGATATTTACAGGGGCCCATAAACTAATGAAGTCATGGAGTCACACACATGACATCCACCATGAAACATATCAGAGGATAGAGCCACCATGGATATTCCCAGAGGGTGGAACAAGGCCTTTCACCTCAAACTTCTCTCACAGAGAAGGATGCATTAAAGTAAATCTCAGGAAATCATTGATGTTGAGACTCTCTCTCAGTAAGGGCTTCGTTCCATAACTCCAAGCTTGTCTAAAAAATGCACAAAATTCTCTTTGGCAGATTGCTTGGAGGAAATACCAGTTCTCAATTCTTCAATGATAATGTACTCTAGATGAATACAAGAGAAATCATCTCTCCATGGTCTACTCCCTCTGAATCGCTATGATCAATATCCTCATGAATCAATTGTGGCAGATCCTCTGGTTGCTCTCTCTATCATGGAAGCATACATGATCCCAATCATGAAAATATCTTTCTCCAATAGACTCTCATCATTTGGTGCATGATCATTTATATCATGTTAAAACTTTTGATCACAACATTATTTGTAGGAGTAGTTTCTCATACACAAATGTTCTTGTCTGATTCTATAGTAACATGAGTGAATTTAATAAACTGTGGATTTATCCTTAGGCTTGGAAACATTAGACATTCATGATAATGTAGCTCTTATCTGAAGCTCCAAGTATATGCATCAATCTCTTAATCTCCTTGTTCAAGGTTGCCTCTGATAGATTTGTCAGACTCCCTCTAAATGAGAATTTCTTCTCTTCGAAGAAACATCTTCAGTCATCAACTCAGTTTCATGACTGCAAGCATCAAGTTCTTACTCCCTTGATTGCAATATCTTATGTTTCTTAATTTGTCTTGAAATTTTTTCAGAGAGAGATTACAAATAGTTCATATAATTAAACAATCTTGAGGAAGGATACCAGAGTTATTTAATAACTACATAAGAAATTTATGAACATTATTCAAGAGCATAAAATACTTATCTTTTATTGATTAATCTCCCTTATAATCTGTGAATTATTCTTGCACTTGAAGATTCAGATTTTCTCTAGATGCACCTAGAATAGGAACAACAAAGCATATATTGCAAATGACTCCTTGAACAACAATCTTTCCATGGCTATATACACCACTATAATCCTTATAAGATTTTATTAAAAGTAATTATCAATTATAATTCTCTTGTGTCACTAAGATCTCTTATGCTAGAATTCAACCATATTCTTCATCACTATGTTTCCTCACACACTAAGAAACATTCATGACACAATTCCTGTCATATGCTCACTGTAAACGTTAGTGTAAGAATCTATTAATGTTCTTCACCCAAAACTTTATTGTTTCTCCTTTGACATGAAGATGTAATTGCAGCTTTTGTTTCGAGAGTTATTGATAGTTTGGCTCACATTCCTTATTCAAAATTAAGGAGAATATGACAACATAGGTTCACCATACTTAATAGATATTAAAGGAGAACATAAACCTCCCTTTCATCACAAATACTTCAATTAATTGTCAATATAAATAGTTCTATTGCATAATGACCAGATTGTAACAGGGAACTTGCACCAGCTTCCTTATTCGTATTTAAATCTCTGCCTAAAAATAATAACTGCAAAAGTGATAGTTTTATGCAATGAGTATAGTATCCTTTGATCTAGACTTTAGAAAATGCAACTTCATCTTGCATTATTAATTTGAACAATCTAGTAGGAATTTTCACACAATGTATATCCTCTTCAAGACTCCTGAATTTAATCATCAAAAGGGTAAAAGCCACGTCTTAGCTTATCGATAATTCGTGTCAATATTTTCAAATGACTATAGCCGCCAACACTATTTTGTAGAGCCTATGAGACATATATTAATCTTGATGCTAAGTCACGACGAAACTTTAGTCACTAGTCGATATCATTAACGGTGATACTTATTATGACTTTCGAGGTTGACATGTATGTCGTTGTCTCATATTTATGTATATCTTTTCTCTTGTGAGGCTTGTATATCATATGCTACTTCATATATGATGTTGACTTTATCAATTCATCAGACTGTATTCTCCCGTAGATTGCCAGCTGTGTATCTTGTTCATCCTCAACTATGAATGTCTAGTCTCAGTATTATTGAGACATTGCAGGAAATCTATCCAAACATAGCATTCCTCCAAATTGTCGACTTGCAATCCAAGCTCCCAAGTTCGTTCCTTAAATCTAACACCAGCCACCATGTATGCTGGATAGAAGGAACTCAAGGAAAATTAATTGCAGATCGAAGATAGTCTTTACTTATGTAACTCTAATCGAATCTCACTAAACTGGCTCTGATATCATTTTAAGTTTTGATCATATTTATAGGTTATAAGGATTTTTAATTTAATCATTATTATCTAGATGTATATGCACATTTTATATGATATTTTAAACAAAATATCATTGATATGCTTTAAGAGATGATTACAAACTATTTTATATTCTTGCTCAACACTTATTGATTTTGTACCTTACAATATCTTTGAATATATATATATATATATATATATAAGAGACATGTCTCTACGTGAGATATGTCTCTATGTGAGACATGTCCTTTAATCATCTCTAAATTAATCATATGTTAAATGTTTGATCGATACTCATTGTCGATTCATGTTATTACCAATGCAACGTTAATAGTAATGCAACGCCGGTAACAATGCATCATCGAACATTGACATTACAACAAGGTTTAATATATCAAGTCAATACTTGATATCGACTCATGTCATGTGTAATATTAACAACAAGGTTATTATGTCGATGATGATAGATAATATTAATGTTAACAACATGATTAATAAGTTGATACTTAATATCAATAGTATGATTATTGTGTTGATACTTAGTATCGATATCATATTATGTTTAATACTCATTATCGACAACATAATATGATATCGATATATAGTAAAATATATAAAATTGATACTCAATATTAATACACAGCATGATTAGTATCAACAGCAATTAATCAGAGCAGTATACAAAAAAGGATATAGATCAAATGCTTAAGGTCGATAGTCCACTTAGGCATTTGATTTCATCGATAGGAATAATCTGATCGAAGCTAAAAATCATTAACATTTTCATGTCCTTTGCAATAACCTGGAAGTGGGTCAAAACTATTGGTATGGTTTCTTCTCCAAACTCTTCTAACTCTTTCTTCCAACCTTCACAGGCTTTATAGAATGTGTTTTCCTCTAAGGGTGCTCCTCACTTTCTCTAACACTGCATGCAATGCATGTTTGCAAGAGAAACTGCATAGATGCATATATGTTCTCATTGATGGAAACTAAAGACAATTCCACATGCGCATTGCAGTAGGAGATCAGACCAAAAATCTGATTGAAAATTGGTTAGGTATGGAAATGAAGAACATAGTATTCTACCAGTATACACTGTTTGGTCAGGTGGAGCCTTCCAAATGCATATATTTTAGCACACATCAAAAGGAAGCATTTTGGATGTATGGAGATTATTATTCCAAAATTTGAAGGTTTGGTGGTAAGTTTTATAAAAGTTAGAAGGATTTATATATCAAGGTTTTATGTTTGACAATTAGACAGGCTGACATGATGGGAAAATCTTTTTGTAGGCATGGTAAATAATTTTTGGCACTTGATTTTATGATCAAACGGTAAATCCAACATAGTTAGTTTCATTAATTTTGGTAGGAAATGAATTTGAACTAAGGATTTGGCTTACTTGTTCAACACGATACACATTTTTATAGAAATATGTTAAGGCCGACATGGTGTGATCAAATTTCAAGGCACGGGTACCTATAAAGTGATAGATTAGGGTATGAAAGACAAAGTTGATGAACGTTGTATATGTGAAGTTAGTTGTGTGACGGTTTTCATGCAAAATTCATCGATATGATAATTTGATTAGCAAAGGACAGTGAACAGGGCAATCAGACGTAAAGTGTATCATATCTGATTGATGTGCTTATACAAAACTATAATCAAGCATTATTTGATTCTATTTCAGAAGTTCAAAGAGCTTAGAGATCATTATAGTGATCTAGTAAGGCATTGAGCCTTAGATAAGGGTTGTAGCCCTATCTTTATATTTGAGCAGTGAGCTCCAGCGTAGTGTGTCTAAATGCAAGTGCATTCTTAAATCATTATAAGATAATATATTTGTAGAGTATTGTCTTATGGGTTTCATCCCCACCATTTTTTTTCCCTAACAAGTTTTCTACAATAAAAATCCTTGTGTTATGGTGTTGTGGTTGTTTACTTTATGTTCTTGTACTTTACTTTTTATTATATGCATTAAGTGGTTTGGAAATCAGTTTAATAAGGGCAAATTTCATAGAACACTTATCCCCCCCCCCCCCCTTAGTGTTCCTTCCCTCCAATAATTGGTATCATTTCTTGGTCCCTTGGAGGAATCCTAACAGCTTGAGTGCCTGATCTCAGAAGGATTAATGCATTCAAGTTTGCAAGAACAACTCTTAGTTGCATTGGATGATCTTGATCATTCTAAAGGTGAAGTCTTGGAGTTACAAAGGAATCTCAGAGAAGCTAAAATCTTCATCAATACATTAAAGACTTAATTGGAGTAAGCCAAGTCAAATAGAAGCAAATTGTTTTGATTAGTTGTAACAAAATGATAGTGAGAGCTCAGATGATGAATAGTTGAGTCAAGACCTAAAGGAAAAGATTAAAGAATGTGAGAAGATTAAGTGACACAATGCAATCATGAAGCATGAGATGGATTCCATAGTGATAAATATTAAAAAGGAGATTAAAGATAGGAAGAAAAATGAAGAAAATATCAATCAATCCTTAAAGGAAAGATCTAATGAATGTTATAGACTTGTTGCTGATCTACTGGGGGAAAATGTATTGAAGAAGAATTAAGACATGAATTTATAATAGCTAATGAACACAAGGATAATTTCATGATAATATCATCCAAGCTTGATTCATTACTTGAAAGTCAGAGGAGTCAATATGACAAGAGAGGTCTTGTAATTGAGAAAGAATAAAGCTCCAAAACAGGATTTGCCTATGGAAATCCTAGATCTGATAATCAGAAGAACAAGAAGACATCTCCAAGACAACCTGATCCTCAAAGGACTGGTGGTAATTTCTTTATCTATCATAATTTTTTTCATAAAGCCATCAATTATAGGAATAGGATAAATCAAAATAATGCATCATTTTATGTTCAAATATTTAAGTGTAATAAACATGGTCATAAGATGAGTGAGTGCAGAAGTATTGTGAAGAACAACTCTTCCAACAAAGGTAACATCAAATATTATGCAGGCAATATATTTGGACATATTGCACAGCATTGCAAAACAAGGAGGAACCAAATGAGAAATAGAAATGGAAGAAGGAATGTTGTGTACTAAAAATATAATAAACCAGGCCATATTGTAAGGCATTGTTGGAGCAATAATGTGAATAATAGAGGTTCGATAAATAGAACCAGGAACGAACAAAGAAAAGAGAAAAGAGATGAAAAAGGTAAAGAAAAGGTGAATGTTGAATATATCTAGAAGCAAATGAAGCAGACATGGGTGAATAATAGTACTAAAAATAGAAATGAAGGATTTTCACTTGGATCTAGTGCAAACATTCCACTGGGAATTGAAATTAGATCTTTGGCCTAGGGGGAGTTTACAAGATAAATCATATGAAACCCCCTAAAAGTGATGGTGCCTAAATCTGGAAATCATGGAGAAGTTGAATTATATTTACACAAAGGTTTTAGAGTCTGTACTAAAAATATTGAATCAGTTTTGAAGTTCTACAATCAACATCTGTGAACCCAAGGAGAGATAAAAGTGTTTGAAATCATTTAGGGTACAAAGCATTTATTATACCAAAAATTTATGTATGTGGAGTACAAAAAGGCATTTGTGTCTCTCATTTGTCACTTTTAATTTGATATTTTAAGACAATAAGTTCTCTAGAGGTGAATTTCATTGTGAGGGTTTGTGCAGGATCATGGTATGCCAAAAAGTGGCGATGTGAAAAAGAAGTCCTAATTGATAGACTGGTTGAAAATTATCTATAACTTTCAAATGGTATAACATTTTTTAAATCTGAAACATGTGTCACATTCTATACTTCACCTACTATAAGAAAAAAAGAAAAAAAAATTCAATTTGATTAAGTTTAGACTGAATTAAGGTGGTCAGACACGAGAGTTTTTATATTTTGGAAAAGTTGTAGAAGAAAAATCATAATTAATTATTTAAGATATAGATCAAATGCTCAAGGTCGATAGTCGACTTATGAATTTTATTTCACTGATTGGAATAATCTAATCAAAGCTACAAATCATTAACATTTTCATCTCCTTTGCAATAACCTGGAAGTGGGTCAAAACTATCGGTATGGTTTCTTCTCCAAACTCTTCTAACTCTTTCTTCCAACCTTCACAGGTTTTATAGAATGGGTTTTCCTCTAAGGGCGCTGCTCACTTCTCTAACACTTCTTTCAATGCATGTTTGCAAGAGAAACTACATAGATGCATATATGTTTTCATTGATGGAAACCAAACACAATTCCACATGTGCATTGCAGCAGGAGATCAGACCAAAAGTCTGATTGAAAATTGGTTAGGTATGGAAATGAAGAACATAGTATTCTATCAGTATACCTTGTTTGGTCAGGTGAAGCCTTCCAAATGCATATATTTTAGCGCACATCAAAGTGAAGCATTTTGTCCATGTATGTACATTACATAATATTAATGTTAACAACATGATTAATATGTTGATACTCAATATCAATAGTATGATTAATGTGGCAATACTTAGTATTGATATCATATTATGGTTGATACTCATTATATATATATATATATATATATATATATATATATATATATATATATATATAATATTGATACTGAATATTAATACACATCATGATTAATATCAACAACAGTTAATTAGAGCAGTATATAAAAAATGATAGAGATCAAATGCTTAAGGCTGATAGGCCACTTATGCATTTGATTTCATCGATCGAATAATCTGATCAAAGCTACAAATCATTAACGCTCCCTCTTAGCTAGGGAGGGTGATTACTATTCTGATGAAAGCACAATAAGCTCATGTATTGTGGGAGAAGAATATCACCTCAATGTGATATTAGAAATTATGGCATATCCATGGATAGAAAATGACATCCACCATAAACGATGTTACCTCACAGTGACCTCAAGAGTATGGAATGTCCATGAATATCAAGTCACATGATATTCACCATACTCATATCTTTTCTGGTATGTGTACTAGCATCAAGTCATATGATGCCTACCAAAGAAGATATCTTCTCATAGAATATCCAAAGGTATTACATCACATGATATCCACCATGACACATCTCAGTAATATAACTCATTGAGGTTACAGACCACTCAGTTAATATTACGTAAGAGATATGAGCTATCATGACATGTCTATGGATATCAATAATATGATATTAGGGTTAACTATTGTAAAGTCGTCACCTTACAATAACCACCAAAAGGTACAAGTGTTCATCACTGAAAGATTTTCATCTTTCAATGATATTTAGAGGGGCCCATACACTAATGAAGTCGTGGAGTCACACACATGACATCCACCATGAAACATATCAAAGGATAGATCCACCATGGATATTCCCAGAGGGTGGAACAAGGCCTTTCACCTCAAACTTCTCTCTCACAGAGAAGGATGCATTAAAAAGTACATCTCAGGAAATAATTGATGTTGAGACTCTCTCTCAGTAAGGGCTTCATTCCATAACTCCAAGCTTGTCTAAAAAATGCACAAAATTCTCTTTGGCAGAAGGCTTGGAGAAAATACCAGTTGTCAATTCTTCAATGATAATGTACTCTGGATGAATACAAGAGAAATCATCTTCATGGTCTACTCCCTCTGAATTGCTATGATCAATATCCTCATCAATCAATTGTGGCAGATCCTCTAGTTTCTCTCTCTGTCATGGAAGCATACATGGTCCCAATCATGAAAATATCTTTCTCCAATAGACTATCATCATCTAGTGCATGATCATTTATATCATGTTAAAATTTTTGATCACAACATTATTTGTAGGAGTAGTTTCTCATACACAAATGTACTTATCTGATTCTATAGTAACATGAGTGAACGTAATAAACTATGGATTTATCCCTAGGCTTGGAAACCTTAGACATTCGTGATAATGTAGCTCTCATCTGAAGATCCAAGTATATGCATCAATCTCTTAATCTCCTTGTTCAAGGTTGCCTCTGATAGATTTGTCAGACTCCCTTTGAATGAGAATTTCTTCTCTTCGAAGAAACGTCTTCAGTCATCAACTCAGTTTCATGACTGCAAGCATCAAGTTCTTACTCCCTTGATTGCAATATCTTATGTTTCTTAATTTGTCTTGAAATTTTTTCAGAGAAAGATTAAAAATAATTCATATAATTAAACAATCTTGAGGAGGGATACCAGAGTTATTTAATAACAACATAAGAAATTTATGAACATCATTTAAGAGCATAAAATACTTATCTTTTATTGATTAATCTCCCTTACAATCTGTGAATTATTCTTGCACTTGAAGATTCATATTTTCTCTAGATGCACCTAGAATAGGAACAACAAAGCGTATATTGCAAATGACTCCTTGAACAACAATCTTTCCATGACTATATACACCACTATAATGTCCCCTTATAGGACTTTATACAAAATAATTATCAATTATAATTCTCGTGTCACTAAGATCTCTCATGCTAAAATTCATCCATATTCTCCATTACTATGTTTCCTTACACACTAAGAAGCATTCATGACACAATTCCTGTCATATGCTCACTGGAAACGTTAGTGTAAGAATCTCTTAATGTTCTTCACCCAAAACTTTATTGTTTCTCCTTTGACATGAAGATAAATTGCAGCTTTTGTTTCAAGAGTTATTGATAGTTTGGCTCACATTCCTTATTCAAAATTAAGGAGAATATGACAACATAGGTTCACCATACTTAATAGATATTAAAGGAGAACATAAACCTCCCTTTCATCACAAATACTTCAATTAATTGTCAATATAAATAGTTCTATTGCATAATGACCAGATTGTAACAGGGAACTTGCACCAGCTTCCTTATTCGTATTTAAATCTCTGCCTAAAAATAATAACTGCAAAAGTGATAGTTTTATGCAATGAGTATAGTATCCTTTGATCTAGACTTTAGAAAATGCAACTTCATCTTGCATTATTAATTTGAACAATCTAGTAGGAATTTTCACACAATGTATATCCTCTTCAAGACTCCTGAATTTAATCATCAAAAGGGTAAAAGCCACGTCTTAGCTTATCGATAATTCGTGTCAATATTTTCAAATGACTATAGCCGCCAACACTATTTTGTAGAGCCTATGAGACATATATTAATCTTGATGCTAAGTCACGACGAAACTTTAGTCACTAGTCGATATCATTAACGGTGATACTTATTATGACTTTCGAGGTTGACATGTATGTCGTTGTCTCATATTTATGTATATCTTTTCTCTTGTGAGGCTTGTATATCATATGCTACTTCATATATGATGTTGACTTTATCAATTCATCAGACTGTATTCTCCCGTAGATTGCCAGCTGTGTATCTTGTTCATCCTCAACTATGAATGTCTAGTCTCAGTATTATTGAGACATTGCAGGAAATCTATCCAAACATAGCATTCCTCCAAATTGTCGACTTGCAATCCAAGCTCCCAAGCTCGTTCCTTAAATCTAACACCAGCCACCATGTATGCTGGATAGAAGGAACTCAAGGAAAATTAATTGCAGATCGAAGATAATCTTTACTTATGTAAATCTAATCGAATCTCACTAACCTGGCTCTGATATCATTTTAAGTTTTGATCATATTTATAGGTTATAGGGATTTTCAATTTAATCACTATTATCTAGATGTATATGCACATTCTATATGATATTTTAAACAAAATATCATTGATATACTTGAAGAGATGATTACAAACTATTTTATATTCTTGCTCAACACTTATCGATTTTGTACCTTACAATATCTTTGAACACACACACACACACACACACACATGAGAGACATGTCTCCAATAAAGACATGTCTCTACGTGAACATGGTTCATGTAGAGACATGTCTCTACATGAGATATGTCTCTATGTGAGACATGTCCCTTAATCATCTCCGAATTAATCATATGTTAAATGTTTGATCGATACTCATTGTCGATTCATGTTATTACCAATGCAACGTTGATAGTAATGCAACGTCGGTAACAATGCATCATTGAACATTGACATTACAACAAGGTTTAATATATCAAGTCGATACTTGATATCGACTCATGTCATATGTAATATTAACAACAAGGTTATTATGTTGATAATGATACATAATATTAATGTTAACAACATGATTAATATGTTGATAATTAATATCGATACTATGATTAATGTGTTGGTACTTAGTATCGATATCATATTATGTTTAATACTCATTATCGACAACATAATATGATATTGATACTCATTATCAATATATAGTAAAATATATAATGTTGATACTCAATATTAATACATAGCATGATTAGTATCAACAACAATTAATCAGAGTAGTATACAAAAAAGGATATAGGTCAAATGCTTAAGGTCGATAGTCCACTTATGCATTTGATTTCATCGATAGGAATAATCTGATCGAAGCTACAAATCATTAACATTTTCATCTCCTTTGCAATAACCTGGAAGTGGGTCAAAACTATCTGTATGGTTTCTTCTCCAAACTCTTCTAACTCTTTCTTCCAACCTTCACAGGCTTTATAGAATGTGTTTTCCTCTAAGGGTGTTGCTCACTTCTCTAACACTGCTTGCAATGCATTTTTGCAAGAGAAACTGCATAGATGAATATATGCTTTCATTGATGGAAACTAAACACAATTCCACATGTGCATTGTAGTAGAAGATCATACCAAAAGTCTGATTGAAAATTGGTTAGGTATGGAAATGAAGAACATAGTATTTACCAGTATGTACAGTGTTTGGTCTGGTGGAGCCTTCCAAATGCATATATTTTAGTGCACATCAAAGGGAAGCATTTTGGATGTATGGAGATTCTTATTCCAAAATTTGAAGGTTTGGTGTTAAGTTTTATAAAAGTTAGAAGGATTTATATATCAAGGTTTTATGTTTGACAATTAGATAGGCTGACATGATGGGAGAATCTTTTTGTAGGCATGGTAAATAATTTTTGGCATTTGATTTTACTATCAAATGGTAAATCCAACATAGTTAGTTGCATTACTTTTGGTAGGAAATGAATTTGAACTAAGGATTTGGCCGACTTGTTCAACACGATACACATTTTTCTAGAAATGTGTTAAGGCCGGCATGGTGTGATCAAATTTCAAGGCACGTGTACCTATAAAATTGATAGATTAGGGTATGAAAGATATATTTGATGAACGTTGTATATGTGAAGTTAGTTGTGTGAAGGTTTTCATGCAAAATTCATCGATCTGATAATCTAATTAGCAAAGGACAGTGAACAGGGCAATCAGCGGTACAGTGTATCATATATGATTGATGTGCTTATACGAAACTATAGTCAAGCATTATTTGATTCTATTTCAGAAGTTCAAAGAGCTTAGAGATCATTATAGTGATCTAGTAAGGCATTGAGCCTTAGATAAGGGTTGTAGCCCTATCTTTGTATTTGAGCAGTGAGCTCCAGGGTAGTGTGTCTAAATGCAAGTGCATTCTTAAATCATTGTAAGATAATATATTTGTAGAGTATTATCTTGTGGGTTTCGTCCCCACCATTTTTTTCCCCTAAAAATTTTTCTACAATAAAAATCCTTGTGTTATGGTGTTGTGGTTGTTTACTTTATGTTCTTGTACTTTACTTTTTATTATATGTATTAAGTGGTTTGGAAATTAGTTTAATAAGGGTAAATTTCACAGAACACTTATTCACCCCCCCCCCACCCCCCCCGCAGTGTTCCTTCCCTCCGAAAATTGGTATCAGTTCTTTGTCCCTTGGAGGAATCCTAACAGCTTGAGGGCCTAATCTCAGAAGGATTAATGGATTCAATTTTGCAAGAACAACTCTTAGTTGCATTGGATGATCTTGATTATTCTAAAGGTGAATTCTTGGAGTTACAAAGGAATCTCAGAGAAGCTAAAATATTCATCAATACATTAAAGACTTAATTGAAGTAAGCCAAGGCAAATAGAAGCAAATTTTTTTGATTAGTTGTAACAAAAGGATAGTGAGAGCTCGGATGATGAATAGCTGAGTCAAGACCTAAAGGAAAAGATTGAAGAATGTGAGAAGATTAAGTGACACAATGCAATCATGAAGCATGAGATGGATTCCATAGTGATGAATATTACCAAGGAGATTGAAGAAAGGAAGAAAAATGAAGAAAATATCAATCAATCCTTAAAGGAAAGATCTAATGAATGTTATAGACTTGTTGCTGATCTACAGGGGGAAAAAGGTATTGAAGAAGAATTAATACATGAATTGATAATTGCTAATGAATGCAAGGATAATTTCATGACAAGCTCATCCAAGCTTGATTCATTACTTGAAAGTCAGAGGAGTCAATATGACAAGAGAGGTCTTGTATTTGAGAAAGAATAAAGCTCTGAAACGGGATTTGCCTAAGGAAATCCTAGATCTGATAAGAAGAAGAACAAGAAGATGTCTCCAAGACAACCTAATTCTCAAAGGACAGGTGGTAAGTTCTTTATCTATCATAATTTTGGTCATAAAGCCATCAATTATACGAATAGGATAAATCAAAAAAATGCATCATTTTATGTTCAATTATTTAAGTGTAATAAACATGGTCATAAGGCGAGTGAGTGCAGATATTGTGAAGAACAACTCTTCCAAGAAAGGTAACATCAAATATTATGCAGGAAATAGATTTGGACATAGTGCCTAACATTGCAAAACAATGAGGAACCAAATGAGAAATATAAATGGAAGAAGGAATTTTGTGTACTAAAATATAATAAACCAGGACATATTGTAAGGCATTGTTAGAGCAATAATGTGAATAATAGAGGTTCGATAAATAGAAGTAGGAATGAACAAAGAAAAGAGAAAAGAGATGAAAAAGGTAAAGAAAAGGTGAACGTTGAATATATCTGGAAGTAAATGAAGCATACATGGGTGAATAAGAGTACTGAAAACACCAATGAAGGATTTTCACCTGGATCTGGTGAAAACAGTTCCACTGGGAATTGAAATTAGGTCTTTGGCCTAGGGGGAGTTTACAAGCTAAATCATATGAAACCCCCTGAAAGTGATGATGCCTAAATCTAGAAATCATGGAGTAGTTGAATTATATTGACACAAAGCTTTTAGAGTCTTTACTAAAAATATTGAATAAGTTTTGAAGTTCTACAGCCAAGGAGAGATAAACATGTTTGAAATAATTTAGGGTATGAAGCATTTATTATGCCTAAAATTTATGTATGTGGAGTACAAAAAGGCATTTGTATCTCTCATTTGTCACTTTGCATTTGATATTTTAAGACAATAAGTGCTCTAGAAGTGAATTTCATTGTGATCAAGGTGAGGAAGCAATTTTTCAAATGATTTGCGTGCAAACCAACTAGTTTGGTAAAAGGTAATTTTACATGTGTAATCTTTGAAAATTCAGGCTATCAAGATAAGTATCACTGAGAGGCCCACACCTAAATTCAATAAAAACCTATTTAAGTTTGTTGAAGTTTATCCAATGGGTGCATTTTTGAATGTGCTATATGGGGTTTTACATGTAGAAGATATTAGGGATTACATTCATATGAATATAGATGATTTGGATACTTCATAGATGTATAATTTGTACTTTGACAAGCTTATAGGAGAAAAAACTCAAACTAAGACCTGAATTCAAAACCCTTGAAGAGAATAAATTCAACTAATTTGCAAGATTTTCATAGATTGAGGAGGATGAATGGGTTTGATACATTCTTAGCATAAATAATGATGATTTTATGTGGCTCATCAAGTTAATGAAGATTACTAAATAGGTCATACAAGTAATCACAAGACTATGGGCATCTGGTGGAATCACTGCATTGAAATCTGTCAAGAATGACATAGTACATGATGCAAGTAGAGTAGTATAAGATAAGAGAGGTATGACTATCAATGATATTATTGAGGATGATTTCAAGTATGCATCAATGGTTATTAAATACAAGGTTTACCATTCAATCAAAGATAATTATGTGTCTGGTACGCCTAGTTATACTGCATATCAAATGTTGAAGGAGAACAAGGAATATGACTTTTGTGAAGTGCTTAGAGGATGGCCAATTGATAACATTACAAAAATTAAGAAAGATAAGAATTCCTTCAATTTTGGACCTCTAATATTATGTATCTTTTTCAATTTTCAAAATCAGTTTTCAGGAGTTGGTTCACTTTATTGGTCTGGCAATAGACCAGTGGCAATCCAAATCAGAGAAAGGATGGATGGAATGGACACCAAGATGAGAATAGAATCTATTTAGGGTTATTTGAAGACTTTTCAAAAAATGAAGTCCATGGACATAATCCCTTGATCTATTGTAGAGAACTATAAAAATAATGTTTTTTTATGGTTGATATAGATACATGTATGATGGAGGCTTTTGAACCTGGAACCTCATGTATTATTCCTATGGGATATGAGGTGTATGCATAGATACTTGATATGTATTCTTAATACCTTTTGAGTAAACTAGTAGATCCAAGTGAAGAAAGGTTTGGTACATATGTTGAAAAGATGTTCAAGTGTACATGAAAATGAAGAAGCCCAAGATAGAAAGGAATGTAAGGAAAAAATTTGAAAGACTTGTGAAACATATGGGCATACATGTTGATAGACTCAGGGAATATGGAACGAGGAATCAACAAGGTGTTGTTGAGAAGCTTGCAGAGAAGCCTATTGAGGTTGGTGCAAGTAACTCTACACCTACACCTATGAAAGGGAGACAAATAGGGAGTTGCACAGCTAATAAATCTCAAAGATCCCCACCAAAAAAGGAAATCAAGAGGAAGAAGATAGAGGACAAGAGGACAATAGAAGAAAAGAATAAAGAAGAAGAAGTAATCATTGAAGATGATGAGGCTATAGAGTTTGATGGTGAAATGAAGCATTAACTCAAACAACAACAAAAAGACTAAATATTTATATCTCTCAAATCCTAAAGAATATAGTGAAGAGAGTCAAGAAATTCAAAAGGTCAAATTTGATTCAAATGAACATGGTATGTCAGTCAATGATGTAGTGAAAAGTGTTACATCACATGGAAATTTGAAGTTGGTATCAAAATTCTTTGACAAATTTGATGATGAAAAGAAGAGAGTCATTAAGGAAGCAGTAGTAAAAAGGCATTAATTAAAGTTGCATATGATTTACCTACAAGCCTGTACAAAGTTCTAGATCTACTAGGAAATCTTATGAATTAATTAAAGATAAAAGATTGAAAAAAAAAGTGTCAGTAGACCTATGTCGAGTCATTAACATAGAAGAAGTGAAAAGGATTCTTAAGGTGTCGGAGAGATAATTCATGAGAAAAAATAGGATGAACAAGCTCATGGTAGTAAAAACAAAGGAATTTTTAGAGGAAATGGAAAATATAATGAGGAAAGTCCTTAAGAGGGAAAATTATGAGGTTGTAATAGAGACAACTCAAGATGAAAAGGGTGAAAGTTCTATTATTCCTAAACTTGGTTTACCTATAATTGATGTTTCAGTTGATGAACCTAGTGTTCCATAACTCAAAATAATGGAAATAGATGTTATGGATGTTCCTGAGATGGGGACAAAACATGTGATTGAATAAGTGCAGATGATTAGGTAGGAGCGAGACACTGAAAGGAAATATCTAATAGAGAAATAAGTGGAGAAAGAAAGGGAAGAACAAGTAGAGATAGATTAGGTAGAGGATGTTCAACCTATATACCAAATGCTAGATTAGGTGCAAGTGGTTCCAGAAGAGCCAAATGAGGTAGAAGAGAACGCGGTGATAGTATATAAGGAGAAGAGAGATGAGGGAAAGGAAAGAGACATTGCCAAGGTAGTGGAGGAATTCATGGTAAAGTACACAATAAATATTGATCTTTAATTGTCACAAGGTCTTATTGATCTCTTAGTTCTCTCACCATTAAAAAAGCTCAAATTGGCACAACTAGGTGAGGCTCAAGTTAGAGAGGAGATATTGAAGAACCAAGTTGAAGATAACAATTTATTGGAACAAGCATCAGGGATACTCGAAAAATAGATGCCATTATATGTGAAATACAATACAAAGAGTCCCTCCAAAAATCTCAAGAGATTGATTAATGTTGTTAGTTCTCATTTCAACTCATTTGAAAAATTAGCAGAATTAAAAGTTAGAAAGGAGTTTAATGGGAAGAGATTTGAGGATCTCAAGAAGGTGATAGCATATGATAGGACTGTGTTGGAAACCAACATTAAGGGCATTCAATATGCTCTAACTAAAGGTATAAATATTTATAGGTCATGTCTATCAATTTCTAAGTTTGTACAAGGTATTGAGAAACAGATAAAGGATTGTAAACAGGAATTGGAGAAAATTGCTCAATCATTTGATCCTATAGGCGCTTCCACATCTAAAGAATAAGGTCAAGTGCTTCCTTTACTTTCCAATATTAAGGTTTTGGAGAATGAGAAGGATAGGACGAGTGAAAAAGTGGGAGATCTAAGGATTGTTCCCTCTCCCAAACTTTAGACATTTTTTAGTGCAGTCATGGAGGCATGAGGTGCCTTAGCAACCTCAGCCCCAGTCAACTTACACGTGGAAAAAGAAAAGTTATATTTATTCAATGAACACATTTTAATTATAAGTAGTCTCAAACAATGTTGGAACAATGATCTGCAGTTACTAAAGAGTATTTATGCAAATATCTTCAAATTGATGTAAGTTATAAAGTTTTTGCATGTAAATATAATTTATGTATATAAGTTTTGGTATGCAAAGTTGAGAAGTATGTAGGACGTTATTGTATACCTTTTCCATTAATGTAAAAGGGGAGGAGTGAGTGAAAAATGTGCACAAATGTAGATAGAAGTAGCTTAGGGGGGGTAGTATTTGAATCTTAATTTTGAAGTGTTGAAGTTTGATGCCCAGTATGTTTTTGGGCACTATATTTTTTCACCAAGTGTTTCCATCAATGACAAAGGGGGTGATTGTTGGAAAGAGACACTGCATGGATGCATATATATTTTCATTGAGGGAAACTAAACACTGATTCTACATGCACATTACAGTAGGAGATCAGACCAGAAGTCAGATTGAAAATTGGTTAAGTATGGAAATGAAGAATGGAGTATTCTGCCAGTATACATTGTTTGGTACGATAGAGTCTTCCACAAGAATATGTTTTGGAATTCATCTAAGGGATGAATTTTTTATATATGGAGATGATAATTCTATAATTTTAAGGTTTGGTTATAAGTTTTGTGAAAGTTAGAAGGATCTGTATATCAGGTTTTTATGTTTGGCAGTTAGAGAGGTCAACATGATGGTGAAATATTTTTGTGAACATGGTAAATCATTTTTGGTGCTTAATTTTATGTTAAAATAGTAAATATGATCTATTTATCTCTATAAATAAACTTATTTTGGTAGGAAATGAATTTGAACCAAGGATTTGGCTAACTTGGTCAACATGGTACTCATTTTTCTAGAAATATGTTAAGGTGAACATTGTGTGATCAAATTTGAGGGTGCATACCTATAAAATCAATGGGTTAGGGTATGAAGGATATATTTGATGAATATTGGATATGAAAAGTTGTTTGTGTGAAGGTTTTCATGTAGAATTCTATGATTTTCAGATAATCTAATTATCAAAGGATAGTTAATAGGGCAATCAAAGGAAAAGTGTATTTGATCTGATTGATGTTCTTATGTGGAACTCTAATCAAGCATTAATTGAATATATTCCAAAATTTCAAAGACCTTAGAGATCATTTTAGTGACCCATTAAGGCAATGAACCTTATATAAGGGTTATAGCCCTATCTTTATAATTGAGTAGTGAGATCTAGGCAGTGCGCCTGAATTAAAGTGCATTCTTAAATCATTGTAACACAATATTTCTATAAATTATTATCTAGTGGGTTTCATCCCCACTGTGATTTTTCCCTTAATGATATTTCCATGATAAAAACCCATGTGTTATGGTATTGCGATTATTTACTTTATTTTCTTTTACTTTACTTTTTATGATATGCATTAAGTGGTTTGGAAATCAGTTTAATAAGGGAAAATTTAATAGAACACTGATTCACCCCCCCCCCTTTAGTGTTCCTTCCTTCCAAAAATTTTGCCTCTTGGTTGGCTACATCAATAGGACCCACAAGCTGTGCAATACAATCTTTCAAAACTTTATTATGGGCTCCTATTTCCCTTATTTCGGTATTGCCTTAGTGCATGTATTTTAAAAATAATTTAATACCCAATTAAACCAAAGACTTCCCTCCTTCCTAAGTAGGTACCCTGGGATCCACCTCCATCATCAAAAATTCATCTGGAGTGACATCTTCCGAAACATTGTCTAGAGGTTGTACTAACACCTGTGCCTTCCAATGCCCCCTAGTGTCCTCTATGACATAAGAGATTCTTTGGGCCTTCTTGGAGCTAGATTCCCATGTATGGAATGCCTAGCCAATTTGTAAAAAATCATGTATATCTAGTTATGTGTAAGTCCTCTTCTAGGGATGTATGGCTTTGGCTAACCATATACTCTTAGTGCTTGTAGTGAGAGGCTAATACGTCTCTAGCCGAAAGGGTTCATGTGAACTATTTCTCAGCTTTCCTCTTGCTACACACTTGATTTATCTCAAGGAAGAGTGGTTTCCCTATGTTCCAAAGAAGGAGAAGAGTTATGTTCCTTATCCTTCTCTTACTATATCTATACCTCATCTTTCTCCTTTTATCAGTTCGCTTCAACTAACTCTTAAGGATCATCCTCTTCTTCTTTAACTCTTTTCCATTCAACCTCTACATATTATTGTTGGCAAGTGATCTATTTTGCATGATGAGATTCAATTTTTGGTTGTCATTTATAGAAACACATCTGGGTTACAAATCGATTCCTATGAAGTTGAGTTTTGGGGACTCTAAAATTTACTAAGTACAGAAGTAGAGTTACAGAGGTATTTTGGGTATTGAAGATCAAGTTCGATGAATTAGGGAAACCAAGCTTAGAAGAAGATAGTATGAGGTATATGTGACCTTGACCTAAGATCAATTTTTTTTTTGTAAATTTTACAGCAAGTTAGAGAGATTTGAAGACAGACAAACTGTAGCAGAACAGTGATACAAAGAAATTGGACAAATGTGTTGATTCAGAGAGTATGACATGGAATATTGGCAATCAGAGTTGGATTATGGTTGTTGATAACCTATAATTTGATTATTTAAGAGCATTGAATTTTCATTTAATATTTTTTTTATTAAATTTATTTTGTATTTTGAGCCGACTATGTGATAATTGTAATTGGGAGCCGACTTGTTAAGAGATAAGATATATATATGTGGAGAACTTTTTGTTGAGTGAAGATGAAGATGATGTGATGTGATTGAGAGAGAGATTCATGACATGTGAATTATAGAGCAGAGGATGGCAGAGATCATTGATGATCTATTATAGGAACTATCTAAGCATTAGATATGCTTGTTTCATTCATTACTGAGAAAATTTTGTAACAGGATTACTTTGTAAGAGTTGTAAGCTCAGTTTGCCCCTAACAGGGTGTTGTATACCTTTAACAGGGTTGTTATTCCTCTAAAAAGGAATTTTATTATGTAATATTCATCTCCTAACAGGGCTAGGTCTCCTAATAGGGACACTATACTTTATTTCATTCTTGTGGGTACCATATCCACCAGGGTTTTCCCTTGGCCAGGGTTTCCTCGACAATAAATTATGGTGTTATGAGTACTGTGTTATTTTCTTATGTTATTTTCATTTCTTTAAGCATATGGTTAATGTTTAATTGGTTGAGAAGTTTTAATAAGTGTTATAATACTGATTCACCCCCCCCCTCTCAGTATTACCTAATCCTAACAATTGGTATCAGAGCTTTTGGCCCTTGGAGAGAAAGTCTAACAGCTTACGGGAGATTAGAATGGATTTGGACAGTTTGCAAGAAAATTTTGATGCTGCACTTGAAGACCTTGACAAAGAAAAATTTGAGAATGGAGAATTTAGATTCAACATGCGAAGAGCTGAGAAATTTATAAAGAAACTCAGAGAACAACGTGAACTTTCCAGAAGTCAGAGACAGGATCTTGTGGTCTAGATAAAAGAAGATTTAGACAAAGACAATTCAGATCAGATAAAGCAACTTGAAGAAGAAAATGAAACTTTGAAACTTGATAATGAAGCTGTGACTAAAGAGATACAGTTACAAAAGGATGCTAAGAAGAAGACTAAAGAAACTTTGAATAGTGCATTAGAAAAAATGAAGAATGAGGCTGACAACTACAAGAACAAGTATCTAGAACTGAAGAAATACAATCAGATTATAAAAGGTGAACTTATTGAGGCAAAGAAACACATTGAGAAACTTCATACTAGCAATGACTTGATCGATGAACAAAGAGATAGAGAGAAACCTAAAGGTGATATGACTGGTATTGGCTTCAATGAAGCTGAATGCTCAAAGAATCAAGAAGATAAATATGATGCAAATATTGATGCTTAAATACCTACTATTGAAGAACCTAGAGAGAAGATAAGACCTTTTAGAGGTAGATGCTTTGGATGTCACAAGTTTGGACACATGAAAAGAGACTGCAGAGGTAATGCAGCTTTTAAGACCTTTTTTGGATATTGTTTTAATTGTAATGGGTATGGGCACAAGAAAGCATAATGTAGGAAACCTAATCAATCTGGATATAGACAAAACAATGGAAGAGAACCTACAATGAAACCTACATGCTTCAAATGTAATAACATTATACACATTGCAAAGTATTGTAAGCTGCAAGTAAATTAGGAAAGAAGACCTCCTATATGTTACAAATACAATAATCCATGTCATATAGCAAAGTTTTGCAGGTATAATGGAGCAAACAATAGAAGAGTACCACCTCCTATGAACTCACAAAAGAATGAAAGTGATATTGGTATAAGTGTTGCAGTTTTAAAGATTGATTTAATGGTTGTTTTACGAAAGAAGAAGATAACACCAGTGGAAAGATATGGAAGATCAAAGAAACAAGTGAGACATTGGTTCAGGGAGAGACGGTAGATGCTACTAGATCTTCGCCTGAGGGTAGTAAAGCAGAATCAACCTAATTGGACGATCATGGCCTTAGGGGGAGCATTAGATAAAGACATTAGATTATATCCCACCCCATAACTTATGGATTGAGCTCATGTGAGCTTAGGTATGAACATGACTGACATCATGGAGTATATAGTTAAGAGCACAACTTTAGCTGACGCATATATTTTGATCATGAGATCTACAGTCGACTAGAGAGTATTGGGTTAAGTAAACTTTTATAACTTAAAAATTATATAAAGCACCATATGATGATCTATTTCTTCACCATTTGATGAAGAGCGACCTAAGGAGATCAGAGAGCAGAGAGATTCAGTCTATCCTACATTTTCCCTACATGATTGATTGAAGTGAAAACTTGGAATTGAGTGTGAAAGAGGCATTTACATCATCTAGTTATAGATTCACCTATTATTTATGATGTTGTAGATCAACCTAGGTATAAGTTTAAGAAACATCCGTTCAAGTATTGTGAGCAAGACATGGAAGGAGCATTTTCTGAGACACCCTACGGAGTTCTACACATAGAAGATATTAGGGCTTACATTCATTTTAAGTATGATATACTGGGAATTGATGAGATATCTACTGAGATGGAGTATATGAATGATAAAGGAATTATGAGAGAGGAAAAATGAAAGTGAGAAACACTTGTGGAATCCTGAATTAAATATGATTGAGAAGAGAGCTATTGAGAAAGGTAATCTAGTTACAATAAATAGATACTATGAAAAGTATGGGGAAACATAAAAACTTAAGATTGAAGATATTATGGTTAATCATTTTATTGTTTTCAAGAAAACTCTATTGGAAATTGAGGGCAGTGTACCTAAAGATCTATATGGGAGATTGGAAACTAGGAAAACTTTAGCACAGATTGAGGATGAAACAATCAAAAATCAAGAAATTGACAATATGCTACCTGTGATATCTTTAAGAAAGGGAAAGAATGCTCAAAGAATTGAAACCTTTGCTGAGAACTAAGATCATACTACTAAAAATCATGGCAAGAAGATATGATGAAATCACTGAGGAGACTCATAATTGAGCACTAGAGAAAATATTGATGAATCCTACTCCTGAGGAGACTCCACTTCCTAAAACTAATTTGCCTACAAACTTAGGAATGGGAGAAAGTTTGAAAGTAGTTGAGGAAAGTGATGAGAAGAGAAAATTTAATACACAACCATATTTCTATGTTTCTGGTGTACCTATAACACTCGACACCTCTAAAGATGAGAAGGACCCATTTGCAAAAAGTATGGACAACACAATTGCTGAGGAAGCAGAGCAGAAAGAGGAAGAAGAGAAGAAGAAAGAACATAGTGAAACAATGCAGGATGAAGAACAGAAAGAACAAGAAGAAAGAGATGAGACTAAAACTGAGGTAATTACATTTTCTACTTCATTGTTGGAAAAAAATAAAATACAACAGATGTTGATGTTGATTGCATGGATGAAGATGAGCTAGTAAAATTGGCTTTTATTGCACTCACTAAAGCCAAGGAGAGATCGGAGCAAAAGGTGACAAAAAGGCTAAGATAATAACCAGAGAAATTGATACTCTGAACAAATTGCTTCCAATACCTATTATTTTCCAACACAGAGATGACATTGAAAACCTGACAATAACACTTGATGAATTTGATGGCTATTATGAGAGTTTGATAAAGATTGCAGAGGAGAAGGCAGAAAAGAACTACTCTGAGAAGAATCTATCCAAAGTTTGCAAGTCCATCTCTTGGGACTTGATAATTTTGAAGAACACTACTACAAATGCTAAGAGTTGCATTAGACATGGAAGAAAACTATTTAGTTACTGCATGAATCCTATCAGGAACATTCAGAACATTGAAGACATCATTTGCAAGGACAAGGAAAATTTAAACAGTATGATGGAGAGTTGTGAAACCTCTTCACAATTTGTAACAGAATTGGACAAGGAAGTAACAAGAATTTTGGCAAAAATAGATGTATTAGATATTGAGAAAGGGAGAGTGCTGACTAGATTCAATTTTCTAAAGAGTTTAATCACTCCTAAGCTATCCATAATTGAAGCACACTTATCAGACTTGGAGAAGACTGAAGATTCATTGACTAAATCTATGCCTATAGAGTTGAAGGAAGCTGAGACTGCATCTTTTGCATTGAATGGACTAATTCATGTTAGTAAACTATTGCTGAAGTCATGGAGTACAAAAGTGAAGATCTTGGAAGATTCCTTTCAATATATTCTAAAACTGGTGAGTAAGAACTAATTTTATTACTTTGTATGCACCTTTGTCATTGTTTTCAAAGGGGGAGAAGAGAAGAAAAATGATAGAGAAGAAAAATGTATAGGGAAGAAAAGAAAAACAAAATAGAGAAAGAAGGAGAGACAGTTTTGTTGGAACACTTAGTCATTTATTTGTTAAGTGTTTCCATCAATGCCAAAGGGAGAGATTTTTGGAAAGTGATCTATTTTGCATGATGAGATTCACTTTTTGGTTTTCATTTATGGAAACACAATTGGGTTACACATCGATTCCTATGAAGTTGAGTTTTGGGGACTCTAAAATTAATGAAGTACAGAAGTAGAGTTACAAAGGTATTTTGGGTATCGAAGATCGATGAATCAGGGCAAGTTATCTTAGATGAAGATAGTATGATATATATGTGACCTCCACCGAAGATCAATTTTTGTTTTGTAAAGTTTAGAGCAAGTTAGAGAGATTTGAAGATACACAGGCTGCAACATAACAGTGATACAGAGCAGTTGGACAAATGCAATGATTCATAGAGTATGACATGGATGCCTAGAAATCAGAGTTGGATTATGGTTGTTGATAACCTATAGTTTTATTAAATGTATTTTGGATTGAGAGCTGACTATGTGATAATTTTAATTGGGAGCCGACTTGTTAAGAGATAAGATATATATGTGGAGAAATTTTTGTTGAGAGAAGATGAGGATGATGTGATGTGATTGAGAGAGAGATTCATGGCACGTGAATTATAGAGCAGAGGATGGCAGAGATCATTGAGGAGCTATGACAAGAACTATCTAAGCATTAGAGATGCTTTTTTTGTTTATTACTAAGAACATTTTGTAACAGAATTACTTTGTAAGAGTTGTAAGCTTAGTTGTCCCCTAACAGGGTGTTGTATACCTTTAACAGAGTTGTTATTCCTCTAACAAGGAATTGTACTATTTAATATTTAACTCCTAACAAGGCTAGGTATCCTAAAAAGGACACTATATTTTAGTGCATGCTTGTGGGTTCCATCCCCACTAGGGTTTTCCCTTGGCCAGGTTTTCCTCGACAACAAATTATGGTGTTATGAGTACTTTGTTATTTTCTTGTGTTCTCTTCATTTCTGCAAGCATATGGTTAATGTTTAATTGGTTGAAAAGTTTTAATAAGTGTTGTAATACTGATTCGCCCCCCTCTTAGTATTACCTAATCCTGATATTCCTCAATCTCAAGGGTTAAATCTATCTCTATTTGTGTATCCTCATTTCCACCTTCATTCCTACCAATGTCTCCAAACTTTTCCTCCAACAAAATGTCCTTTTCACCAAAATCTAAGTGTGGTTCTTGTGAGGACTCATTAGAACTAGGAAGTTCTTGAAAACCTAGATGTCAAATTCATCAAATGCTAAAGGAGAATTGCCTTCCTTTTTCTACTTCATGGCCACATCATATTTTATGTTATGTATCACCAGATTTGTCTCACTAGTACCCGTCTATGGGGGTTTATAAATATCCTCCAAAGAGGGCTCTCCTAAATTAAGCCTTTGGGCTACAATTATCGATCGGGTCCTTTTCACTAATTGGGGACCCTCATCTTCATGTTTCTCTTCTTCTTCTTGAAGTGATTCCATCACAGGATCCATAATAGGAGGATTATTCTTTATCCTTTTATACACCCTTTGCGAGGGGTCAAAATTAGAATGTGTCTTCGACTTCTTCACTCTTATCCTAAAGGGTTTAACCTTTTCCCTAAAGGAGGATGGAACATTCATTGTTTGAATAGGGACCTCTAAAGAAGAAGCACCTATTGATCCTACTATAAGAGATAATTCAGAAAATGGATCCTCTATCTATGTTGAAGTTATGGATGGAGTAACAATAGATGATGATTAACTCTTTTCTTTATTCTTAATGTCTCTCTTCCACATCTTTAAAAATTTGAGAGGGTATTGTGTAGCTACCTCCCCCATGTATCCCATCACTTCTTTGGGAAAGGGGAAGATATATTTCTGAAAATGGGGACATTCACCTTCTTCCCTTCCCTTTCTCCACCTAGGCTGGTGCGTCAACCTTGGTCTTCATTGGGATTGGTTTCAATTATAATGGCTTGTGTACCCAATCTATAATAAGTCTTACTACATGTAGATATCCCTATGGTCTATGTCATATAATTCTAGGGAAGCTATCTCAGTATTCAAAATTGGGTTATTATAAACCTTATTTGTAATATATATATATATATATATATATATATATATATCTAAAAAAATCTATTTTGAATCCTTCCCCCTGACCTTCTCTAAGATATAGAGTTGGAGAGAATCATATGCCATCTCAAGGATCATCCTACATTAATCTTCAATCCAAACCTCATATTCGTCCATGCAATTTAACTAACAATCCTTAATGTGGGGCTCGTTCTTAAAATAAGAACCCATTATTCTACTGAACTACCAATCAGATCAAATGTTCCTCTCTTTATTGATAGTTTATCTAGAGGGAATTCATCCCACTCTAAGTACACTAATTTGATTCTTTAATCCCGTGGACTGAATATGCTCCCATGGAAATCAGGAATCAGAAGAATACCTTATGCTTATTCGTGTGTCTGAAATTTGTCTACATAGTTCCATGAGGATAAACCTATCAGAGGGGTACCTTGGTAATTAATTTGGTTGCAAAGTACAACCAGATACCCTGATGTATGTGAAGGTTCAAAAAAAAATAAGTAACTTCCGACCTTTTTGATATGTGGTGTTGCTTCCTCCAACATCCATCTGGTAAAATCTCCATTAATTAATTGGATGGTTGAAAAGATGAAATCACCACTAACAATTATGTACTCATGACTTCTAACTAATAGCTTCTCTTTCCCAACCAACTGAGGATATACCCTATACACCCATGCCTTAGGATCATTCAAAGATCCATTCTCGACTAAACCCAAATAATCTGCTCATGCAACTAGCAAGTAGATTATGTAGGATTTCATGTAAAATTGTGTGTTAGTCTTGACCCTTCGTAGTTGTTCATCCAGGGTGTCACTTAGGATTTGACCCCAATCAATCCTCCTTTGATGTTTCCTAATGGTCTCAATGAAAATTAATGTCCATGTCTCCAATTTACTGGCCTATAGCATCCTAAACACTCTTCATATCCTTCATCAAATATCCCTAATACAAATTCATTCTATCTAGCCTCCCTTCCTTCACAGGTTGTTCCAAATAATTTTGGTTGATCTTGTTCATAATATTAGGCTCATCCTAATAGTACCTTTCATCCCTCTCCCTGGACATGTTTATATATTGATCATCAAGGGTAATGTGCAACACCTCTTCTATGTTGTCATGCCTGATATTGAGTATGACATCGCCTTTCTTGTTATTTACCCTCCTCTCTATAGGGTTGTAATGCATTGTCACTGCGATGATGAAATATGATGATTGAATTGACACCAGTTAGGCTACTACATGGGCCAACCTAGATAACACTATGGATGAAGCATCATGGGTTTTCCCATAGGGGTTGGAGATGTTTCTCATGAACTCATTGGATTCCATGTGGCCTATGTCTGTATATATAATATTATTATGGAGATTACCCAGCTTTGAAGGTGTGTTGTAGCCTAAAAAATTGTACTTCATTGGTAACATGGTAGACATTCTTGATCAATTTGTACTCAAACAAATCTCCTATCAACATGAATTATTGAAAAGAAAAATTAACTATAAAAGAAAAATTAACATCTAACTTGAAGAAATAGAAAGATTAAGCTGAACATTAAAGAATAGAAACAAAAACACAAAGAAACATAAAGAATTGGCCCCAAAACCTAAGAAAAGGAGAAAAACTCATTGTAGGCCACTTTTTAGGTTTTGGGGTTCATGAGTACAAGTACTCCTGACCCACCAAAACCTTAACCCTTAAAAATATAACTGGGTCAATAAATTATGAGGTCATGGTTTTGAGGTTGCGAGACCTTGACTCCCCTTTTAGGGATAAGGGTTCTAAAAACCCTGACACTCCAACTAACTTGAATTCTTGGTTAAGGAATGAATAAGAGGGATTGGGGTTCGCGAGTCAGAGACACCAAGTCCCTTTTCCAAAGATCGGGGTTCTATTAACCTCAAAACCTTGATCAATTTGGTTATAATCCTCTGTTCTTTAATGAATCATAGATTCATGATCCTCTTTCTCTAAAGTTTAAGCAGCAAAATGGGAATACAGAGACTTAATGTCGCACTATATTCTATGCTTAGAAACCCAAGGTCTAACAAAAGATAATCTCATCATGGGATTGTACCACAATGACATATCAAAAATAATTTCCCTTTGTTCTAGTAGAGTAAGAAAACAAAAAGAAAGGGAACAAAAAGAAACAAAATGAAAACAAACCCTAAAAATCCTAAACAAAACTAAAAACAATAGAGGAAAAAGCCTACTAAAAATGGGGGAGACAAGCCAACCAAGAACCATGCAAAAACTATCACCTTAAAGCACAAAAATTGATGAAATCACTAGTAAAAGATGTTGGTAAGGTCACTTTAGATCTAATTAAACTAGGGCTCGAGGGATGTGTTGGTACTCCTAAATTTGGCACAAATTTGGAGTGACCATGTTAAAATTTTCAAATAAGCAAAGCAAGTACCCCTGAAATTTTTTGTGAGAAGGCTTAGTTAGAATGCTTGAAAAAGATGCCCTAGTGATTTTCATCAAATATTACTTGGTAAGAGGCTTCAGTACCTTTCATTTGACATATGCAATGGGTTCTAGCTCCTAGATTCCAAATTTGACATGTTTAGGGAGTAGTCATTTTGAGGTGGTTTCCTAAATCTGCATTTTGCTAAGTGTCATTTTGATGTCCAAGGCCTAGTTTGCTTCTGAATATCTTGCACCCTGTTGAGTTTCATAAGTCACTGCTTTTGGAATGTGTTACATGCATATCAAAGAGCTTATGGTTTAGATCTCAGGTCATTATCAATCCATTTGATAAGTTTCCATATTCCCCAAAGTTGGTTGCTCAGAATTGTGTATATCTTTGTTCTGCTCAGAAATATGAATTGCCCAGTTTGACAGGTTATAACTTTTGACCAGTTGATTCAATTGAGAAAATTACTTTTGTACTATGTTCCAGTGGTCACATACTTCATATTTTCCAGTTCCCAGATCATGATGAATCTATTTGAGCAATTTTCCAGTCTGATTCTGTTGGCACTTTGTTAAGTTTCCCAAAATTGTTGAATGCATATTTTTGAATACCTTATTTTGAAGGCCTGCATCTTTGATTAGATGGATAGGTATGACATCATGGTGTGTTCCCAGGTATTGTAATCATCACAATGAACCAATATTTCCAGTTTGCAGATCCCTATGAAATCAGATGATAAGTTTTTTAGAACCATTCCATTAGTGAATAATTCTGATTTCCTGAGTTTTCAAGTACAGAATTGCTAAGTTGTCCACTTTGAGGTCTTGAAAATGTGTACCCGGTTGAACATTTTGGATAATTGAGTTGTCCCTCATATTTCAAACATAAGATTGTACTTACCTGAGGATTTACAGATTCTTTCCAATCCAATTATTCACTTTGCCAAAGCCTTTCCATTTCCAATTTATTGAAGTTTCACTGAAAATATAGAATTCAGAATTAAATGGCATACTTTGTAGTTTCCCTATTTGCACCTGGTTTGAGGTTAGACATAATTGAAAGTTGATCTATATTGTAGACCTAGGAGTGAACTCATTTGAACATTTCTAGATTTTGATCAATCCAGTTGATCACTTTGCTTCGCTGTTTCCAAATGAATTTTCATTGTGGTAAAAACCAGAAAAGTGTTAGGATGCTAATTTTGCAGATTTGTATCAGTTGAGAAGTTTGTTTTCAGAATAAGGTAATTGAGGTTTTTCATTCTACACATGACATTGAATCTAGGTTCAGAGGTCAGGATTCTGAAGATTCATTTTAGTGATTTTGTGAACTCAGTATCAGAGGCAGTTTTTGCAGATTAACAGTGCAGAACAAAGTCAAAATTGTTGAATGGTCATTTTGCAAGAGTGATAACTTTTTGTCTAAAAAATGTTTTCAAGAACCAATCACGGAATCATGCTTATTACATATGAATGTGTTGTTTGACCCGATGGTGAGGCTTCAGAACATGATTTAGTGATTTTGCAATAACTGATCCAGATGAGGTTTATGGTGTTTCAGCATTGACACCTACACAAGTTTTATGAAAGGCTAAGTTTTCACTGTTATATCTTGTGCCTGAGGATGAATTTGAAGAAGCCCTCTTGCATACATAGTTATTGTAGATGAATGAATCTTTTTACTGAGTGCCAGAGTCAGATTGCTTGTTTCAGTGAATTTTGGAGACCAGTTCCGGAGGCCAGTTGCCATTAAAGGTTCAGTTTGCAAAAATGATTCTAAAGTTGCTAGTTTGATGTTATTGAGATAATTTGCATAGTTTTCTATATCTAAAAAGGCGAAGGAATATTTGAAGTGTGCATTTTAACTTTAAGTTGAAACACATCGGAGCTGCATTTGTGAACAGAGGAGTTGAAGTTTGAGCGAAAGTTGACAAGGATAAAACTGATTCCAAATGACTAACACAAAGGGGGTTTTCAACAAATCAAATGTTAATGCCAAATACAATAAGCATAGTGGGAACCCATGCCATTTTTATGCATATAAAATTTGAATGGTATTGCAAAATGTATCTGATTAAAGGTTGCGTGAATTGGGGAAGTTGCCAAAATCAAAGCAAGCATATAGGCATGAAGGTTCCTGAAGACCTTCCTTACCTAGGAAAATCAAATCTGGATAGGGCAATTAATGCGGATTTTAAGCCCCATGTGCATGGGAGTCATAAGAGAACAGGTAATCATAAAGATGTAATATATGTTAAGAGGGTGGAAAAACCAGTGATTTCCTCTCACAAAACCGATGATTCAAAGTAGCATAGCAATCCAATGCAAGCTTTTCTTAAGAACAAAATTTTAGGGCAAGCTAGTAGCAATTATTCATCTCCAACTAAAATTATTAAGGCTCTAGAACATGTAAAGGGTAAAGGTGATCAATTGGAACACAAGCCTATATCAATCAAAGCTAAAATGTCTAATACAACCCTACCAAAGAAAGATCTTATAGTTGTATCCAAGAAGGACGATGGGCATTTTGTAGAAAAAATGAACCAAGAGCATCATCCAAGGCGTTCTGCAGTGAACATGCTAGAGAAGGTGTCTATTTCCCATGTGAATCTGGAAGTGATGCTTCAACTCCAAGATCAGAAGTTTCAAATTTTTAAAAGGTTTATAAAGTGACAAGGCGTAGCAAGAGGAATGTCCCACATATTGCTTGAAGAAGCATTGAAAACTTTTTTAAACAAAAAAACTATTTCCTTACCCCACGCGATGTATTAGGGGATTTATAAGATTTGTCATTTCCTAATATGCTGCGTATACTAGAGAGATTGGAGGGTGTTTTAAACAATATAGATTGCATACATTGAATAAGATGAACCAGCAGAGATATGTCTATGGTTGTCAATGTATTAAATTGAAGTTTTTTAAAAATATAAAAACAAAGATAGAATGCCAGTTTCAACACAATATTTGGGCAATATTTTAAAACATTTGGAAGTAGGTAAAATGAAAGCTGCAAATGTATTAACTTGCGCAACATATTTGGGGAGGAGTTGTGCATGATTCCAAATGCATAAATGTCAATGTTGGAATGCCAAAGGCCTGCGAAATGTTCCAGTAGAAAATTCAATGGGCAAGACACTTTAATTTGTTTAAAAGTCTACAGATGTATTGGGAATATTGCGCAGTTTAAATGAGACTTGCGCAGCATATAGAGAAGGATTGCCAGCATTCAAAACTAAAACAATCAGCATGGATCCCTTGCACATTAATGATGGTGAGTAAAATAGAACAAATACAAGGTAATTGTACTGGAGTCTGCGCTATTTTAACAGATGAAGTTCAAATGATGGAGGTGAGTTTTTTTTTTGAAGTTTTGAAGTTAAATCTGCCAATGTAAAACCATGGCAAGGGGCACCCCAGCCTGTGGAGCAAGATAAATATATTAGACAGCAAGAATGTGAAGCCATTAGTGAGCAGAATCTAGTGGAAGCTCTCAGAAAACTTGGAAAAGTGAAAATGCATTGTCCCATATTGCTTGTGCAGTGGCATTTTTTAGTATTTATATACTAAAGCGCTAACTTACATAGTAAATAAGAGAGCCCAGAGGCTCTTGGAAGGCCCTTGAGTGCTAGAGGTTGAAATACATGGTGGAACCCTATATTTTGAGCCCAAATTCGAAAATGCCTTTAAAACTTCAAAACTGATTATCCCACATTCATGCCATGGTAGAATTTCAAAATTTTTATAAGCCAAAAAAAGAATATGTTAATTTGAAGAAAGATGAGGAGGTTCTCCATCCGCGCACCCATTCATTTGATGCCTTCATTTCCATGCCTAAAAATGAAGGAAGGTAAATTTTGATGAAAGTGACACGTGGCATCCGGTCGGGTAGTCGCTAGAAGATAACCGCTAGGAGAGATAACCGCCGAGACTTGGTGACTGACCGCTAGCGGTTAGTCGCGAGGTCACCAGATGGAGGAGATAACTGCCATGACCAGAGATAACCACCATTCGCATGGTCGCAAGACATAAAGTGTTAAGGTGAGAAGTTCTGGAGACTTAGAGACTGAGGCAGTGGCGTGGTCGCCAAATGAAAGTTAGCCACCAGATGCTAGTCGCCAGGTTGCTGAAGGTTTGTGGTTGAGTTAAAATGATTCAAAGACAAGGAGACTAAGGGCAGTCACATGGTCGCCAGTTGAAAATGTTAAGTGGAAATTGATTCAGAGACTATGAGACTGATGCTAGTCTCTATGTCTCCAAATCAGACTATGGTTAGACAAATTTCTCAGAGACTTGGAGACAAAGAAGAAAAAGTGACCCAGGGTTAAGGTGTAGTTAAAGACCAGTTATAAGAAGCTAACCAACATATGCCACATGTCAATTTCTGGTGAATTCTGGGAAAAATTTAGAAAATTGAGAGTTTCAAAGACTTTGGAATGAGCACAGGATAAATTTTAAAGGAATTCTATAGTTTTTTATTGCAAAATTTCAAATGTTTATTCCCAGAGGTTTTTTAAGATAGTTGGAGTCAGAGGTTTTTGCAAAAAAGATCAGATTTGGGGATATGAAATGAAGATTAGATTTGGACAGAATGGAACAAATATATTTATTTGATTTCAAAACTTGACAAATGAACTTACAGGAAGATATTTATCAGAGGATAAATCAGATTTTCAAAGGCCAATAATATCAGATTTCAAAGATATTTTGCAGAAGGATGATCAGATTGAAAAGAGACTTTTTAGTGGAGGAATAAAGGAGATTTGTAGAGGATGAGTTCAGATTTTGAACAGACAAATGGATTCAGGTATAGACAAAATAAATCAGATTTTGTAAACTTTGGAAGCAAGTAAGATCATATATTTGAAAAGACAGTTTCAAAATCAGATTTTGGAGGCCACCGATGGAGTTTAGATCTTTACTAAGGAAAGACAGAATGAGTAGATCATATTTTTAGAAAGGGGACAGGTATGAATTACTCTAAAATATTAGGGTTTCTTAGGTTCTATTTATTCTCTTCTCTTTTCTGTTTTGAGGGTTCTGATTCAGGTTCCTGGTCTAGTTCCTGTGGAGGTTCCTGGTCTTGTTCTTGTTCCTATCTTTGCTTGGTTCAATACAAGTTACCATTGGTTTTAAGATCTCTATTATAAAGCATACTTCTTTTTTCATGCTTTGTTCTTGATTTTAATGTCTGGATATCTGGAAACAATTTGGATTAATGAGAATACAGTGCAGTTCCTACTCATTGTTGTCTTGTCTCTTTTGACTGTGTTTATGCTCTAGTATAGTTCATTTGTAAGGCATCTGAAATATACCTACTACAAGGTAGTGTGTCTAATCATTTGTGAGTCTTTCTCAAGGAGAGAGTTAAATTTTGTGAATGGTTTCAGAGAGTAGGACAGGGTTATGAAGATTTGATGAAGAAGTATTGAGTTGAGTAGATTATTTGTAAGGTATCCAATTTGGATTGTACAAAGTTTGTAAGGCATTCTTCAGTATTGCATTAGTTTATCATTGTTGACATATGTTTTCATTGACTCTTTGCCCAAGGAATAGGCACTGATCTAGAGTTTGCTAAACAAGTGTTTTCACCATTCAGTTATACACAAATTAATCAATTTCATCTAGTTTTTAGAACAAACGAGCTGAACTCATTAAGGACTCATATCAGCATGATAGTGCCCATTTTACTGATTCCTTAGAGAGTGAATCAATTAGGTTACCCCTCCTAAAATCAAAAGGAAGAAGGATGAAAGTCCCTGTCTCATTGGTTCATGTTATCAAAACTATAGCCTGGCTTATAATACTTTGTTTCAGATCAATCATTGCAATCTCTAAAGTATTTTATAAGTTGTTACAGTGAGGTTTTAGGTGCATAACCAGTGAATGAAATAATCCACCAAATACATAGGCTGGAGAATTAGTAATCTTTTAATAGGCAATACCTGCCTGAGTCTGTGGAACTCAAAAATGAAGGAGGTGATAATAGGTATCCCCGGTGTTATCATATACCTCAGCAATTATCCTTTCTCTTTTCAAAAGGGAGTTTGCATTCAAGTATAATCAGTATACTGTCATCTTAAAGTTGTGGTGCAAGAAAAAGAGCTAACAGGATGTACAAAGGTTTTTCAATAAATGGTGATAAAATAAATGCATAGTGGGGCTTTTATAGCCCTTACAGGTCTTCGGGATGATGTCATCCTAATCTAAACTAAGATGTCATGGTATCGGGGTTTTGAGGATTGGGGGTTATAGGATGTCCAGCCATCCCTAAACCCTTGCATGCCCAGCCTCTAATCAGGGACCTAACATGCACTCAGGCTTTTAGTGTTCATGATTTTAGGGTTGTAGTGAAGGATGACCTCCCTTGCTCCCTGAAAGCCCAAAATTTTCTTTCTAGACTTGCTAGAACACAAAAAATAAAGAAAATAAACATAAGGAAAAGGAAAAGAAAGAAAGGAGGAAACCAAAAGACCTTAGCCCCAATCATTCAAATGTTGAACTATCGAAAGCACAAAGGCCTACAATCTAACCCACCCAACACTAGATTGGCTAGGATCAAGAGAACCAATAAAAAAGAGAAAAAGAAGAAAAAAAGGGGGGGGTCTCCCCATTAGGCCAAGTAGCCAAAATAGGGTGTGAGTTGTGGAGACATGAAAATCATAATGACCAGTAATAATAATCAATTATTAAAATAATATCTATAATCATTCAAAAATATTAACAAGTGAAGAACTTATTAGAAATTGAGAGGTTCATTTAGCACTAAGGAATGGGAGATGCTAAATAGACACATTTTTTAACATCATGTCTCATCATTCGCAACATAAGGTATAAAAAGGAAGTCATAATCACTCAACAGCATCATTGGAATATTATATTTTTCTTTAATCTAGTTTGGATCTTCTCTATAAGAGAAAATTTCCTTCTGGCATTATGTATTGCAAGTTGTAATCTAATTACATATCAGAGATGGCATTATGAGAGATTGAAAATTTTAAAGTTGTAAATTAGAAATAACATCCATTATAAATTTGTCGGTATATAAATATAAATGTGCAATAACATATTGTTTTTAGTGGTATATACATTAAATAATTAAATCGGAATATCAAACAGAGCAATCCATTGTTGAAAGAAATATATATTGATTTCATAAACATATCGTATATCATACATAACATCATTTTTTAATCACTATAAGTGGAATCAATATCATTCATAACATATTTCCCAATTGTATTATCGAATGTTGCTAATAATTTAATGTCAATATTGCATATATTTATACATCTATATCAAGACTAGTAACTAATAATTTGTGAACATCCTTTACTTAGTTTTAATTGCATCATTTGATGAAGTAAGAAGGAAGAATTGGGTAATTGGCCCATCTTTTTGAGTTAGCCTAAAAAGGGAACAACAAATGGCATCAGATCTAACGAACCTATTGAACCATGGGAAGAACATCTCACTTGGATAGAAGATGAAAATTATTAGAAGATTAATACACTCTTGATAATAAAATAAATTCATCAGCACAATATAGTGGCATGCAAGAAAAAATAAATCAATTTTTTAGTAATAAAAATAAATTCATTCAAACTCCTATCACAAATTAAATTTCAATGTCACCAACTATTCCATCTAAACTTGAACGCCGAGAAAATAATGAATTCATTATAGTAAATATACATGCGCAAATAATTAAATGAGATTGGATAAAAGGTGGGTTAAATAATGACATGTCTCTAGAAGACTATATTGATCTACAGATGAAGTACCAACCTAAGGGACATAGAAATAATCACATGGAATTGTGAGGTTTTCACACCATCACTCCATTGTTAATGGGACCCCCACTTTTTTGCATTGTCAATTAGCAAGTCTCAATCTTGGTATTAAAATTTCAAGGATGGTGTATTTGGAAAAGTGATTGGAGTGAATTTTAGCATTACTAATAAAATAAAAATGTAGATGGTCTTCAAGTGGAGATGGCAACACTTACACAAACTCACTAGGAAAAGTCACCCAAGCAACTCAATATCTTTGCCTTAGAACCATGGATTAACCAAACACATGCAATGCACAAACTTTGTTTCAAGGGTAAGTTTGAATATTGTTCATTAAGGGGCATCAAGGGTATCAAGCATGCGAAACTTTGAATTAGGAATTTGCAAGGCCCCACCATGGCAAGTTCACCCAACTTACACCATATTTTTGCCATGGATATGGTCCTAATGAAGGCTTAAAGTTTACCTTGCCCAACTCCTAGAAAATCTTCTCTCAACTACATGTCTAATTCCACCTTGACACTTTCTTAAGAGATGGTCATATTTTGCCTTGAATCTTTCCCAAGAACATAAAATTTCCCACGCCAACACTTGAAAGAGCCCAAACAACCTATAATTTCCAACTTGCATGGATGAGGACCCCAAAGGTAAGCTAAATCCAACCTTTTATTCATGTGGATATGAAACAAGGGTCAAAATCTGATCATCTTGGAGCCAAAGGAGACCTTTATTTATGAACTTGATGGTAAGGCCCAAGACCATCCACATTTCTTCCAAAGTTCAATAAGCCCCAAGGAGAGGTTATTTCTTGCAAAGTCTTTGTGTAGAGCCTAAGAAGGCCATGATTTTTGAACTTGCCAATTTAGAGAAAATTTTGATCTAGCACTTTTCATGAGCCCAAAGACTAGGAGATATATGTAAGGTTTTAAGTGCATGAACCCCAATGCCTAACAATTTCCACCTAAGGTTTTTGGTCTTACCCAATGTAATGGTGAAATAGGGTTTAGGAGATTATTCGTTAATTGTTGTTTGATTTTCTTAGAGTATATTGATTTCCTTAACCCTACTTCATATTTACTTAAATTTAATTGATTGTGTATTGCAATTGTGATTAGGGAAAAGATAAGATTTTCCTCTTTTATTCCCAAATACACAAATGGAAGATCCAAGTTGATCAACCCAAAAGAAGGGTTAATGCACAAATGAATCAACTATTCAGAAAGGAGAATAATAAGAAGGATATCTTAAATTCTGTTAATTATATTTATAGAAATAATATATGACAGTAATTGAAGAAATAGGAGAAATTCACTAACATTGAAATATTGCAGATCAAAGAATGTTGTTTTCTGAGGTCTGTAGACTATTTCTGGAAAAATTGACAGTTGATCCCAAACTGAAATGCAGAGACGAACAAAAACCAGAAATATTTTTCCGTTCTGATGTCATCTTATGAAAAAGGTCGACCTTGACCCACAAATGTCAACCTTGACCCAATAATGTAGACCCTGACCTGCACAGGTCTAATAGAAAATTTGTTCGCGCCATCTAAAAGAAAGCCAAAAAGGGTATCAAGATCTGGTCTCAAATCTGTTGTTCTGAACCTATACCTACAAGAAAAAGAGGATTGTTTGTTGTGGGGGAGGGGTTTGCCTTAGTCAAACCCCAGTTTTGAAATTAACCTCAAGTATATATAATTGAAATTGCAGAAATGGACAAAGTAAATACTTAAATTCACCTTGCTTGTAAAATTCCTTGTGGCAGATTCAAATCCTTGGATCCACAAGTATGCTTCAAAATGTGGAATGTAGAAAGGTAGGATGTATTAAATCTCTTTCTTGTAGATCTCCAACACCAAGTCTTGAATGGGTTCTTGAATTTGGAATAGGCTTGGAAGAAGGCGGATGGAGAGATCACCAAAAGGGCACTATGTAGCTTGAATCCTTCAATAGCCTCCAATGGATCTCCTTCATGAAAATGGATGCTTGAATGGATGAATGCTTTCTTGAAATCTTGCTTCTTAGCTTGTTTGTATTTCTCTTGAAGATAGTTTGAGAGTGCTTGATTAGAAGACTTCGTTCGCTTGATGATGGTTAGAGAAAATGAGAGGAGAAGGCTCCCTTTTGTATGAAATTAGGGCGCAATCTTCAAAGGAGGCTGACATAGGAGAATTAAATTTCCATTAAAGCCTTTACCCCTAGGAAAGGACCTATATTAAATATAATTTAGGAATTGACACTTTGGAACCCAAAATAGCCGACCCAGAAGCAAGAAAATACTTTTTGCAAAGACCGATATCCAAAACTATGAGACCCTGGGTCAGGGTCAAGGTCGACATAGACCTGAAAGGTCGACCCTAACCCTGAAGCCCAGAATCACCAGTCTACAGTTCAGAATGTAGAAATCAGGCTAAACAGGAGTGGAAAGAGGGACAGAATAGGGGGGAAGCCATGTCAAGATCAGGAACCCATTCAAGGCACTTGTCATGACCCCAAACCACTTACTCAGAAGGCTAAACAAGTCTAAAATGGAAGTGCTTCCATTTTATGACTATACATTTAGCCCCCACTTTAGCAAGAGTATGAGCTCAACACAAACTCTTGGTAAAGG
>MU225737.1:476137-533595 GCA_018584345.1 Thuja plicata | reverse complement strand
ATTGTCCATAATCATGATGTTTTGAAACCAGTTATACATGACTCCATGCCCTAGGATTGAGCACTGGTCTATTTTTGTTCAGTGAAGTGACTATCAATCATTTAAAACAAAGTCTTTACTTTCAGTTCTGGTCTATTTCAGTAAAAATTACAGTTAACATGTCCTGTAATTCCACCAGTAACTAGCTTGAATAATTTAATGATTTCGTTATTCAAAGTTGTTTAAGGGTATTCCCGCCCGAGTTTGTGGAGCTCAAAGTGCAGAAGGTTTAAAAAACCTTGTTTCTGTTGTTCTATTTTATGCTGAACCAGTGTTGGGGATAAATAGAGTGAACCCTTGAAGGGTATTCTAATATCAGCAAGAAAAGGAACCAACAGGTCATTTGAAAGAATACAAAACTTTTGGATCCGTAATTCCAGAGTCTGCAAGCTTACGCTCAAATAATAATGAATGTTTCAAAAATGCACCCTACTGGTAAAAATCCCTGGAGTCTGAAGAACCTTATTGTTCCTTGTATACCTTAAACGCTTCCAAGAGCTGGGAAACTCCATCTTCATCAATGTCTTTGATGTCGGCCCAGCGGAACTTGGCCGCCTCCATTTGTTCACCCAGATCTGGGGTGTTTCCTTTGAATTTTGTAGCCATCTTTGTTGCATCATGTGGGATATGCGTGACATTTTTGCCTCATCCATTCATTCCAAGGACTAATATTGTGACTCCATTAGCTCATCAAATTTCCCTATAACATATTCCTCTAGAGGACATGTATATGTACTAAAGGGATCAACTCCTAAAACCCTTGTAACAAATGCCTTGTATAAATTTAAAGAATATTCAACCTCCATAAATTTTTCCCTCAGGGCCCCTACCAGTTTCTTTCTTATCTCCAATTTAAGATCAAGTTTGAGTGCTAGACCCAGATAAAATTTAAGGACTCATCCCCCAAAATTCCCAACTCTGTGATAGGTTCTTCTTTGAGACCCATGAGTTCTCCCAACTCACTCATCCATGCCTCGTATTGATCAATTTCTCCCTCCCATAGAGAAATGACATTTTTAACTCAGTGCAAAATGTTATCGGCCGCGTACAGGTCTGGGAGTGTTGTCACTAGGAAATGCCAGACATTTCCTACATGTTCAGCCACCCAGTCATCAACTGCCTGCACCTTCTTTTTCATATTCTTCATCCCGTCCATGTCACCCTATGGGAGCGACGCTTTGGATGTAGAAGCTTCCAAAGGAATGGTATTTATAGGTTGTGTTATCTCTATCAAAAGACCGAGGAGATTTTCACTCTTTTCTTTTTCAACCTTTAGTCTTTGGGCTTTATTATCATAGCAGGCCTCAATCACCCGGCTAGCTTCTTTGAGCAGGTCCAGCTCACCCTGCTTATCCCTCTTCCCCAGAGGTACCTCTGACTGTGTATTATGTAGCACTCACTATTGCTTCTTCTTTGTCAAGGGGAGGTATCATGATGACCGTGACTGTATCTCCACCTGGACCAATCTGAATAGAGTGGAGTGTCCGGGCCTTCTTTGGCTTGGGAGAGCCTTGTGTCTGTGCAATCATCTCAACCAGGGGGAGATGGGCTTTTACGACCACTGGGGCCTTTCTCTTCTTGGATACCCCCAACCATTGTCGTGGCAGGGGTGGCCTTCCTACTAGACCTTAATTTTTAGTGTCCTCTCCGGGGTTTCAATGTTCGCCCCCAGAATTTGTAGTCTCTTCAAACTCTTTTTCTTGGTTCCCAGGATTATCTGCACCATCCACCTTCGTGGCATCAATATTCTCTATATCGGTGCTCCCATCCTTGGCAGCATCGATAGAATCAACATTAATATCTTTGGGGTTCTCCCCCTCCTTTTTTGTAGCTGTTGTTGTTCTCTGGCATCATCTACCAGGATGTTATCCTCCATTGGCTTATCTTCCAGAGGTGGCGGAGGTGGCTGGCCGATGTTTGACTATTGGGCCGCTGAGACCACCTCACCAAATCTTACCCTACCTTGGGTGGGTGGAAGTGTCTAGAGCATGGCGGCTGAGGTTACAATTGTTCCCATAGGTTCAGTTCCCTCAACTGAAGCTGGCTTCTCATCTTGCACTTGCCTCTTTTCTATTTCAGTCTCTAGTACCCAGATTTCTAAGACATCTGGGATATCCACCTATTCTAATTCCCTTTCTTCTCGGACCTTCTTCTCTATGGCTACTTCTTTTTATGTTATCTCCCCATCAGTGGGGACTCTTTCCTCTTCTTGGGTGGCGATCTCCTCTATCACCTTCCCTATATTCCCTTGTAGGTTTACAAGCTCATCCGTCCCAAATAGATTGTCAAAATCATCATGCGGAGGGGAGGTCTCTAGGGGATTCTCTAGTTGGTTTTATGGCTCAAGGGAGTCTAGGATAATTTGTACTTTAGGGATGTCAGGCATCCCAAGCTCTACCTCTACCTTTGGTTGAGGAATATTTGTCTTCTTCTTTTTCCTCCTAGTCACCAATGGGGGCCCGACATCCAAAATAGTTTCACACTCCTCCTCTGCTCCTGTCCCTGTTACCCAGACCATTAGTTTTGCAAGTGAGGGGGAGCTGGAAGGGAGGGTAGGTTCTTCTGTAATAATTGGGATGCCTAGCCGGGTGCTTATGACTTCCTTCATCTGGTGGGACGCTACCAGTTGAAGGTGCAATTGTTTTGCAATGGGAACTATGGATGGGATCTGGGGTGGGGTGCCAACTTTTCTTTTTCCCCTATCCTTGCCTTGTTCAAAGGTTCTGACCCCAGAAGTGGATCCCTGCAACAATGGGCCCACTCTTCATGTACTTTTTGGACACACCTTCTAAGAATATGCATGACTACATTCAATTACATCTTGGATGGTGTCTTCAATTGTTGGGCCTTCCAAGGTGTCCTAGTCCACCAAAGGGAGATAAATTTTGTCTACTCCCTATGCCTTGTACTGTTCGTCTTCTATGGACCCGGTATCCAAAAATTCCTTGGGAAAATTTTGAATCTTGAGGTGCTTCATCATGCCTTGTGTCATCCTAACTAAATGTCAATTTTGGGCTTCAAAATCATCCTGGCAATCTGCCCAAAAATCTTCAATGTGGGGTCGGTGGGCGTCTGACGCCCAGGGTAGTGCTAATGCTATCTTATCTAGTGGATCAGAAATTTCTGGTCCAAGTAAAACTCTATCAGCCCCAAACACTTAAGTTTGTTTTCAGCCTCTTTTTCTGCTATGAGGATGCAAGTATAGTTCCCACAGGTTATTGGGAATGGAATGTTAGTGACCTTCTTCAATACAAAGAAGGCATGCAGCTCCAGAATCTATCTGCAGTATTCCCAAAGAATTATCATATCCCCATAATGTTTGGGCAATAGGTAGGGTTTCCCGGAGAAGCCGATCACCCGAATGTAGGAGTATTGTTTAAACTAAATTTAATAATGGTCATAATTATTGACCAATATCATTGCTTATTTTTAAAGCTGGTATCCAGCACCCCGAGTGGGTGTAAGAATATTATAGTAAATGAAGGCATCATTTACTCAAAAAAAATGGGGAAACTAGCCTCCCACTATATTTGTGGGAAATAGTCCCATGGATCATTCTGGCCTTTGCCATTCTTGAGCTCTCTGATAGTAAGTAATCCCCTGGTGATGGGTCCTTTCTCTACCAATCCCCACAAGGCATATGAAGTCATGTAAAACTTGGAGGACCGGGTGACCCTGACAAGCTGGGCGTCCATGTGATTGGAGATGATTGTTTCCCAATCAAAAGTCTATCTGCTGGAGGTGATGTCGAACAAGAAGTAATACATCCATGTCAAGAATTATTAGGCATGGGGCTCTCCAAAGACCCTGCATAATGCGATGATCCCCATTTGTATATTATATTTGAACTCTGTCCGGGGGATCTCCAGCTTCATCTTTTTGTAATCCTTTCTGGGAGTCTTAAGCCACTTGGTGTTGAGGTATTTTCGGGCCTCTTGCAGGAGCTTCTCAAATTCATTTAGTGCCAGGGTCTAGGTGAGAACTGCAGCATTGGAAAACTGGGGGATTCCTAGCCCCAAAGAAAATGTTGTTGCATCTAGAGACACCATGGGTGTTGGGTAGCCTGACGGAATAGGGGCGGCAAGCATGACAGCCCAAATGGTTGTGTTGTAGTGTTCTTTCAGTGTGAGAATGAGCTCCAGAGCCTACACTGAGCAGGGGAAGAAGGCGGCCTTAAGGATTCCCGAGGTGGCTACGTTAAGTGCCAGTAGATATTCGGCCTTGCACTGTATGAACATTATTTTTACCAAGGCCTACATTTTGTCCCATGGCCTGACACCAATTGAAGCTTGGAATCAACCTTCGATCCCAAAATAGCTTCTCCCTTAAGATATTTCATTGTCAATGGGAATTTCTCTAAGGCCTTCTCGACCTTTGTCCTGATAGCTGCCCTTGTTGAAGTAGTAGTAGGGAGTTTCAGGATCTCGATTGGAGAAGATGTTGACACTTCATACATGGTTGATAAGTGGGTTTTGGAAACCTATAGGACCGGATGACCGTTAGTATAGATAATATAACAAAATTCTGGATTCCAGATATTTCATCAATGCCTCGCATTTGTCCTTAAAATGTGTTAGTTTGCATCAAACCCCAAAAAGATATATATAACGAAATGGCTTAGGAATTTGATCTATGCCCAGGGGTTTTGGGGATTTTGGCTCGTGTGATGAATGAAATAAAGGTCCAAGGGGGAACTTGGGACCCAGAGTCTAGAAAACTGACTGTTATTGACATGACTGGAAATTAGCCGTACTAGGCTGACATGGGGCGTCACATGGGCATGCAATAAAGGGAGTAATGGCAATAGCGTCAACAGTTGTCTGAACATGTGAGAGAATGAATGCCACTTGGGTCACTTTTGAATTCTCACATGTGGGAGAATTAAATGCGCCATTAAGACCTAGCTGACAAAGGAGAGAGAAAACCCACAAACTCAACCAGGCAAGGTGTCAAGTTTGAGTTTGCAGACACCAGAAGGGCGAGCTCGATAACTTGAATAAACATGAAAGGGCATGGCAAGCTTGCCACCAAATAGGAAGGAAGGATATACAGAAATATACATGCACCTACAAAGAGGGTTGAAGCATAATGAGGGCCGAAGCACAACTCGCAGGCTAACCCAAAACAAACCTATATACAGCCATTTACAGACAACTAACAAAAATTTATAGTATGTACACTAGAATTGCACTATTTTACAACTGCACTGAGGGAAGACAACCCTCTAGTGGAGCCATCTCACCAATAGGAGGCAACACCAAGAGAAGAATAGGAAATAGAGATAAAAAGCAAAACAAAGAAAGAAAACCCAAAATAAAAACTAAAAAAAAACAAGGAAGAACCAGAAGGGCCTACCATAAAACATGAGGAATGCAGAAGGACATGCATGGGAGGAACTCTACAATTGATCAGCTTCAAATGACCATGGACGCACAACTTCTAGTTACTATTAAGCAATGTTTAATCACTAAGAACAAATTGCACTTACTCGCTATTAATTCGCCTTGAATCGCTCTGGGTAATTTGTTCGCGGTAAATGTAACAATGACTGGTGAAACCTATTTATACCCTTAGGGAAAAACATCCCGCTCCTTCCTTCTACAAATCTTGATAAAAGGTAAAACCTCCAGACACCGGGCTTGGGGATTCCATGCAACTGCACCCTCTTGCAAAAGATAAAATGGTGATGGATAATCCCAGAGTCTGGAATACGGCTAGAACAAAGAAGAAAAACACTCCAGGACTAGGCCCCAGAGAAAGGAAGACCAAAAGAGAACACAACACCGGCCCTATGGAGGCAAAGGCCAGAGAAAAAAAAATGAGGGGAAGAAAAAGGAAAAAGGGGGACCCAACATTTTTCCCACAAAACTTAGGGATGGGTATGCAGGGCATAACAAATGGTTACTCGCTAGAATGAATTCCTTAGTGCATTTGAGAACTTCAAAATCTTTGGTTAGCAAAACTAGAACTTATCTTTACCTTGAGCATTTTTCTTGCAAGGCGCGAGGTGTCTGAGAAAATCCAAATCGTCAATGATTCAATCTTTCGATCCTTCGTCAGTTGTGAGGTGTGTGCTTTGAAATAAAATCAAGCTGATGATTTTTGGGAGAGGCAGAGAGGAGGCACTGAATACATTAAACTACAATCACCACATCTTGCATGATCCCTCAGATATCGGAATTATCTATTCTTCAGATCTTTTCTTTTCTTTTCTTTTGAAGATGGCAAGGCTGTACTCCTTTCACCGTGACCCTTAAGCTTAGCTAATTTTCACGGTAGTAATTTTTTAACCTTGCCATCTATTTTAAATTGTTGAATAGGAGAGAACATTCCAGACCCGGGATATTTTTATGATTTTCAAACTTGGTCAATAACTAGTGCAACTGATCTTCCCTCAAGGACCATGTGATTACTTGCTTCTTAGATTTTCTGTTAACCAATGTCAGGACTATCAAGATATGAATATGATGAAGATTACCCATAACCTCTTACCATATGCACAAGATGAATCTGAAATACAGACAAATTCCACCATACTAACAATAGATTTCAGACTAACCAAAATGCAAAAGGCACCATTTTAGGGACTAGATGGCATGCGAAGCATACCTGTCTACAAGAACAAGGCAACACGTCGGGAACCTGGAAAACAAACGCAAAACAAAAGAAAGAAAAAATAAAAATAAAAAGGAAAGGAGGTGGTCTTGGAGGACTGTCGACAAACTATTTAAAAGGACAAGGTGCTCCGAAGTAGCGGTGGGAAAGATATTTACAAGTAAGAACAACTTTACATATAATACAACTTTAGGTAAACTTACCACCTACCTCATTCAAAGTAGTGCTTGAGAAAATATCCATTGACAGGCAATGGGATGGATTCTCTGGTCATAGTATTGTGGTGATAAGTATTTTCCTCATAGATCTCAGAAATAAGATACAACCTGAGCCAGAGCCTTTGAAATTTGGTGTGCTTTCCTTTCTTCTCCCGGGCCTTATCCCACAAAAGGACCAGGTCCAAAATATAAAAGGTCTTATATTGGGCTCTCTGGTCAAACCATCATTTAATGACCACTTGATGATGCACAAAATGTTCCAGTGCCATGTCTATTTATTCCTCCATCCTCACTAGGTTCAGAAGCCAAACTTCTACAATGTTGTCCCGGTTGTTAAATTCCTGCATAAACTATAAGACCAGGATTTGTAAGTTAATAGGGAACACATGATTGTGGCCATAAACCAGATGAAATGGGGAAGTCCCCAAGGCTGCCTTTATTCTGATATGATCTACCTAGAGGGTGAATCTATGCTTTTGGTGCTAGTCATGGGGGTTTTGTTTCAACAAGTGTTTGATCACCTCTCACAGATTTTTATTAGTGGATTCAACCACACCATTACCCTTAGGGGTAGTAGTTGTTAGAGAAATTAAAGGTGATCTTTCTCTCATAGGTCCATTCAAGTAACTATGCCAAAGAAAATGTCAGACCATTGTCACACACTATAGCGAATGGCATTCCAAAATGGGTGACTATGTTTTCTTCTAGGAATTTGATGACTACATCTGTCGTGTTGTTCTTGCATGGAATCACTTTAGACCACCGGGTGGAGTAATCGATAGAAGTTAGAATATACTGGTGGTTGGCAGGTGAGTTGGGGTTGATTTCCCTAATAAAATCAAATGCCCATTGGGCGAAGGGTCAAACTTCAAATACTGGCTGCAAAGGCATGGCCGAGTCTTGCACATGATGGGTTGAAATTTAGCAAGTGTGGCACTTCCTCACGTGAGTGTAGACATCCTTAAAGATGAAGGCCAATACTATTCATCCTAGAGAATCTGGTGGGAAGTGGAATCATTTGAGCCATGCCCGGTTCCAAACTACTCATGAAATTCTTCTATCATTTTGGTAGCTTGGCCCCGATCTATGCACCAGAGGTAAATCCCTTCGAAATTCCTACGAAAAAGTGTTTCATTTTTTTATCATGAAATGTGCACTTTTTAGCTTCAGGGCATGATGTTTGTTTGGGGGAAGCCCCTTCGGGAATCTTTTATTGAGCAATAGGTAGACTAGGTCAGCATACCATGGGTCTTGAATTACGGACTCCACTATGTAAGTTTGGCATTCAATGTTTGGAGCTCCTTCCGCCATTGCTCTGCATAGTCCCTGCCCTCAAACTATCTTCATCAGTTTCATTTCTAGATCATACTCTTGGAGGATGGCCATCCACTTCCCCCGGCATTCACCTATTTCTTTTTGCAGTAGTAAAGATTTCAAAGCCTGGTCCGGAATGATAGCATGTACTTTTCTCTGGAGAATGTAGTGCCAGAATTTCTTCATGTCCCAGACTAGAGAAAAAAGCTTCTTTTCCAAAGGTGAATATCAGACTTTGACATTCTTGAAGGGGGAGATCATTAAAGCAATGGGTCATTCTTCCCCTTAGACTTTCTGGGTTAGGACTGCTACTGCAGAATGTGGTGAAGTGAAGGAGTATATGTGGAATGGGAGGGAATAGTCTGGACTTGCCATGACTGGTGCCTCCATTATGGTTTTCTTGATCTAAGAAAATGCTCACTTTTCTTCTGGGCTCCACTCAATATTTGTATCTTTCTTCATAATGTCATTGAGTGGTTTAACTATCTCGGCAAATCTAGTGATGAACTGTTGGTCAAAGTTTATCTTCCCGAAGAAAGATCTCATCTCTTTCTTACTGTCAGGCATCTGTAAATTCAGCAGTGCTTCAAATCTCTCAGGGTCAATGGATATCCCCTTCTCAGAGATGATATGCCTGAGAAGCTTCCCTTCAGTAACCCCAAATATGAATTTCTTAGGGTTGAGGGAAATACCATACCAGCGACATCTCTCACAAATTTGGGCGAGGTGGGCAAAGTGATCGCGCCTGCCCTGGGAAAATACTATCAAATCATCCATATAGATGATTATGCATTTTTTTACTACACCCTCAAACACAATGTCCATAGCCTTTTGAAATGTTGACCCGGTTGTATCCAGAGTACCCATCCAGGAAAGACATCATTTTGGACCTGTTAACAATTTGTAATACCTCATCCAATGAGGGGAGAGGGTGATTGTCCTTTTTGGATGCCTTGTTCAAATTGTGAAAATCCACACACAGGTGGATTTCATCATTCTTCTTTCATACAGGGATGAGTTTGGCAACCCAGGTTGTGTGGCAGATAGGAAAGATAATCTAGGTTGATAGCAATTTTTAAACCTCCTAATGAATTAGAGGTTAGATCAATGGTTTTACCGGCCTCTACTTTTGCCGGAAAGGCTTAGCATCTGGTTTCAGTGGGATAGTATGAATCATGATGTATGTGTCGTAGGTCCTCAAATCCTCATACCCCCACACGATTATGTCAATGTATTCTCAGAGAACCACAAGAATCTTCTCCTTCTCCGCTGGGGAGCAGGAGGTGCCAATGTGTACAAATTTTTCTTCATCTTCCTGGCTGAGCTTGACTTTTTCAAATTTTCCTCCCTCAAAGGAGGACAATATCTTATCTTGGCCCTAGGTTCTGAATCAAAGATGCATTCAAGAGCTACCATCCCCTTTGGGATGGTGTTGGTTGGTAGGTTGATGATCCTGTCATCTTCTTCACCCTACCCGATATCATCATGATCTCTTTCTTCCACTATGTGATCCTCGAAGATGCCAACATTGTCCATGAAGGCTAGAATGTGTTGGTCATCCTCAAAAACTTGAGAGTGGGTGATATTGTCTGGGATGGATGAGGTGGGGACCATCTCAATAGAAAACTTCCAGAGCCAAGAGCCAGCCATTAGCTCAAGGATGCTGATAGACACAAAAAGGGCATCCAGAATGTAGTTACATTTATGGGGAATAAGTTCGATGCCAAATGCATCAAAGAATTCAATTAGGCTCCATGCCTAGTTGTGATATGCGACTAGTCTTTTTGTCGTGACAAGTGTATTATCTCAAGACTTGCTTTATAATCAACTCTGAATCACCCATTGTCCTAAGGTGGGTGATCCCTTTTCTCAGTGTGAATAGGAGTCTGAGGACCAAGGCCTCATACTCCATGACATTATTTGTGCAGTTAAATTGTAGAATATAAGATGCGAGGAAGGACTTCCCCTATGGGTTGATTAGTTCCACTCTGGCCCTGCAGCCATTTTTAGACTGGGAGCCATTAAACTTTAGGGTCCATAGGTCATTGTTCATTTTCTAGGGCTGGGAAGGTGAAGCGGTGTTTGGATAGATTTTGGGATGGTTGGGAGGTGATTCCTCTGGCTCTGATGGTGTGTGGGTGAGGTTTTTCTTTGGAGAAGCCTCTGCTTGGGATTCCCGAACAAGAGGTACCTCTGCTGTACCACTGAAATGATTACTAGGTCCAGGAAAATCTTCTTTGTTTTCTTTCTCCCAGAGGGCGTTGATGTCACGGGTAGCAATGGCGATGTAAGGCTCACACTCCATTTTAGAATGTTTCTAGAAGTGTACTTGGCACCAAGTTCTGGACAAGAGTGTGGTGAGAGTTGTCGTGTTACCTTGTGAGTTTACTTCACCCTTCAATTTTTCATCCAGGTCTTGAATTCTCTTAAAAACTATGGGATCCTCACCGGGGGTAAAGTCAAATGTTAGGATTTCTAGGGGTTGGTACACCCCGGGGGAACATTTAGAGAATAAGACTTCACTTACCCTCCTACCTTTGGCGAGGGCCTGCTTCATTCTGGTTTCACTCTCCACCCAAATTTGATTCGATTGCCCCTTCCAGGGGAGCCAAAAGTGGGAGAAGTCCGTGGAGAAGTACCCATTAAGGGCCTTAGACCAATTCTGACTTAACAACATCCCATAAGTTTTAGGGATGTCCACCACTTGGATGTCTATTATGTTTGATATCCGGGGGTCTTAGATGAGCTAAATCCGTACATTTTTCATCTCACCTACCACTTTTACAATATTTTTATCCAATTGGACTACTACACCTTTGGATGGAGTGGGAGTGAGTCCAAGCTTCTGGCATATAGATAAGGGCATGACGTTGCCCGAAGCACCAAAATCTACCAGGCAGTTGCATAGGCTCTTCCCTTGTATGTTCAAGACTAGTAGAAAGGGAGGATCCTCTGTGTTTCCCCAGAAGATAGTCATGTTGGAATCATCAAATGTGACATTATTTGGTGGACGACTGATGACTTTTAGTTTTCCCAAGAGCTTCAAAAGGGACTTCTTTTTCTCGAGACAATTCAATAAAACCTCCATCAACATCATGGAGGTGGTGGTTTTCTCTAACGCCTTAGTGATTTCAAACCTTCCCCTCAGATAAATTTGGCTTCCCTTGGCTGGATCCTTGGCTTGGTTAGATCCAAGTCCTTTCTATGGGAAGGAGCAATCAGTTATATTATCCTAGGGAGAGGTATTCTTGGGAAGCGTTGACATGTAAACTGGCCCTTTTCCAGCCTGACTCTGAGTGTTGTAAGGAGTCTGCGGGCCGGTAAAGGCATTGGCCTCAAAAGTTGGATAGATTCATCAAAGAACCCCTGCAACTTGGGCTCTTCTTCATCCTCTTCGTATGTCCCAAAGAAGACAGTCTCACATGTGAAGGCACTATGAGTAGGCTCTGATGTGGATGATTCCAGGGGAGTGGAATCGATAGGTTGTTGTTTGTCTGACTGGGAGATCATGATGATCTTCTCTAGTGTGGCACAGTTCACCTCAGAATGAGAGCTGGTGTCATGCAATCTACACCAGTTGGACAAGGGGTGGAATTCTACAAGCTATGCAGAATGACTAGGTCTAGCACCACCCTGAGTGGTATTTTGTTTTGGAGGAGGACCTCAAGTATTCACATTGTTTTTCCATTGATGTTTATTGGGCTAAGGCCCATTGTAGTTTCTACCTCCAGAGTTGGTATTTCATTGTCCAAAGAAGACATTCCCTCTCTAGGAATTGGTATTCTGAGGCACAGGAGGCCCCACCTTTAGCTGTCCCATGTCAGTCATCAAAGAGGAGACCAATCCCTGGAGGGATTCAACCTCAGCTAACAGTTGGGTAGTTGTGTCACAATGTGACGGTTGTTGTGCTTGGTTCCCAAGGAAAGTGGCAGCAGCTCCCGGAGTCGAGGACTACAATCCTCCAACCATGGGAAATTGGAAGAAAGATAATCTAGAGGGTTGTGTCAAGGGTTGTTGCATTTGCTGCGGCTGGTTTCAGGGAACAAATTCCAAACTTGGTATTGTCTGGGCTTGCGATGGATATATGTACCAGGCCTGCTGGTCTATTAGTGGTGGCGGGCCCATGGCCATCATTAGGGAACCCATTGCTGGGTTGGGTTTGTATCTCACGGCATAATAAATTCTGTCAGGTATCATGTTGAATGGCAGGCTCTATCCAATCCTATCGGGAGCTTTGCTCAAACCACGGGACAACTCTAGGGCCAAGTTGTAAACCTTTGCCAGAGTATCTCAGTCATTTACGGTGGTGGTTCTCCAAAGGAGATTGGAAATAATGGGGTCCAGAGCATTCAGGTATATCTAGATGGTCATGTTAGTGGATGGGGTAAAGGGGCTTGTGCACCACTTCAAGGCACGTTGGAACTGATGGTTGAATGTGGCTAGGGGTTCATTTGATTCCTTCTTGATGGAGATAAACTGACTGTGGGACCATGCTAGGTCCACATGAACATGGAAGGCCGCCAGGAAGGTGTCTTCCATATCCTACCAACTGTTGATGGAATTGGCAGGCAAGTTGAGGTACCAATTTAACTCATTCTATCCTAAGGACAGAGGGAACACCTGGGTCACAACATCCTGATGTTGTACTCAGCGTTAGTTCAATCGCATCCTTAAAGGCCTGGAGATGTTCTTCTGCAGTTCTTGGGCCTAGATACTCATATCTGGGACAAATATTCACCGGATGTGGAGGAAGATCATTGGTAGCACTAGGGAACTACCCCATTTGGGACCCTGTGTTACAAAATTAATTTTCCATCGGGGTTGCTATATTTTGGCTAGGTTGAGTGTTGGTCCCTAAGATAATCTTAGGAGCTTGGGTATTCTAAGGTGTAGTGAATCCACAAATAAGGTTTGGTGGCTGCATGGTTTGCGAGGTCCTTTTCTTTTGAGCAGGAGGCTTGAGTTCAAAAAACTTTCCAGGATTTGAGGTTGATCGAAGGATTCTTTCAAAATGTAAGGATGAAAAAGACCCTATCCTGCTAAAAGCTTGATTCCTAAATCTATGGCTTGGGGAACCCTCGGGCGGTGTAAAATTGAAATCTTCTGAAGGGGATGAGCTCATGCCCTCCTTCTAGCACCAGATTGTGTTGATGAGACTTTGTAACCGGTCTGATCAACAGATGATAATTTTTCACTGAGTACCTAGGTACCAGCCAACTTTGCCTATAAAGGTTGTCTAGGGAATAAATTCTCTGGGCCTTCAAGCACCTGAGTGTCGGGTCTCGACAGTGTGGGGAGCTAAGTTGGGCAAGTGACTATTTTGTTCAGGGGGATAGTTGGTTTATGACTCATCTTCTTCGGGGATTTTGGTGATAGGTCAGGGTTTCCTGCAAGGGTGTTTAGTTTACCAAATAAACAGCAAAAGATAGATCAAAGTTAAGAGTTTATTACTTCTACTTATAGTTATGCCACATATTTCCAACATCAATAATACTCTAATGAACTACACTAAATATTGAATACATAAAGAACTAGCAGTTCATACATATTCAATAGCAAGGGGAAATGAGATCATTAATCTAACAAAACATCAGAGCAAAGGACATTAGAAACATACAACACAAAAGAGTATTGCTAACTCAGAGATCAGAAAATCACAGCATTATTGCCAGAAAATGTTCTTCCTTCTTCATTAATAGAGGTGTTCCAGCATCACTGGTGTATACATCAATGGCTCCAAGGGAGAATCTAATTACTAAGAACTTCTGAGCATTGAGCTTCTGAAACAACTTGAAAATGAAATGCTAATAGTATTGGACTGAAAAATCATCAATTTCGCTGACCTTTGAAATAAGCTTGAACTTCTTATTTATACACATAGTTTGCCTAAAACTAACCTAATCTAATTGTAAACTCAACATTAAAATACAATATCCGATGGCCGGCACTACTTGCACCACTTACAATCACCTCAAAATGAGCAGAGGTCTGACATGACAGAGGAAAAAGACAAGAAGAGAAGATGGAAGAATCAGCATTGAGAAGAGTGCCAGAGTAAGAATAGACAAAAACCAATCTTCCTAGAGTTTGAGGCTACATGCCTCATCAATGCAAAATGTAGCTCATTTTCCTCAATGAACTAGGTAGTTAATGCTAGAGTAGTGCCTTGGGAGAATCACCTGTTAGAGTCATCCCTCTATCTGACATGCCTTATCGGGATCACCTACCGGCTAACCCCCTTATTAACTTCTTGACAATGACTGGTCAGCTCTGGGGAACCTGGACATGGGTCATTTAAAAGAATACAAAACTTTTGGATCTAGAATTCCAGAGTCCGGGAGCTTATGCTCAAAGAATGATGAATGTTTCAAAAATGCACCCTATTGGTAAAAATCCCCTGAGTCCGAAGAACCTTATTGTTCCTATTATTCCTTAAATGCTTCCAGGAGCTGGGCAACTCCATCTTCATCAATGTATTTGAAGTTGGCCCAGTGGAACTTGGCCACCTCCATTGGTTCCCCCAGATATAGGGTGTTTCCTTTGAATTTTGTAGCCATCTTTGTTGCATCATGGGCCCGGAGCATTATGCGGGATATGCATGACATTTTCACACCATCCATTCCTTCTGGGGACTGATATCATGACTTTATTAGCTCATCAAATTTCCCTGCAACATATTCCTCTGGAGTACATATATCCATACTGAAGGGATCAAGTCCCAAAACCCTTATAACAAATGCCTTGTATAAATTTAAAGAATATTCAACCTCTGGAACTTTTCCCCTTAGGGCCCCTACCAATTGCTTTCTTATCTCTAATTTGAGATCACGTCAAGAGTGTTGGACCTAGATAAAATCAAAGGACTCCTCCCCTGAAATTCCCAACTCTATGACAGGTTCTTCTTCAAGACCCATGAGTTCTCCCAACTCACTCATCCATGCCTCGTATTGATCAGTTTCTCCCTCCCATAGAGAAATGACATTTTTAACTCGGTGCAAAACGTTATCGGCTGCGTATAGTTTCGGGAGAGTTGTCACTAAGAAATGCCAAATATTTCCTACCTATTTGGTCACCCAGTCATGGACTGCCTACGCTTTCTTTTTCATATTCCTCAATGCGTCCATGTTACCCTCTGGGAGTGACACTCTGGATGCAGAAGCTTCCGAAGGAATGGCAGTTATAGGTTGTGCTAGCTTTGTCAAAATCCTGAGGATATTTTCACTCTTTTATTTTTCCTCTTTTATTCTTTGGGCCTGCTTATCATAGCGGACCTCAATTGCCCAGCTAGCTTCTTTGATCAGGTCCAGCTCACCCTGCTTATCCCTCTTCCCCGGAGTTACCTCTGTGACTATGTATTCTGCAGCAATCACCATTGCTTCTTCTTTGTCTGTGGGAGGTGTTGCGACGACCGTGACTGTATCTCTTCTCGAACCAGTCTGGATAGAGTGCAGTGTCTGGGCCTTCTTTAGCTTGGGAGTGCCTTGTGTATATGTCATCATCTCAGCCAGGGGGTGATGGGCTTTTACCACTTCCGTGGTCTTTCTCTTCTTGGAGTCCACCAACCATTGTGATAGCAGGGGTGGCCTTGCTATTAGAGCTTGATTATCAGTGTCCTCTCTGGGGTTTTGATGTTTGCCCCCAATGTTTGTAGTCTCTTTAGACTCTTTTTCCTAGTTCATAGGATTATCTGCATCATCCACCTTCATGGCATCAATATTCTATGTTTTAGTGCTCCTATCTTTGGCAGCATCAATAGAATCAACATTAATATCTTTGGGGTTCTCACTCTCCTTCTGCTGCTACTTCTTTTGTTCTCCAGCATCATCTACTAGGATGTTTTCGTTTGTTGGCTTATCTTCCAGAGGTGGCGGAGGTGTCTGGCCAATGTTTGACTGTTGGGATGCTGAGACCACCATGCCAAATATTACCATGCCCTAGGTGGGCGGAGGCATCTGGAGCATGGCGGATGAGGTTACAATTTTTCCCATAGGTTTGGTTCCCTTAGCCGAAGCTGGCTGCTTTTCTTACACTTGCCTCTTTTCTGTTTCAGTCTTTAGTACCAGGATTTCTTGGACATCTGGGATATCCACCATTTTTAATTCCTTTTCCTTTTATGCCTAGACCTCCTGCTCCATGGAAACTTCATTTTCTAGTATCTCTCCATCACTGGGGACTCTTTCCTCTTCTTGGGTGGCGATCTCCTCTACCTCCTTCCCTATATCCCCTTGTAGGTTTAAAAGCTCATTCATCCCATATAGATCATCAAAATCATCATGCGGAGAGGAGGTCTCCGGGGGATTCTCTGGTTGGTTTTCCAGCTCACGGGAGTCTTAGATAATATGTACTTTGGGGATGTCAAGCATCCCAAGCTCTGCCTCTACCTTTGGTTGAGGAACATTTGTCTTCTTTTTTCTCTTGGTCACCAATGGGGGTCGGGCATCCAAAATAGCTGTACACTCCTCCTTTGCTCTTGTCCCTATTACCCGAACCATGAGTTTTGGAAGTGAGGGGGAGCCGAAATGGAGGGCAGGTTCTGCTATAATAATCGGGATGCCTAGCCGGTGCTTATGGCTTCCTTCATCTAGTGGGACACTGCCAGTTGAAAGTGCAATTGTTCCACAATGGGAACTATGGATGGGATTTGGGGTGGGGTTCCAAATTTTCTTTTTCCCCTATCCTCGCCCTGCATAGAGGCTCTGGCCCCAGAAGTGGATCCCTGCAACAATGGGCCTACTCTTCACATACTTTTTGGACATACGTTCTAAAAATATGCATGAATACGTTCAATTACATCTTGGGTGATGTCTTCATATGTTGGGCCTTCTGGGGTGTCCCAATCCACCGAAGGGAGAACCATTTTGTCTACTCCATGTGCCTTGTAATGTGGGTCTTTTGTGGATGTGGTATCTGAAAATTCCTTGGGAAAATTTTGAAGCTTGAGGTGCTTCATCATGGCTTGCATCATCCTAACAAAATGTCAGTTCTGGACTTCAAAATCATCCTGGCAGTCTGCCCAAAAATATTCAATGTGGGGTTGGTGGGCATCTGACGCCCGGGGCAGTGCCAATGCTATCTTATCTAGTGGATCAAAAATTTTCCTGTCGAATTAAAACTCTGTCAGCCCCAAACACTTAAGTTCATTTTCTGTCTCTTTCACTGATGTGAGGCTACGAGTATAGTTCCCACAGGTTATTGGTAACAGAATGTTAGTGACCTTCTTCAATGCAAAGAAGGCATGCAGCTCTAGAATTTGTCTACAGTATTCCAAAATAATTATTCTATCCCCACAATGTTTGGGCAATAGGTAGGGTTTCCCAGAGAAGTCGGTCACCCAAATGTAGGAGTGTTGTTTAAACTGAATATAATAATGGCCATAATTGTTGACCAATGTCATTTCTTCTTTTGAAAGTCAGTATCCGGCATCCTGAATGGGTGTAGGAATATTTTAGTAAATGAAGGCATTGTTTACTCTACAAAAACTAGGGAAACTAGCCTCCCACTGCATTTGTGGTAAATAGTCACATGGAGCATTCTGGCCTTTGCTAGTCTCAAGCTCGCCTACAGTGAGTAATCCCCTAGTGATGGGGCATTGCTGCACCAGTTCCCACAAGATATATGAGGTCATGTAAAACTTGGAGGACTGGGTGACCTTGACAAGTTGGGCGTCCACGTGATTGGCGATGATTGTTGCCCAATCAAAAGTTTGTCCAACGAAGGTGATGCCAAACAAGAAGTAATACGTCCATGCTGAGAATTCCTGGGCATGGGGCTCTCCAAAGACCCTACATAATGTGATGATCCCCATTTGTATACTCTCTTTTAACTCTGTTTGAGGGATCTCCAGCTTCATCTTTTGTAATCCTTTCTGGGAGTCTTAATCCAGTTGGTGTTGAGGTATTGTTTGGCCGCTTGCGGGAGCTTCTCAAATTCATTTAGTGCCAAGGTCTGGGTGACAACTACAACATTGGAAAACTGGGGGATTCTTAGTCTCAAAGAAAATGTTGTAGCATCCAAAGACACCATGGGCGTTGGGTAGCCTGATGGAATAGGGGCGGAAAGCATGACAACCCAGATGACTGTGTTGTAGTGTTCTTCTAGTGTGAGAATGAGCTCTGGAGCCTACACTGAGTAGGGGAAGCAAGTGGCCTGAAGGATTCTAGAGTCTACCACATTAAATGCCATCAGATCTTTGGCCTTACACTGTATGAACATTATTTTTACCAAGGTCTGCATTTTGGCCCATGGCCCAACACTTGTGTCAGTGACCAATTGAAGCTTAGAATCAACCTTCGATCCCAAAATAGCTTCTCCCTTCAGATATTCATTGTCAAAGGGAGTTTCTCTAAGGCCTTCTCAGCCTTTGTCCTAACAGCTACCCTTGTTGAAGTAATAGTGGGGAGTTTCAGGCTCCCGAGTGGAGAATATGCTGACGCTTCATACATGGTTGATAAGTGGATTTTGACAACCTGCAGGACAAGACGACTGTCAGTATAGATAATATAATAAAATTCTGGATTCTGGAGATTTCATCACCACCTTGCATCTGTCCTGAAAATGTGTTAGTTTGCATCAAACCCCAAAAAGATATATAAAACAAAATGACTTAGGAATTTTATCTATGCCCGGGGGTTTCGGGGATTCTAGCTCGTGTGATGAATGAAATGAAGGTCCAAAGGGGAACTTGGGACCTGGAGTCCAGAAAACTGACCGTTATTGACATGACCAAAAATTAGTTGTACTAGGCTGACATGGGGCGTCACGTGGGCATGCAATAAAGTGAGTAATGGTAGTAACATCAATATTTTTCTGAACACGCAAGAGAATGAATGCCACTTGGGAAAGTTTTTAATGCTCGCATGTGGGAGAATTAAACCCGCCATTAAGACTGAGCTGGTGGAGGAAAGAGAAAACCTGCAAACTAAGCCAATCGAGGTGATGAGTTTGAGTTTGATGACACCAAAAGGGAAAGCTCAACAACTTGAATAAACATGAAAGGGCATGGTGAGCTCACCTCCAAATATGAAGGAAGGATATACATAAATATACAAGCACCTATACGGAGGTCCAAAGCACAACTTGCAAGCTGACCCAAAACAAACCTATATATAGCCATTTATAGACAACTAACAATAATTTACAGTATGTACACTAGAATTGCACTATTTTACAACCACATAAAGGGTGAACAACCCTCTGGCAGAGCCATCCCACCAACAAGAGGTGATGCCAAGAGCTGAACAGGAAATGGAGATGAAAAGCAAAACAAGGAAAGAAACCCCAAAAAAAAAAAAAAAAAAAAAACAAGGGAGAACTAGAAGGGCCTACCTTAAAACATGAGGAATGTGGGAGGATGAGCATGGGAGGTGCTATGCAACTGATCAGCTTCAAATGACCACAAATGCACAACTTACAATTATTGTTAAGCAATGTTTAAGCACTACGAACAAATTGAACTTACCCACTGTTAAATCGCCTTAATCACCTTGAATCGCTTTGGGTAATTTGTTCGCGGTAAATGTAACAATGACTGGTGAAACCTATTTATACCCTTAGGGTAAAACATCCTGCTCCTTCCTTCTGCAAATCCTGAGAAAAGTCAAAACCTCCAGACTCCAGGCCTGAGGATTGCATGCAACCGCACCCTCTAGCAAAAGAGAAAATGGTGATGGATAATCCTGGAGTCCAGAATTTGGCTGGAACAAAGAAGAGAAACACTCTGGGACTAGGCCCCGAAGCAAGGAAGATGAAAAGATAGCACAACACCAGCCCCGTGGAGACAAAGGCCAGAGAAAACAAAGAAAACAAAAGAAAATGAGGGAAAACAAAAGCAAAAAGGTGGACCCAACATTTTGCCCACAAATTATAGGGACAAGTATGTAGGGCATAACAAATGCTGACTCGCTAGGATGAATGCCTTAACGTATTTGAGAACTTCAGAATCTCTAGTTAGCAAAACTGGAACTTATCTTTACCTGGAGCATTCTACTTGCAAGGCACGAGGTGTCAGAGAAAATCTGACTCATCAATGATTCAATCTTTCAGTCCTTCGTCAAGTGTGTAGTGTGTGCTTTGAAAGAATATCAAGCCGATGATTTCTGAGAGAGGTAGAGATGAGGCACTGAATACATTAAACCAAAATCATCACATCTTGCACAATCCCCTGGATACCAAAATTCTCTATTCTTCAGATCTTTTCTTTTCTTTTCTTTTGAAGATGGAAAGGCGGTACTCCTTTCACTATGAACCTTAAGCTTAGCTAATTTTTACAGTAGTACTTCTTTCACCTTGCCATCCATTTTAAATTGTTGAATAGGAGAGAACATACTAGACCTAGGATATTTTTATGATTTTCAAACTTGGTCAATAACTAACACAACCGATCTACTCTCAAAGAACATGCGATTACTTGCTTCTTAGATTTTCTGTTAACCAATGTCAGGACTATCAAGATATGAATCTGATGAAGATTACCCATAACGTTTTACCATATGCACAAGATGATTCTGGAGTGCGAAAAAATTCCACCATACTAACAATAGATTCTAGACTAACCAAAATACATAAGGCACCATTCCAGGGACTAGATGTCATGCGAAGCATACCTTTCTACAGGAAGAAGGCAATGCGCTGAAAACCCAGAAAAAAAATGCAAAATAAAAGAAAGCAAAAAGGAAAGGAGGCAGTCCCAGAGGGCTGCCGACAAACTATTTACAAGGAAAAGGCTCTCCCAAGGAGCACCAAGAATGATATTTACAAGCAAGAACAACTTTACATATAACACAACTTTGGGTAAACTTACCACCTACCTCATTAAAAGTAGTTCTTGAGAAACTGTCCATTGAAAGGAAATGGGATGGCTTCTCTAGTCATAGTACTAAGGTGATAATTATTTTCCCCACAGATCTCAGAAAACAGATACGGCCCGAGCTAGAGCATTTGAAATTTGGTGTGCTTTCCTTTCTTCTCCCGGGCCTTGTCCCACAGAAGGACCAAGTCTAAAATCTGAAAGGCCTTATATTGATCTCTTTGGTCAAACCATAGTTTAATGACTGCTTGATGACATGCAAAATGCTCCAGTGTCACATCTCTTTGTTCCATCATCCTCACTAGGTTCAGAAGCCAAACTTCCACGATCTTGTCCCAGTCTTTAAATTCCTGCATAAACTATAAGACCGGGATTTGTAAGTAGATAGGGAACACAGGATTGTGGTTGTAAACCAGATGAAATGGGGAAGTCCCCAGGGCTGCCTTTATTCTGATATGATCCACCTAGAGGGAGAATATAATCTTTTGGTGCCAATCCCAGGGGTTTTGTTCCAACAAGTGTTTGATCACCTCTAACAGATTTTTATTAGTGGATTCTGCCACACCATTACCCTGGGGTAGTATTTGCTGGAGAACTTCAAGGGGATCTTTCTCTCATAGGTCCATTCAAGTAACTGTGCCAAAGAAAATGATGGACCATTGTCACACACTATAGGGAACGGCATTCTAAAATGGGTGACTATGTTTTCTTCATGGAATTTGATGACTACATCTGCCATGTTGTTCTTGCATGGAATCACTTTAGACCACCGGGTGCAGTAATGGGTAGCAATTAGAATATACCAATGGTTGGTAGATGATTTTGGGTTGAATTCCCTGATAAAATCAAACATTCATTGGGCAAAGGATCAAACTTCAAAGACTGCCTGCAAATGCATGGTCGGGTTTCTCTCACGATGGGCTACAGTTTGGCAAGTGTGGCACTTCCTCACGTGAGTGTAGACATCCTTAAAGATGAAGGGCCAATAGTATCTAGCATGGAGAGTCTGGTGGGAAGTGGCATATGCTGAGCCATGCCCGGTTCCAAACTACCCTTGAAATTCTTCTATCATTTTGGCAGCTTGGTCCCGATCTATGCACCAGAGGTAAATCCCTTCAAAATTCCTGCGAAAAAGCATTCTATTTTTTATCATGAATGTGCGCTTTTCAACTGGAGGGTGCAATTTTTGTTTGGGGGAAGCCCCTCTGAGCATTTTTTATGAAGCAATAGGTATACCAGGTTGGTATACCATGGGTCTTGAGTAACAAACTCCACTGTTTAAGTTTGGCATTCAATGTTTGGAGCTCCTTCCGCCATTTCTCTGCATAGTCCCTGGCCTCAGACTATCTTCTTCGGTTGCATTTCTAGATCATACTCTTAGAGGATGGCCATCCATTTCCCTCAGCGTTCACCCAGTTCACTTTGTAGCAGTAAAGATTTCACAGCCTAGTCTGGAATGATAGCATGTACTTTACTTCGGAGAATGTAGTGTCAAAATTTCTACACGGATCAGACTACAACAAAAGCCTACTTTTCTAAAGGCGAATATCATACTTCAGCATTCTTGAATGGGGAGCTCATGAAAGCAATGGGTCATTCTTCCCCTTCAACTTTCTAGGTTAAGACTGTTGCTGCGGAATGCAGTAAAGCAAAAGAGTATATGTGGAATGGGAGGGAATAGTTTGGACTTGCCAAGACTGGTGCCTCCACTATGGTTTTCTTGATATGATAAAATTCTCATTTCACTTCGGGGCTCTACTAAATCTTTGTATCTTTCTTCATCATGTCATTGAGTGGTTTAACTACCTCGACGAATTTAGTGATGAACCACCGGAAAAAGTTTATCTTCCCGAAGAAAGATCTCATCTCTTTCTTACTGTCGGGAATCTGTAAATTCAGCAGTGCTTCAACTATCTTAGGGTCAATAGATAACCCCTTCTTAGAGAGGATATGATCGAGTAGCTTCCCTTCAGTAACCCTGAATATGCATTTCTTAGGGTTGAGGGAAATACCATACCAATGACATCTCTCACAAATTTGGGTGAGCTGGGCAGAGTGATCATGCCTATCCCAGGAAAACACTATCAAATCATCCATATAGATGATTATGCATTTGTTTACTAGGCCCTTAAATGCAATGTCCATAGCCTTTTGAAACATTGCCCCTATGTTGATGAGGCCAAAGGGCATTCTCTAATATACAAATATTCCCCACTTGGTGGTGAACACCATTTTATCTCTATATTCATACTTAACCATGACCTAATTATATCCGGAGTACCCATCTAGGAAAGATATCATTTGGGACCCGTTAACAATTTGTAATACCTCATCCAACGAGGGGAGAGTGTGATTATCCTTTTTGGATGCCTTGTTCAAATTGCAAAAATCCACACATAGGCAGATTTCATCATTCTTCTTTCGAACAGGGATGAGGTTGGAAACCCAGGTTGTGTATCGAATAGGAAAGATAATTTGGTCTGATAGCAGTTTCTAAACCTCCTAATAAATTTGAGGTTTGATAAATGGGTTTATCGGCCTCTATTTTTGTTTGAAGGGCTTAGCATCTGGTTTTAGTGGGATAGTATGAGTCATGATGGATGTGTCATAGGTCTTTAGAACCTCATACACCCATGTGATTACTGCTGTGCCCTGCATCCCCATCCCTACATTTTGTGTGCAAAATGTTGGGTCCCCCTTTTTTTCCTTCTTTTGTTTATTTTGTTATTTTTGCTTGCGGCTCTTGCCTTGTCTTTCCCCCTTTGTTTTCTTTCTCCGGGGTTTTCTTCCCTGTTGTTGTGTTTTTTTTGGTTGGTTTCTCATCTCCAAGACTCCGGTCCCGAAGGTCGTTCTGTGTTTGGAGCCAAATTCTGGACTCCGAGATTCTTCGCCACGATGTTCTTAAGGTGATCATCGCGGGGAATCCCCAGGCCCGAGGTCCAGAGGTTTGCTTGTCTAGAGATTTTCGGAAGGAGGTGGATCACCTTTTTACCATGGGTATAAATAGAAGTTATCTGTCACTTTGACATTTAACGCAATTAAAACACTCATACTCTTAGAGCGATCTCAGAGTGATTTCAGAGCAATTACAAAGCGATTTGCTGAGAATTAACTATAATTAGTGCTAAATACTTCCATCCTTTTCAGGCGATTGTGAGTGCTTCATGGTGGAAGGTTGTGATCGTTTGGTAGCCGTAGCTGTTGTAGAGCTCCCGTGGTAACTTCCTCCTTTCCCCCACCTTTCGGCATTCTCAGGTTGGTGTCTCCGTTCCCGCCATTTTTTGTTCATTTGTCTGGTTTTTCTTCTCCGTCTTATTTTTGTTTGTTGTCTTTCGGTTCTGTTGTTTCCTTTTTTCTGGTTTTGCCGCCCATTGGTGGGTCGGCTCTACTAGAGGGTTGTCCACCCTCTGCACAGAAGTGGCGGGTTTGTAGATAATGTAGAAAGCTGTATATACCTTGTGCCTTGCCTGGTTTCCCATGGATGTTGTTCTGCGATGTATATATGTGTGAGTTTGTGTATATTTGTTGTATATCCTTCTATTCCTATGTATATATCCCTCAACTCCTCATGTATATCTCATGTATATCCTTCCAGGTAGCTTAGCAAGATGGTCGAGTTGCCTGTGTCACTGGTTTTTTGCCCATAAATTTGTTTCGAGGCAGAAAACCACCTGTTTGAAACTCGGCTCTCAACTAGTTTCAAATAGGTGGTTTTCTCTCTCCTCTGTAAAACCAGCCAGACCCTCATTTATGTCCCATGCATGCAATTAATCTCGTCCAAGTGGCATTCACTTTTTGTGTGTTCAGACAGTTGGCTCCGCCGTCATCGCCATTACTCCTATTTAATACCTATGTACGTGGCATCCACGTGGGCTTGATGATTTTCCTTTTTACACATCCTCACCAATGGTTACTTCTCCGGGCTCTGGGTCTCTTACCATCATCTATCCCATGTCTTTACCAAGCACAATAAAATTCTCAGACCTGGATGTTCAGTCAAATCTTAAGTTCATGTAATGCGTGTACTTTTTGGGATTTTTGTGAATGAAACTAACTTTTCAAGAAAAGCAGGCATCACGGTGGTAAGATCTCCGGACCCTAAATTATTTATTTGTTAATACATTTTGATGGTCACTTTGTCTTGCAGGTTTCCAAAGTATGCTTCCCAAGCTTGTCTGAAGCATCGACATCCTCTCCACTCGAAAGTCCAGAGCTACCTTCTGCGACGGCTACCAGGGCGGCAGTAAAATCCAAAATGGAAAGGGCCCTAGAGAAATTGCCCCTCACCATGAAGTTCATGCAAGACACTATTATTATGGGCTCAAAGATCCAGTCCAAAGTTAAACTTATCACAGACACCAGTGTCGGGACATGGCCAGAAATGCAGGCCTTAGTAAAAATAATGTACATCCAGCGACAGGCTGGAGATCAGCTGGCCATCAATGTCAGGGACTCCGGGATCCTCAGGGCAGCTTGTTTCCTATGCTCTGTACAATCTTCAGAGCTTATCCTAATGTTGGCTGCCAATTACAACTCTTTTGTTTAGGTTGTTATGCTCACAGCCGCAGAACCCACCGGATACCCTACTCCTTTGGTATCCCTCGACCCTGACACATTCCAGGCAGGTCTGGGAATCCCTCAATTCACCAAGGCTTCTGTGGTTACAAGTTCAAATGCCTTGGCCCAATTCACATAGTTGGAGGATGTCGCCCGGGTATACATGAACACTCATTGGCTTAAGGTTCCAAAGAGGGACCCCAAAAGGATGAAGATAGAAATTCCTAGATCTGAGTTTAAAGAGAGCATTCATATGGGAATGATAGCGTTGGCCTGGGTCTTTGGGAAGCCCTCTGCCAAAGAATTTTCTAAATGGATGTATTACTTCCTCCTCGGCATCTCCACCAAAGGAGGATACTTTGACTAGGCAGCCATAATTTCGAACCATGTCGACTCCCAGTTCCTTCAGCTGACCAGGAAGAAGAAATTCTACATGACTTCCTATGTTTTCTGGGCCCTAGTGCAGCAGAGGCCCCATGCCCATGGGCTACCTACAAATGGCATGCTCAGGATAGGTTCAAGACAAAAGGCACCGTGGGACCATTTCCCACAGGTTTAATGGGAGGCCAGCTTCCCCAGTTTTTATCGGGTAAATGATGCGTTCGTTTACTATCACCTGCTCACACCCACCCGGGACGTAGGATACCACCTATCCATAGAGGCGATGAATTTGGTCCAGATTTATGGACATTACTACATCTAATTTCAACACCACACTTACATTAGGGTCACCGGCTTCTCCGGGAAACCCTACTTGTTGCCCAAACACTGTGGGGACAAGATCGTGCTCTTGGAATACTACAGGCAGATAATGGAGGTGCATGCACTCTTTGCCTCAAAGAAGATACCCAATATTCCATTTCCAATCATCTACGGGAACTACTCATGCATCCTGGCCACCACAAAAGAGGCAAATAGCGAACTAAAAAGCTACAACTTGGAAGAATTCTACTTGGCATGGAAAATTTTTGATCCGCACGGCAAGATTGCAGCGGCACTTCCCTGGGCTTCAGAGCCTCATCGCTACCACATGGAAGATTTCCAAGATGACGTGGAGGTGCATATCTGACACTACGTCAAGATGACAGCAGGCATGATGAACAGGTTGAAGCTCTGAAGGTTCCCGGAGGACTTCTCAGACGCCAGCCCCACTATCGATCCCTAGTACAAGGCAAAGGGGATCGATACAATGACCCTCCCACCAGTAAATTGGGATGCCCAGGAAGGGCCTACAATTGAGGAATTCACCTAAGAGGTGGTCGAGGGAAGTCATGCCTACTTCAAGAAGGTGTGCCCCAGAAATACCCACCGAGCAGCCCAGCCAGCACCAAAATTGACTCCGGGGGCCGGGACTTCTTCCCAGAGAGTTGATAAAGGAAAAGAGATAGATACGACCCCTCCTGCACAAGAAGTCCCCATAAAAGAAAAAATAAAATAGTCAGTGGCAGCCTCCCAACAGATGAGGGAGAAATTAATCACACAGCTGGCCACTCTAGTACTAATGGCCGGGCCAATTCGTCCCTCTTCCTCCCCGTCGCTGGCAGCCTTAATGGTGAAGGCAACGGGGGTGGATCCAACAGAGGCAGTAGAAATAAAGGATGTAGGGCTACCCTTGGTTACCCGAAGAAAGAAGAGGCTTAACCAAAAGCCTAAGGCAGAGCCAGGGTTGGATACTTCCCAGACCCCACAAGTAGAAATCCTCTCTTCCAGTTCCCCAGAGCCGGAAAAGGAAACAGAGCCTGCTGAAGTCCCGGCTAGTCCCCCTTCGCAGGAGGAATTTGATAATGTCTTTGCAATCGATGAGTTTGGAAACCTACATGGGGACACCAGACAAGCAGGTACAGAAGTCTTGGAGGCAGAACTAGCAGCTGCAGAACCAGAAGCTGCATAACAAGAGCCTGCGGAACAAGAGCCTGCGTAGGAGCAGGAAAAATAGATAGAGGAAAGGGAGCCAAAGCTGGAGATTGCCTCCGAGGCTCTAGAAATACAGAGTCCGGGGGTGGACAAGCAAAGGTAGAATGAAAAAATGGCATCTGGTGGGGGAACTGGACCTTCAGAAATAACCGTAACCCCAGCCGCCACGTTCCAAGCGCCACTCCCAGGACTGACCTTTGGACAGGTAATTACCATGGCCCAAACTTTAAATCTCAGCCTAGTACCTCCCCTACTGCTAAAGGATGTGCCAACAGAAGAAGAAGCCCCGGTGGTAGAGGCTGAACAACAAGAAGAGAAACACGAAGAGAAAATCCCTGAAGAAGCCAACAAAAGTCCAGACAAAGCAATAGATACCGAGGACAAGGCTGAGGAGATGGATGTTGTTGAGGAAGATGTTACTAATAAAGAAGAAGACATAGGGAAAGGGATGGATAAGGCCCACACCATTGAGGAGCAGCAGCCACGGGACACCGGGGAAGAACCAAGAGAACAGACTCTGGCAGAAAGGCCACCCCTGCCGCCTCAGTGGTTAGTAGAGAGCAGAAAAAGAAAAGCTCCGTCCACTCTCGAAACTCCTTAGTCCCTGGCCAAAATGATGGCTTAGGTCCAGGCCCCACCAAAGGCCAAGAAAGCCCAGACGGTTCATACTCTTCAAACCGGGCTGGGTGAAGAAATGGTTGCCATTGTGGCGACACCTCCCCCAGGCGCCGATGAAGCAACCGTAGAACCCGGAGATTACAGTGTTGCAGAGGTATCATTGGGAAAAAGGGGACAACAGGGTGAGGTGGACTTGCTAAAGGAGGCAGCTAGGGTAGTGGAGACCCGTTATGAAAAAGAGGCCCAAAGGCTCAAGGAAGAAAAGGAAAAAAATGCAAACCTTATGGGGTTACTTACCAAGCTATCTCGACCTATCAACGCCGCTCCTCCGGAGGCTTCCACATCTGAAGATTTACCGCAGAGCGACATAGATTCCCTGTGAACAATGAAGAAGAAGGCCCGGGTAGTCGACGAGTGGGTCACCCTGCAAATAGGAAACACCTGGCATTTCCTGGTATCCACCCTCCCAGACTTATATATGGCCTGACATGTTCTACACTAGGTAGAGACCCTTATTTACATGTGGGAGGGTGATATCGAAAACTATCAAGCATGGAAGGTAGAGCTTGAAGAACTCCTTGGCCTAGGAGAGGAAATGGTTTCTAAATCCAGAATTATGGGGGATGAATCATTTGATTTTGTGAGGACCCAACACTCCAAACTTGACCTCACATTGGAGGTAACCAAGCAACTAGTAGGGACTCTACAGGATAAAATTAATGTAGTGAAATATTCTTTCAATTTATACAAGTCTTTTGTAGCAAAGACTTCCGGGGCTGACCCCCTTAGTACAGATACATGCACGCCAGAGGATTTAGTTTTGGGGAGTTTTGATGAAATGATGAAGTCCCGATATCAATCCCCGAAGGGGATAGATGATGCCCAAATGATGAAATTAACTCGTATGGTGCTTAGTGGTCACGACACAACAAAAATGGTTGATGAGTTTAAGGAGAATGTTCCGGACCTAGGAGAACAAATTGAGGTGGCTAAGTACCAAAAGGCTTCCCTAAGGGATATCGACAAAGATGGCATCTCCCGCTTCCTCCGGGCTTTCAATGATAATAAACAACCTTGAGCTTTCTTCGGAGGCCAGAGAAAACTCAAACATTGGGTATTCTTTATTCTTTTGGTAATGTAAGTTCCTGGATCCCAGAGTCTCAGATCCCAAATTTTGTATTCTTTCAAGTGATCCGTGTCCCGGTCCCTGAGGCCGACCGGTCACTTTTAGGAGCGGTTAATAAAGGCTGTCAGAAGGTAGCTGGTTACATCAAAGGGGTGTCGACTCAACAGTTGGTTTTCTGACAAGATGGTCTTCTCAAGGCACCGTTCAAAGGTACACCTAGTGCATTGGAGACAGGGCACCGCACTTCCCATTTATGAGGCATGTAGCCTCGACCCCCGGGAGACCTACTTTCTTCCTTCTCTTTCTTGGCTCTCTTCTCGAGACTAATTCTTCTACTGTATATTCTTGTCTCATTCTTTTGGCATGTCAGGCCTATTCCATCTCAAGGTATTTTGTAGGGTGGCGTAGGTAGTACCGGCCCCTAGATAATGTATTTTATTAAAGCATGATGTAAAATAGGGTTAGGGTTAGGGTTAGAAGAGAATGTGTATAAATAGCCAGACCGGCCCATTTCCAAGGGTTGGAAAAATTGATGATTTTGTTGTCCACAATAATAGAAAGGTGATTTCTCATTCTAGTTGCAGAGCTCAATGCTCCATTGTTCTATTTTCTTTAGTTAGACGCTCCCCTGGAGCCATCATTGTACCACACACCAGTGCTTGCTAGAAGAGACATTAATGAAGAAGGGAGAATTCTTTACAATGATGTTGTTGGCATTCATGCTTCTGATTTAATGGTATTTTATGTTTCATGTTCTTTATGTCTTCTACTCTGATATTTTAAATAGATTAACGACCTCTTTTCCCTCGCTACTAATAAAATACTAGCTGATGGTTGTGTATTTCTTTGGTATTTAGTGTAGTATATCAAAGTATTATTGATGTTCTAAACATTTAAACATGACTATAGTTAGATGAAGTGCTTCTAACCCTGCAGGATATTTTTTCATTTTATTTGCTAAGTGTAATCGGCTAGGGGAAACCTTACCTCATTGAATCTCCGGAGAGAACGAGTTGAAGAAACCAGCTATCCCCCTCGAAAATAGTCACTTCTCCCAACCGAGCCCCGCACCATCATGACCCAACACCCAGGTGCTTGAAGGCCTAGGGAATCTAAATCCCCCAGATAACCTTTGTAGGCGGAGTTGGCCAGTACCTCCAGTACCCAGTGACAACTTATGACTGTTGGCGGACCCGGTCAGCAAAACCCCGTCAACAATTACATCAATGTTTTCTCAGAGAATTGCGAGAATCTTCTCCTTCTCCTTTGTGAGTAGGAGGTGCCAATGTGTACAAATCTTTCTTCATCGGTTTGGATGATGTTGACTTTTTCAAATTTTCCTCCCTCAGAGGAGGATGATATCTTATCTCGGCCCCGGGGTCCAAATCAAAGATGCGTTAAAGAGCTACCATCCCATTTGGGATGGTTTTGGTTGGTAGGTTGATGATCCTGTCAGCTTCTTCACCCTACTCGGTATTGTCGTGATCTATTTCTTCCACTATATGATCCTCGAAGGTGCCAACATAGGCCATGAAGGCCAGAATGTGTTGGTCATCCTTGAAAACTTGAAAGTGGGTGATATTGTCTCAGATGGACGGGGTGGGGACCATCTCAATTGAAAATTTCTAGAGCTGAGAGGCATCCATTGGCTCAAGGGTGCTGGCAAACACAGCAAGGGCATCTAGAACGTAGTTATCTTTTTATGGAATAAGCTCAATGCCAAATGCATCAAATTCTTTAATTAGGCTCCATGCCTGGTTGTGATATGCGGCTATTCTTTTGTCGTGACAAGTGTATTGGCTCTGAACCTACTTTACGATCAACTCTGAATCACCCATCGCCCGGAGGTGGGTGATCCCTTTTCTCAATGCGAATAGGATTCCAAGGACCAAGGCCTCATACTCTATGACATTATTCATGTAGTTAAACTCTATCATGTAAGACGTGAGGAAGGACTTCCCCCACAGGTTGATCAGTTCCACTCTGGCCCCGTAGCCTTGTTTAGACCGGGATCCATCAAACTTTAGGGTCCATAGGTCATTGTTTGTTTTCGAGGACTAGGAAGGTGAAGTGGTGTTTGGATGTATTTTAGGATGGTTGGGAGGTACTTCCTCTGGCTTTGATGATGCATGGGTGAGGTTTTTCTCTAGATAAGACTCTAGTTGGGATTCATGGATAAGCGGTACCTCTAATGTACCACCAAAATGATTACTGGGTCTAGGAGAATCTACTTTGTGGTCTTTGTCTGGGAGGGCGTTGATGTGGTGGGTAGCAATGGCAATGCAAGGCTCACACTCCAGTTCAAAATATTTCAAGTAGTTTACCCGGCACCAAGTGTCAGACAAGAGTGTGGTGGGAGTTGTCGTGTTACCTCATGAGTTTACCTCACCCTTCAATTTTTTGTCCAAGTCCTGAATTCTCTGAACAACTATGGGATCCTCCCCAGGGTTAAAGTCAAATGTTAGGATTTTTAGGGGTCGGTACACCTTGGGGGAAGATTCAGATAATAAGACTTCATTTACCCTCTTGACTTCGGTGAGGGCCTGCATCATTTTGGGTTCACTCTCCACCCAGATTTGATTCAATTTCCCCTTCCAGGGGAGCCACAAGTGGGAGAAGTCCATGGAGAAATACCCATTAAGGACCTTAGACCAATTTTGACTTAAAAACATCCCATAAGTTTTGGGGATGTCCACCACTTGGATTTCTATTATGCTTGATATCTGGGGGTCTTGGATGAGCTGAATCCGGACGTTTTTCAGCTCACCTACCATTTTTATAGCAGTTTTGTCCAATTGGACTACTGCGCCTTTGGATGGAGTGGGAGTGACTCTGAGCTTCTGGCATATAGATAAGGGCATGACATTGCTTATAGTACCGAAATCTACAAGGCAATTGTATAGGTTCTTCCCTTGTATGTTCAAGCTTAGTAGGAAGGGAGGATCCTCTGTGTTTCCCTGGAAGACAGCCGTGTTGGCATCATCAAATGTGACAGTCTTTGGTGGATGACTGACGGCTTCTGGGTTTCCCAAGAGCTTCAAAAGGGACTTCTTCTGCTCGAGACAATTCAATAAAACCTCCATCAAGGTCATGGAGGTGGTGGTTTTCTCTAATTCCTTAGTGATGTCAAACCTTCCCCCTGGGTAAACTTGGCTTCCCTCGGCCAGATCCTTGGCTTGGTTAGAGCCAATTCCTTTCGGTGGGAAGGAGCGATCAATTGTATTATCCTGGGGAGAGGTATTCTTGGGAGGTTTTAGCGTGTAAACTGGCCCTTTTCCATCCTAACTCTGAGTGTTGTAAGGATTCCATGGGCTGGTAAAGGCATTGGCCTCAAATGCTGGGATAGGTTCAAAAAAGAACCCCTGCGACTTGGGCTCTTCTTCGTCCTCTTTGTCTGTCCTAAAGAATATGATCTCACACGTGAAGGCACTATGAGTAGGCTCTGATGTGGATGATTCTAGGGGAGTGGGATCGACAGGTTGTTGTTTGTCTGACTAGGAGATCATGATGATCTTCTCTAGTGTAGCATAGTTCACCTCAGAATGAGAGTCGGTGTCATGCAATCTACACCAGTTGGTCAGGGGGTGGAATTTTGTGAGCTATGCAGAATGACTAGGTCCAGCACCACCCTGAGTGTTGTTTTGGTTTGAAGGAGGACCTTTTGTATTCACATTGTTGTTCCATTGTTGTTGATTGGGCCAAGGCTCATTGTAGTTTCTACCTCCAAAGTTGGTATTTCATTGTCTGGAGAAGACATTCCCACTCTGGGAATTGGTATTGTGAGGTGTAGAAGGCCCCACCTTTAGCTATCCCATGTTTGTCATCAAAGAGGACACCATTTCCCAGAGGGATTCAACCTCAACTAACAGCTAGGTATTTTTGTCATAGTGTGACGGTTGTTGTGGTTGGTTCCTAGGGAAAGGGACAGCAGCTCCCAGAGTTGAGGACTGCAATCCTCCAGGCGCGGGCGACTAGAAGAAAGGTACTTCAAAGGGTTGTGTCAATGGTTGTTGCATTTTCTCTGGCTAGTTCTAGGGAACAAATTTTAGACCTGGTATTGTCTGGGTTTGTAATGGATATACATACTAGGCATGCTGGTCTATTGGTGGTGGTGGGCCCATGGCCATCATCGGGGTGCCCATTGCTAGTTGGGGTTGTATCCCAAGCATGAGAAGTTTTGTTTGGTATCATGTTGAATGGAAAGCTCTGTCCAATCCCGCTGGGAGCTTCACTCAAACCACCAGACAACTCCAAGGCTAGGTTGTAAACCTTCACCAGAGTATCCCGGTCATTTGCGGCCATTGTTCTCTAAAGGAGAGTGGAAAAAATGGGGTCCAGAGCATTTAGGTATGTCTAGATGGTCACGTCAGTATATGGGATAAAGGGGCTCATGCACCGCTTCAAGGCACATTAGAACTAATGGTTGAATATTGCTAGGGGTTCATTTGGTTCCTTCCTAATGGAGATAAACTAGTTGTGGGACCCCGCTGGGTCCACATGAATGCAAAAAACCACTAGGAAGGTGTCTTCTATATCCTACCAACTGTTGATGGAGTTGGCCGGCAAGTTGAGGTACCATTTCAACTCATTCTACCCTAAGGAGAGAGGGAACATCCAGATCACAACATCCTAATTTTGTACCCGGTATCAGTTCATGGCATCCTTATAGGCCTAGAGATGTTCTTCTGTGGTTCTTGGGCCTAGATGCTCATATCTGGGATAGATCTTCTCTAGATGCGGAGGAAGATCATTGGTAGCATCAGGCAACTGTCCCATTGGGGACCTGGTGTTACCAAAGTAATTCTCCATTGGGGTTGCTAGATTTTGGCTAGGTTGAGCGTTGGTCCCTGGGATTATCTGAGGAGCTTGGGTATTTTGAGGTGTAGCAAATCCCTAGATAAGGTTGGATGGCTGCTTGGTTTGTGGGGTCCTTTTCTTTTGAGAAGGAGGCTTGATTTAAACAAAATTTATGGGATTCAGGGCTGATCAAAGGATTCTTTCAAAATGTAAGGGCGAAAAAGACCCTATCCCGCTAAAAGATTGATTCCTAAATCTATGGCTTAAGGAACCCTCGGGCGGTGTCAAATTGAAATCTTCTGAAGGGGATGAGATCATGCCCTCCTTCTAGTGCCAATTTCTATTGAAGGGACTTTGTGACAGGTCTTATCAATAGATGATAAGTTGTCATCGGGTACCGGGGTATTTGCCAACTTTTCCTATAAAGGTTGTCTAGGGAATAAATTCTCCAAGACTTCAAGCACCTAAGTGTCAGGTCTCGATGGTGCAGGGATCTAAGTTGGGCAAGTGACTATTTTGTTCTATGGGATAGTTGGTTCTTTACTCATCTTCTTTGGGGATTTTAGTGATAGGTCAGGGTTTCCTGCAAGCGCATTTAGTTTACCAAATATATAGCAAAAGATAGATCAGAGTTAAGAGTTTATTACTTCTACTTATAGTTATGCCACATATTTCCAACATCAACAATGCTCTAATGAACTACACTAAATACTTAATGCATCCAGAACTAGTAGTTCATACATATTCAATAGCAAGGGGAAATGAGATCATTAATCTAACAAAACATTAGAGCAAAGGACATTAGAAACATACAGCATAAAAGAGTATTGCTAACTTAGAGATCAGAACATCAACAACATCATTGCAAAATACTATTCTTCCTTCTTCATTAACAGAGTGTTCCAGCTTCACTGGTGTATACATCTATGGGTCCAAGGGACCATCTAACTACTAAGAACTACTGAGCATTGAGCTCCTAAAATAACTAGAAAATGAAATGCTAATTGTATTGGACTGCAAAATCATCAATTTTGCCAACCTTTGAAATGTGGTCAGACTTATTATTTATACACATAGCTTTCCCTAAAACTAACCTAATCTAACTATACACTCAACATTAAAATACAATATCAAGTGGTCAGAAATACCTACACCACTTACAATCACCTCGAAAAGAGCAGAGGTCTGACATGATAGAGGAAGAAGACAAGAAGAGAAGATGGAAGAATCGGCATTAAGAAGAGTGTTGAAGTAAGAATAGAAGAAATCTGATCTACCCGGAGTTCAAGGCTACATGCCTCATCAATGAAAAATGTGGCTCATTATCTTCAATGCACCAAGTAGTTAATGCTGGAGTGGTGCCTTGGGAGAATCACTTGTCAAATTCATCCCTCTATCTGATATGCCTTATTGAGATCACCTACCAGCTAACCCCCTTATTAACTATTGTACAATGACCGGTCAGCTCCAGGGAACCTAGACATGGGTCATTTAAAAGAATACAAAACTTTCGGATCTAGAATTTTAGAGTCCACGAGCTTATGCTCAAAGAATAATGAATGTTTCAAAAATGCACCCTACTGGTAAAAAGCCCAGGAGTATGGAGAACCTTATTATTCCTTGTATGCCTTAAACGCTTCTAGGAGCTAGGAAACTCCATCTTCATCAATGTCTTTGATGTCAGCCCAACAAAACTTGGATGCCTCCATTTGTTCACCAAAATCTGGGGTGTTTCCTTTGAATTTTGTAGCCATCTTTGCTGCATCATGGGCCCGGAGAATCATTCGAGATATGCGTGACATTTTCACCCCATCCATTCCTTCTCGGGACTGATATCCTGACTCCATTAGCTCATCAAATTTCCCTAAAACATATTCCTGCAGAGTACATGTATCTGTACTGAAGGGATTGACTCCCAAAACCCTTGTAACAAATGCCTTTTATAAATTTAAAGAATATTCAACCTCTGGAACATTTTCCCTCAGGGCCCCTACCAATTTCTTTCTTATCTCCAATTTGAGATCAAGTATGGAGCGTTGTACCTGAATAAAATTGAAGGAATCCTCTCCCAAAATTCCCAACTCGATGACAGGTTCTTCTCTGAGACCCATGATTTCTCCCAGCTCACTCATCCATGCATCGTATTGATCATTTTCTCCCTCCCATAGACAAATGGCATTTTTAACTTAGTGCAAAATGTTATCGGTCGCATACAGGTCTAGGAGTGTTGTCACTAGGAAATGTCAGACATTTCCTACCTATTTGGCCACCCAGTAGTCGACTACCTATGCCTTCTTTTTCATATTCCTTAGTGCTTCCATGTCACCCTGTGGGAGCGACACTCTGAATGTAGAAGCTTTCATAGGAATGGCAGTTATAGGTTGTGCTAGCTCTGTCAAAAGCCTGATGATATTTGCACTCTTTTATTTTTCCTCCTTCAGTATTTGGGCCTGCTTATCATAGCGGACCTCAATTGCCCAGATAGCTTCTTTGAGTAGGTCCAGCTCACCCTACTTGTCCCTCTTCCCCAGAGGTACCTCTATGACTATGTATTCTGCAGCACTCACCGTTGCTTCTTCTTTGTCTCGGGGAGGTGTCACGATGACCGTGACTGTATCTCCACCTGGACTAGTCCAAATAGAGTGGAGTGTCTAGGCCTTCATTGGCTTGGGAGAGCCTTATGTCTATGCCATCATCTCAGCTAGAGGGAGATGGGATTTTACCGCCACTAGGGCCTTTCTCTTCTTTGAATCCACCAACCATTGTGGTGGTGGGGGCAGCCTTGCTGCTAGATCTTGATTGTTAGTGTCCTCTCTGGGGTTTTGTTGTTCTCCCCTGGCATTTGTAGTCTCTTCAAACTCCTTTTCCTGGTTCCCAAGATTATCCGCACCATCCACCTTTGTGGCAACAATATTCTATGTTTTAGTGCTCCCATCCTTGGTAGCATCAGTAGAATCAACATTAATATCTTTAGGGTTCTCCCTCTCCTTCTTTTGCTATTGTTGTTGTTCTCCAGCATCATCTACCAGGATTTTTTCCTCCGTTGGCTTATCTTTCGGAGCTGGCGGAGGTGTCTGGCCGATGTTTGACTGTTGGGCCACTGAGACCACCTCACCAAATGTTACCCTACCCTGGGTCAGAGGAGGCGTTTAGAGCGCTATGGCTCAGGTTATGGTTTCTCTCGTAGGTCTAGTTCCCTCAGTCAAAGCAACCTACTCGTTTTTCTCTTGCCTCTTTTCTATTTTGGTCTCTAGCACCAAGATTTCTTGGACATTTGGGATATCCACCTGTTCTGATTCTTTTTCCTTTTCTACCCAAACCTCCTTCTCCAAGGAAACTTCTTTTTTTGGTATCTCCCCATCAGTGGGGACTCTTTCCTCTTTTTGGGTGGTGATCTCCTCTACCGCCTTCCCTATATCCCCTTGTAGGTTTACAATCTCATTTGTCCCAAATAGATCGTCGAAATCATCATGCAGAGGGGAGGTCTCCAAGGGATATCCTAGTTGGTTTTCTGGCTCAGGGGAGTCTGGGATAATCTTTACTTCAGGGATGTCAGGCATCCTAACCTCTGCCTCTACCTTTGGTTTAGGAATATTTTTCTTCTTCCTTTTCCTCCTTGTTACCAATGGGGGCCCGACATCCAAAATAGCTCCACGCTCCTCCTCGACTCCTATCCTTGTTACCCTGATGATGAGTTCTACAAGTGAGGGGGAGCTAGAAGGGAGGACAGGTTGTGCTATAATAACTAGGATGTCTAGCTAGGTGCTTATGGCTTCCTTCATCTGGTGGGATGCTGCTAGTTGAAGGAGAAATTATTCCACAACGGGAACTGTGGATGGGATCTAGGGCAGGGTGCCAACTTTTATTTTTCCCCTATCCTTTCCCTGCATAGAGGTTTTGGCCCTAGAAGTGGATCCCTGCAACAATGGGCCCACTCTTCACATAATTTTTAGACACACCTAAAAATACGCATGACTGCGTTCAATTACATCTTGGGTGATGTCTTCAATTGTTGGGCCTTCTAGGGTGTCCCAGTCCACCAGAGGTAGAACCATTTTGTCTACTCCCTATGCCTTGTACTGTGGGTCTTCTGTGGACCTGGTATCTAAAAATTCCTTGGTAAAATTTTGAAGCTTGAGGCGCTTCATCATGCCTTGCGTCATCCTGATGAAATGTCAGTTCCAGACTTCAAAATCATCCTAGCAATCTGCCCACAAATCTTCAATGTGGGGCTAGTGGGCATCTGACACCCAGGGCAGTACTGACGCTATCTTATTTGGTGGTTCAAAAATTTTCCAGTCCAAGTAAAACTTTGTCATCCCCAAACAATTAAGTTTGTTGTCAACCTCTTTTGCCGCTATGAGGCTGCAAGTATAGTTCCCACAGGTTATTGGGAACGGAATGTTAGTGACCTTCTTCAATACAAAGAAGGCATGCAGATCCAGAATCTGTCTACAGTATTCCAAAAGAATTATCATATCCCCATAATGTTTGGGCAATAGGTAGGGTTTCTTGGAGAAGCCGGTCACCCAAATGTAGGAGTTGTTTAAACTGAATATAATAATGGCCATAATTGTTGACTAATTTCATTGCTTCTTTTGAAAGCCAGTATCTGGCATCCTGAGTGGGTGTAAGAATATTATAGGTAATGAAGGCATTATTTACTCTGCAAAAACTAGGGAAACTAGCCTCCCACTGCATTTGTGGAAAATAGTCCCATGGAGCATTCTGGCCTTTGCAAATCCTGAGCTCACTGATAGTGAGTAATCCCCTGGTGATGGGGCACTGCTGCGCCAGTGCCCACAAGACATATGAATTCATGTAAAAATTGGAGGACCGGGTGATCCTGATGAGATAGGTGTCTACATGATTGGTGATGATTGTTGCCCAATTGAAATTTTCTCCGTCGAAGGCGATGCCAAACAAGAAGTAATACATCCATGCCAAGAATTCCTAGGCATGGGGCTCTCCAAAGACCCTGCATAATGTGACGATCCCCATTTGTATACTCTCTTTGAGCTCTACCCGGGGGATCTCCAGCTTCATCTTTTTGTAATCCTTTTCTGGGATTCTTAAGTGAGTTGGTGTTGAGGTATTGTCAGGCTTCTTGCGGGAGCTTCTCAAATTCATTTAGTGCTAGGGTCCAGGTGACCAGCATTGGAAAACTAACCATTATTGACATGACCGTAAATTAGCCGTACTAGGCTGACATGGGGTGTCACATGGGCATGCAATAAAGGGAGTAATGGAAATAATGTCGATAGTTTTCCAAACATGCGAGAGAATGAATGCCACTTGGACCAATTTTGAATGCTCGCATGTGGGAGAAATAAACCCACTAGTAAGACTGAGCTAATGAAGGAGAGAGAAAACCTACAAACTCAACCAGGTGAGGTGCCAAGTTTGAGTTTGCAGACACCAGAAGGGTGAGCTCGACAACTTGAATAAACATGAAAGGGCACGGAAAGCTCACCACCAATCAGGAAGGAAGGATATATTGAAATATAAAGAACCTACATAGTGAGTTGAAGCACAATGAGGGTCAAAGCACAACTCACAGGCCGACCCAAAACAAACCTATATACAGCCATTTACAGACAAGTGACAACAATTTATAGTATGTACACTAGAATTTCACTATTTTACAACTGTACAGAGGGCGGACAACCCTCTGGCAGAGCCATCCCACCAACAGGAGGTGATGCCAAGAGAAGAATAGGAAATGGAGACGAAAATCAAAACAAGGAAAGAAAACCCAAAAACAAAAACTAAAAAACAACAAGGGAGAACTAGAAGGAACTACCTTAAAACATGAGGAATGTAGGAGGACGAGCACGGGAGGCACTCTGCAAGTTATCAGCTTCAAATGACCATAAACGCACAACTTCCAGTTACTGTTAAGAAATGTTTAAGCACTGTGATTAAATTGCACTTACTCGCTGTTAAATCACTTTAATCGCCTTGAATCGCTCTAGGTAAATTGTTTGCGGTAAATGTAACAATGACTAGTAAAGCCTATATATACCCTTAGGGTAAAAATTCTTTCTCCTTCCTTCCACAAATCCTGAGAAAAGACAAAACATTTGGACTCGGGGCCCGGGGATACCATGCAACTGCACCCTCTAGCAAAAGAGAAAATGGTGATAGAGAATCCCGGAGTCAGGAATCTGGCTAGAACAAAGAAGACAAACCCTCTGGGACTGGGCCCTAGAGCAAGGAAGACCAAAAGAGAACACAACACCGGCCCCGTGGAGGCAAAGGCTAGAAAAAATAAAGAAAACAAAAGAAAATGAGGGAAAAAAAAAGAAAAAAGGGGGACACAATATTTTTCCCACAAAATGTAGGGATGGGTATGCAGGGCATAACACTCTCTTCAAAAGGCTATTCATGATTTGGTTGTAGTTCCTTCACCTGACATATTTTGTGTTCATGAGATTAAGGTTTTTTTGATGTTATGCTTTAGTATACTTCTCATATTTGGAATTTTGTTCAGTGCCAGTGCATTGGATCTCAGGGTAAATCTAGAGGTTTGGCTCTTTTTCAGGATCCACAAACGATTTATCCCCTTTGGTGGGTCTCTATTCATTATTCTATCTCCATGTTGGCTTATGCAATGTATTCTAGTGTGACTATTATAATTATGAATGTTTATGCCCCTATCGACATCCATGGAAAAATCAAGCTCTAGGTGCATATAAGGTATGTTTGTTCATCTGCTCCTTATCTTCCTTGGATCTTGGGAGGTGATTTTAATTCTGAGTTGAGTTTGAAAGAGAAAAGAGGGGGTTGCCTAGGTTAGGTCCAGCTTCTAATCTTTTTTGAACTCAAGTGGATTCTCTCGCTTTAGTTGATGTTAATCCCTCTAATGAGACATTCACTTGGAATAATAGGAGTGGAGAGGAGGCAATCTCTAAACAATTGGATAGGTTTATGGTCTCCTCTTTTTGGGTTTGCAGTGGGTTGATTACTAGTTCTTAAATTCTTGATTAGAAAGGCTCTGATCTCTAACCTATTAAATTATTTGCTTCTTTTGCTATTCCAAATAATCATCCTTTTAAATTTTAGCTTATGTGGCTTTGAGACTCTTTGTTGCATGATATAGTGGCTAAGTGGTGGATGGAAGGAGGCCCTACTTACAACACACCTATGTATTTCTTCGTCAAGAAACTTCAATATGTCAAATATCACCTCAAGAGATGGAATACATTCTATTTTGGTAATCTTCAGTCCAGGAAGATGGACTATCTTGAGAATATTTCTATGATTACTCACAAAATTTGGGATAATGGATTCTCAAGTCCCCTTGGAAAAGCTAAATCCTAGGCTATGAAAAATATGGAGGAATGGGAGCTTAGGGAGGAGATCTATTAGAAACAGAAGGCTCAGATTGATTGGCTTCAGGAGGGGGATAGGAATAATACTTTTTTCATATTTTTATTCAAGCTCATCGTAGTAAGGGGTACATTTCCTCTCTTGTTACTTCTATAGGGATTCATATTTCTTCTATTTTGGCTATCTCTCACGAGGCTCGTCAATTTTATTTTGATATTTTTATTAAATATTCTCCTCCTACTGTTATGGAGGAGGATTTGATTCTCTCATGCAATCCCTTGCTTTTACCAATGCAATGAATGATTCACTCATTCATCTGATCTCCTTGACTGAGTTAGAAGAGGTAGTTTTTGGGATGCACTAAGGTAAAGATGTAGGCACAGATAGTTTCCCTATTGAATTATTTAAGGATTTTTTGGATATTATTCATCTTGTTCTGTTGGAGGTTTTTAGGGAATCTCTTTGTAGAAAGAAGATGCTTCAAGCCTTTAATTATACCTTCTTGGTCCTGATTCCAAAAAAGGAAGGTGTCAATAAACTTTAATTTTTCTGACCCATTTCTCTTTGTAATGTGGTGTATAAGATTATAACCAAACTGATTGCAGAGAGGCTCAAAACTTGTCTTCCTGTGGTGATCTTTGAGGAGAAAGGGGGTTTTGTGGTTGGTAAACAAATTCTAGATTTGTTGTTCATGGCTTTTGAGGTTATTCACACTTTGGAAACTTCAAAGGAGAGATCTATGTTCATTAAATTGGATATGGCCAAGGCGTACGATAGAGTCAAATGGAGTTTCCTTCGAAAAAATCACTTAGTCATTATTTTTAGTCCTGAATGGGTGAGTTGGACCATGAGTTGTGTTACTGTTATACACTAAAATTTTCACCCTGTTAAGCGCTTGAGCCTAACAATCTAGTATAACATGGGAATCACTTCTAGGTTTTGGGACCTTTTCTAACTGAAGTGAAGCCTCCATATTCTAGGTCGGTTCCTCTTGGATAATCACCTATCTTTTCTCTCAAACATGAAAAGTAAACTTGGGAGGAAAAGGGATAAAAGGAGAACTGAAAGGAAATGTTGAAAATAAATTTTAAACTACTAGGTGATGCACCGAAGGTAACATAAACCATAATGCAATGACCAAGGCTAGCATGAAATTTCATGAATCTAGCAAAGCACATTTGCATAATTATTTCATAGAGAGGTCTAGAATGAAAAGAGGATATTCAGGGAAAGAGAAGATTTCACAAACAATAGCATATCCAACAGAAAATACATGGACTATGACTTGGAAACAGACATTCACTCTAGAAAATAGGCACCAAAATGAGACAAAATGATAAGGGATTTAACAATATTTACAAGATCATCTAAATCAGATCATTTATAATAGTGCACAAAGATGAAAAAAGAAAGAGGGATCAAGAACTCCAAGATCTTTCAAATATCAATCACTGTATTATAATACAGTAAGAGAAATACAAGAAAGAAGGCCCAGGGATAGCGAAAAATATATCAAAAACCTTTGCATGATCTTAATTCCAATGAGAAATTACAAACACATGAAACTTTAGGGGCAGAGAAAATGCCAGAAAAACCTTGCATAAGATTAAAAAAAACCTCTACTCTACGAAAGCTCGAAAAACACTCATATACAACCTCCCCTAGAATGCAAGCTTAGGTGTCAATCCACCGCCTAGTTAGGGAAGAATTAGGGTTATAGTAGATTTTAATTGATAATGTAGAAACCCTAAACCAGTTAAGTTGATCACCATTGTACTTAAGAAATATCTTAGAAGATCAGATTACCCTTTTAAAAATATCCCATATCACCACAAATTCGAACAGAATAAGCGACTGTTCCAACTGTCTGCCTGGAACTTTGTCTTTATCAACACCACTACGAGCCATCATGAAATCAGTTTTAAAAATTTAAACATTTGAATTAAAATGGTCACAGGTGGCGTGAGGAGTTTGATTAACATCCCATATTTGAATCTTTATCAGTTTTAAAACACGACCATCGATGTGCCTTAGTCTACCCATGAGCACGGGATCAGATTTGGCACGTATCACCATGACTTAATGGCTTGATGGATAGATTGTGATAAACTTTTCTTTAATCCTTTAAGCCCACCATCTGATAAAAAAGGACTAGATCAATCCTTAATAAGCCAAAAATCCTGCATAAAGGTGACCCCACCATCCACATGGTGCAAAGGCTTAATGGCTTGATAGGCATATCGTGATCAAATTTTCTTTAAGCCTTTAAGCCCACCATCCGGTAAAAAAGGACTTGATTGATCCTTAATAATTTGAAACCCATGCATAAAGGTGACCCCACCATCCACGTAGCACAATGTCTTAATGGCTTGATGGGTAGATCATGAGCATTTTGTCTTTAAGGCTTTAAGTTGTCTGTCTGATCAAAAAGGACTTGATCAGTCTTTACTTTCCTTTATTTGACCAGCCCAACTCCACCATGAACATGTGTCACAATGGCGTAATGGATTATGTGATAGATTGACTACATCTTTTCTTTAAGTCTTTAATTCCACCGTTGGATTAAATCAGAACTTCCCACAGATTAATCAACTGAAGACCTTGCACATTTCGCCAGGGCTTAATTGCTTGAAGATTAGATCGTGCACATCTCTATAATAAGCCTATAAGCCAACCGCACGATCAAAAATGACTTGCTCGATGTTTATCTTAATCACCTTGGCATTGCATCAGACCCACCGTGGACACATGTCAGATAGGCTTAATGGCTTAAATATTAGATTGTGCACACTTTGTCTTTAAGCTATAATGCTGACCATATGATCAAAAGCAACTTGATCGATATGTAACTTGGATTTTAAGCTCAAATATGAACTGGACACGCGTCGACAAAGCATGATGTGTTAATGAATAAAAACCTTCATCTCAGTGATTAAGGCATCATGATGACCGTCCAATTGAAAAGGAACTTGCTACCACCTAGGGTAGATAAAGTGCTTCGAGACTTAAGAAAATAAACTTAGGAAAAGGTAAACCGCTTAGGAAAATTTACTTTGGCCCAAATCGAACAACTTAAAACACATGCAGAAATTAGAAATTAAGTGGCAAAAAAGGTAATGCAAGATTAGAATGGGCCACCAAAGCACTAGGGTTTAAGATATTTTTCATAGGATTTTTGCATTTAGGGCTAAAATACATGAACCAGGGGTAAAACTAGTGACCTTGAATTATGCAAAAACCAAGATAAGGACCATAGAGAGGTGTAGAATTCATACAAGATGGGCTCTACCCTTGTGGGAGCCTCATTTACTCCACTTGTAGCCAAATTTGACAGGATGGGGAAATTTTGGGTAACATTTTTGTTCATTTATGTTGAATGTTAGCCTACTAGACATATAAAAGTAGTGGCCTTATGACATTTCATTGGGCAAGGAGTCTACATCTGGGCACATAAAAACTTTTGGGAAATAGGAGGATTGAAACCAGGAGAGGAACAATGAACCAAAAATAGGGAAAAGGACTATACAAGAAGAAACAAAAGTAAATGTGCACAAGCACTTTGAGGAAAGTGGGAAGACTAACCTAACCTAAACTAGCCAGTATAGAAACTGGTCAAACAAAACCATTCACTGGAATGCTATAATAGATACCCTTCCTTATTAAGATATTTTTCATTGGATGTGTATGGATAGCTGATAAGACATGAGGCACATAAAAGTATGTCATAAAATATTGGATTGCCTCTTGAAAAATGGGATCAAGCTTACTCACCTCAAATGGATCATATGAGAATGCTTCATTAAAATCCTCTTGGGCCAAATATATAATGGGGCAGCCTCTTGAGATTAAATGCTTGGATCTCTCTTTGATGGTCTCCTTCTTATGATTTGAATTAAAATCTTGAGAGTTAATCTGCAACATAGTAAATCTCATCAACTCATTCTCCATGGTCAAAGGATCTTTATCCTCAATAAAGCAAGAAGAGAGCTCTTCAAAACAGTCAAAATCTTAAAGTTCTTTAGGAAAAAATAGTTTCCTATCATCATCTCCATACACACATCCTCTATGATGCTCTCCAAACAATTTTCCTCAAGGATTTGGCTATCTTCTGTATATCGGGAGCTTTCCTCTTTGATTGCAAGCTCATGAATTTTTCTGTCATCATAATGGTCTATGCCCTCTAACTATTGCAAAATTGCAGATGCGGTCATGACCATGTCTGCCTCATCTTGTTCAACAAAACTAGGTAGCTCATCCAACAAGGACATGGCATCTTCCACTTTATCACTACCTTGCTGATGGTGATCATTCTGTCCTCATTGACCTTCTGCCATAGGTAATGGCATATCTTCCTCTCTTTCAAACAAAATGGGAAGCTCATCAAATAAATCAACCAAGATCTCTGGCTGAGCATCAATCTCCATTTCTTCACCTTGTTGTCCCAACCATCCACGTGGCACAATGGCTTAATGGCTTAATGGGTAGATCGTGATCAACTTTTCTTTAAGCCTTTAAGCCTATCGTCTGATCAAAAAGGACTTGATCGATCCTTAATAAGCCAAAACCCCTGCATAAAGGTGACCCCACCGTCCATGTGGTGCAATGTCTTAATGGATTGATGGGTAGATCATGAGAATTTTGTCTTTAATCCTTTAAGTTATCCGTCTAATCAAAAAGGACTTGATCGGTCTTTACTTTCCTCTGTTTGACCAGCCTGGCTCCACCATGAACATGTGTAACAATGGCGTAATGGCTTATGTGATAGATTGACTGCATCTTTGCTTTAAGTCTTTAAGCCCACCATTGGATTAAATTAGAACTTCCCATATATTAATCAACTAAAGACCCTGCATAAAGGTGACCCCACCATCCACGTGTCACCACAGCTTAATAGCTTGAAGATTAGATCGTGTGCATCTCTGCATTAATCCTATAAGCCAACCACATGATCAGAAATGTCTTTCTTGATATTTATCTTAATCACCTTGGTATTGCATCAGACCCACCATGGACACATGTTGGATAGGATTAATGGCTTAAAGATTAGATCGTGCGCACTTTGTCTTTAAGCCATAATGCCGACCATATGATCAAAAGAAACTTGATAGATATTTAACTTGTCTTTTAAGCTTGGATCTGAACTGGAAATGCGTCGACAAAGCGTGATGCCTTAATGAATAAAAACCTTCATCTCAGCGATTAAGGCATCACGATGATCATCTGATTCAAAAGGAACTTGTTGCCACCTGGGGTAAATAAAGTGCTTCGGAAATTAGGAAAATAAACATAGGAAAAGGTAACCCGCTTAGGAAAAATAACTTTGGCCCCAATCAAACAACTTAAAACATGTGCATAAATTAGAACTTAAGTGGTGAAAAAGGTAATGCAAGATTAGAATGAGCCACCAAAGGACTAGGGTTTAAGAGATTTTTTATAGGGTTTCTGCATTTAGGGCTAAAAGACATGAACTAGGAGTAAAACTAGTGACCTAGAAATATGCAGAAAGCAAGATAAGGACCACAAAAATGTGCATAATTTATACAAGATGGGATCTACCCTTGTGGGAGCCTCATTTACTCCACTTGTAGCCAAATTTGACAGGATGGGTAAATTTTGGGTAACAGTTACTTCCTCTTTTTTCTTGGTTAATGTGAATTGAGAACCTTCAGATCCTTTTAGTGCTTCTAGAGGACTTCACCAAGGGGATCCTCTATCCCCTTACCTATTTATTATTATGGCAGAAGGTATAGGTCTATTTTCTCAAATTTCACGCTTCTCAGGTATTGATTCATTAGTGGCAATGGGCCAATGGTTTTCCACAACTCTCAAATCTTCAGTTTGTGGATGACACTACTCTTATGGTTCTGGATTATCTTTGGGAATTTGAATCTATTAGGAATGCCTTGGATATTTACCTTGCATCTTCAGGTTAGAACTTCAATGATCACAAATCCTCTATTTTCTTTTTTAATACCCCTCAAGTCATTCAAAGGCATATTGCTTACATTCTACAGTTTCAGATTGGGTCTTTTCCCCTTATTTATTTGGGCCTTCCTCTTACTATTGGTAGACATCCCAAGGCCTCTTGATAGGTTATTCTTGAAAGGTTAATCATTGGACTCATCATTTGTTATCTAGTGTTGCTCGTTTGACTCTTTTAAAGTTAGTCATTTAAGCTCTTCCTATATACATGTGTTTTGTTAAGGTTGCTCCCATGAATTTTATTTAGGAATTTGATGCCCTCTCTTGTCAATTTATTTGGAGTAGGAATTTTTTGAATGCTAAATGGAGCCTTGTTAATTGGGAAATTATGTGCAAACCTAAGAATAAAGGCGGCCTTCGCTTATGTTCTTCAATTTTAAATGGGAAAGTTCTAGATCCAAAGTTATATAGGCACTCAAGTACTAGCCAGAATCAGCTTTGGGCTCGTATTCTCACCCATAAGTATCTTCCCAATGCTAATATGTTTTATATCCCCTAGTTTTCTTTAGAAACAAGAGGTTGTATGATCTGGAATACTTTGAATTTGGGGGCTCAGTTGGTAAATAATGATTTCTTTTGGATCTATCATACAGGATCTCAAGCTCTATTTTGGATGGATTCTTGGGATGGTTATCCTTCTATCCTATCCACTCATCCCCACCTTCAACCCCTTTTTTCCACCTTTACTGTTGTTGGTTGGGACACTATTGATCATTATAAGATTGTTGATAACATAGGGTTGGTAGTTCATTCTCAAAAGAAACATCCATTTGAATGGCCTCTAGGAGGATATGAGGAAGATAGACAAGAGTTGGCTCAGATTCTTGAGTCTCAGGAATACACTACCTTGCCTTTGAAATATGTTTTGGTGTGGGGAAGTAGTGATTTGTCTGGGAAGTTTTTTGTTTCTGCAGGTTATGTTGAGCTAGTGAGGAAAACTTTTGGGGACATTCAGGTTCCTTGGTGGAAATATTTTTGGTACAAGTTCTCATAGCCCAAGTGCATTTTTTCATGTGATTGGTGGTCCAAAACTTCTGTCTTACCTGGGATAATTTATGTAAGCATGGTTTTTAGGGGCCCTAGATGTCTATGTTGTGTCATAATAGTGAAGAAAGTGTTTCTCATCTTTTTTCTAGTGCCCTGATAGGGAGGTTGGATGAGCCAATCACAAGCTCATGCTCCTAGTATTTCAATAGAATTTAGGGTGATTTATCTACACACCTAATTAAATATAGGATCTCTACAATATTCTTGATCCACTGGTCTCCTTAACCAACCCAAATACCAACAAATAATTACTGAACCAAGATCTCCACTTGGTGCTTACTAGCCTTCAACTCACTAGCCCTTCAACTCACGCACAAGATTTCCACCCCCATTATTGTTAAGTACTCTTGCAGAGGTGAGGAGATGTTTCTTAAAATTTCAATTTGATTAATTAGAGGTGTTAGGAGTCCCTCTTGATTCAATGTGATAGTTGATTTCTACAAATTGCTTCAAAACATACCTAATGGCTAGTAGCCCTATTAGGCCTCCTATTCTGAGAAAATAGATATTTTCTCCACTTCTTTATAAACTACCCCTGCAACTTTTCTTTGGTTCTTAGGTTCATTTTCCAACCTCTCAAATATTTTTGGGGTCTTAGGGTTCCCAACCTCTGTACAATGCCATAACCCAAAATGTGTGGTTTTATAAGGGTTTTAGGACTTCACTAGCTTCTTGGATATTCTACAAGTTTTAGACTCCAATATTGATTGGCACGACCTTCTCCTCTTCACCAAGTCTCTGTAAGACTCCCAACTTCAACTCCCAGTAGCTAATTGGCTCTTTAAATCACACCTTTGCAAGTTATGCATTCTGCAACAGTGTCTTCCCTAGCCGAGCTCACCACTGGCTTGAACAGTGGGATAGTGAGCTAGGTCTCCATCTTTACAAACTGCCTGGTTTAAACCACTAACAATGCAAAACAAAACTAATTACATAAAACTAAATAAAGAAATTAAAAATTCCAAATCAATGGCACACAAAGAAATAAAAACAACTACAATAATCAATGCACAAGCTATAGTGCATAATTTATTCCAATCCTGATCTACTGTTATCAAATAACTAACTAAATGCACAAAAAATAGTACTTCTCTCTATTTTAAGAAATCCAAATCCATACAATAGGTGTTCAACCTTGGTATTAAGTCATCAAAGATCTTTAATAGGTCAACCATGCCTTTGGTTTCCTCTTAGGTCACTTCTCCACCATTTTTGTAAAATTAGACAATGTTGTCCGAGCAACTTTTAAAAGTTGCAAAAGTTGCAAATACAACTTTTTACATCTTCTTGCATCTTTTTACATCTTCAAGGAAATGAGTTCCAAAAAATCATCTAACCTCACCATAGACTAAAACCTAGGTTGAAACATGACCTTAAACACCTCAAATCCCCTGATAAAATCATGTTGACATCATTAGCTCTTCTCACTAATCAGGAGGCTTTACAACTTTTTAGCCTGTGATTGTAACTTTCTAAGGACTTAAGAATTAACTAGACCCTAATCTCTATTGTACTCACATACTATGGTCAACATGACCTTATAAAAAACAAAACAAAATGTCTCAGAGGGCTTCACACAACAACAAGTAAAGGATTGATTTACAAACCCATGGGTGCTCCTGCACCATTCTCCCCCTCTGCACAAAGATTAAGGAACATGAGGGAATATCAGAGAGACATCAATGGAAAAATTCTTGAAATTGATTTCCTCCACCCATGTAGCTTCAAATTCAGGTTGATCTTTCCACTGGATCAAGTGTTCTATTTACACCTTGGGCCTAGTTTTCTTCTTCACTTTTTTTTCTAAAATATTCTCTACTTGAGGCTTATCTTTTGGAGGTAAAGCTAGCGTACTGGCATCTTCTAAGATCTCTTGATTGTTCTAGTTTACTTCAGAAAATTGTCACTTTAATTTCACCAATTCTACTACATTAAACACTGGTGAAATGCCCAAGTCTGAATGAAGTTCTACCTTATAGGCATTCTGTCCATACTTAGCAAGTATCTTGCATGGTCCCACTCTTTTTATATGAAACTTTTTAGGCATTCATTTCTGCAATCTAGATTTTTTCAGATGAACCATGTCATATTCTCCCACATCAAACTGAACATCTCTTCTTTTCTCATCCACCTTGGCTTTCAGTTTTTGAGTAGCCTCTATTATAGTCTTCTTGACTTTCTCCTAAATCTCTTTCATTTTTTGAGAGAACTCTTCTGCATGACCACTTCTATACTCCATGGCTCCTAGATCTCTGATCTCACATACTCCCCTTGGGTGCATCTCATACACTATCTCAAAAGGAATTTTTCCAATGGTCTAGTTAACACTGTCATTATAGGCATATTCATCTTGTGGAATAACTAGATCCCATGTCTGCCCATACTCTTTAGTTAGGCATCTAAGAAAGTTACCTAACACCCTATTAATGACCTCAGCTTGACCATCTATTTGTAGATGGAAATCTGATCCAAAAGACAAGTTAGTACCCAATCTGCTCTATAGAGTCTTCCAAAAGTGACCCATAAACTTGACATCCCTATCTCACACAATGCTTAGGGGAAGCCCATGTATCCTCACCACTTCCTTGAAAAAGAGATGAGCTATATAACTAGCATCATGGGTAGACTTACAAGGAATAAAATGGATCATTTTGCTAAACCTATCTATCACTACATAGATACTATCCAACCATGTCTTTGTCTTTGGGATCCCTACTATGAAATCCATGCTAATGCACTCCCATGGTCGATTGGGAATGGACAAAGGTTGGTAAAAACCTGCATTACTATCTCCCCCTTTTTCTTTCATACACACAACACACTATTAAACATACCTTCTGACATCTCTAGGAAACTTGGGCCAATGACAAAACCTCTAAACTAACTCCATGGTTTTTTGATGCCAAAATGTCCACTCAGGCTACCATTGTGCTTCTCCTGAATGCGATTTTCTCTCAATATTGAACCCTTAGGGAAACATAATTGGTTCCCTTTAAACAAAATACAACTCTATAATGTATATTCTGCAAATTAACTGTGAAGGTGATTTTGAAAATCAGAACATACCTTGTAGGCTTTAGAAAAGTCTTCATCATCTCTATAGAGGTCCTTAAAACTCTCTATGCCAATGCTTTGGAGTTGAACTTCTTTAATTTTCAGCAATCTCCTACTCAAGGCATCTGCCACCTTATTCAATTGTCCCTTCTTGTGCTTGATAGTAAATGTGAAGGCTTGTAGATAGTCCATCCATTTTATGTTTCTATTGCTCAATTTGTCTTGTGTGTTAATATAGCTCAAGGCTTGGTTGTCTGTGAACACCAAAAACTCCTTTGGTAGGAGATAATGTCTACATTTCCTAAGTGACTGGACTAGAGCATACAACTCTAAGTCATAATCTAAAATATTTTTTCTTTTCTTTGTTTATATTCTCACTAAATAATGCTATAGGCCTATCCTCCTGACTCAACACTCCTACTACCACTCCATTTGAATTACACTCTATTCTAAATAGCTTATAAAAACTAGGTAACAAAAGGATAGGTTGGGTAGCTACTTGTTCTTTCAACTTCTCAAATACTTTTCCTCCTTCATTCCATTTAAACTTTATTTTCAATCCACCTTTAATGGTGTCTAGCACTGGTGCACAAATACCACTAAAATTCCTTATAAATTTTCTATAAAACTGAGCTAACCCATGAAATATCCTTACCTCTATCCCTGTGGTTGGTGTTGGGTAGTTCAAGATATCCTTCACATTTCTTGGGTCCATCTTCAATGAACCTTGAGACACTACAAATCCCAAGTACACAAGTTCTTGTTTGAAGAATTCACATTTCTCCAAGTTAATAGACAAGTTTTCCACTTGTAGCCTTTTGAGCACTATCTCCAAATGTTTTAGGTGCTCCTCCTTTTTTTTCTAAAAATGAGTATATCATCAAGATATACCACTAAAAATCTTCCATTGTAATCCTTTAGCACTTCATTCATTAGCCTCATGAATGTGCTAGGGGCGTTTGTAAGCCGAAATGGCATAACTCTCCACTCATACAACCCTTCTGTGGTTTTGAAGGTTGTCTTCCATTCATCCCCATCCTTTATCCTAATTTGGTGGTATCCACTTTAAGATCTAATTTAGTAAAATATTTGGCCCCTCCAAGAAAGTCCATCAAATACTCAATCCTAGGTATAGGAAATCTATATCTAATAGTAATCTTATTAATAGCCATAGAATCAGTGCAAGGTCTCCACTTATCACCTTTCTTGGATGCCAAAACCACAGGTATTGCACATGGGTTCATGCTCTTCTTTATCAATCCTTGGTAAAGAAGCTCTTGTACTTTCCTTGCCACTTCTTGGTTATGCTCTGGTGTGAGCTTATAAGCTTCTTTGTTGGGAAATGAAGCCCCTGGGATAAAGTCTATTTGATGACTTATAGACCTCTTAGGAGGAAGGGTTGTTGGTGTACCATCATTGACTATGTCTTTGAACCTTTCAAGCAATGTTTGAACCTCCACTGGTATAGGTGCTTGTGTATTCTTTTCTACTTCCTTGGGCTTAACAACAATGGTATAACCCTCACTACCTTCTTGTTGAATATTTTCCATGAACTCCTTCCCACTGCTAAGTAACACAGTAGGAGTCTTTGAATGGTGTCCTTCTTCATCTAGCAAAGACTATATTTTGAATGTCTTGTCATCCTTCTTGAATGAGACTGTATTTTCTTTCCCATCATAAATGGCTCATCTTTCATATTATGATGGTCTTCCCAATAGGATATGGCATGCATCCATAAGAAACAGATCATATATCAACCTATCTTTGTATCCTCTAATGGAAAATTCCACCCATGTTTTCTCATTCACAAGGACACTTTGCTCTTTGTTCAACCATGTCACCTTGTAGGGACTAGTATGGGGTATCTTTGCCAAGTTAAGCTTCTTAATTGCTTCTTCTAAGATAATATTATATGTGGATCCTGAATCCACAATAACCTTGCACACTTTACCAAGTATCTTGCACCTTATTCTAAATAAGGCTCTTCTATGTTTAGGTTCCTCTTTGGCTGGTTGTCTGATCTAGACTCTTCTAAACATCATATTCTCTCTTGTCTCTAATTCAATGTGTCTTCGTGTGCATATTCCACTCTCTGCTCAATGTTTGAAGAATATGCCTTCTCTGGACACCTATAAGAAGGATGTCCCATTTGACCACAGTTATAACACTTCATGATAGAAAAATAAGAATTGCTTTTGCCTGCACCTCTTCCTCTATTAGAACCTCCTTGAGTTCCTCTACCTCTTCCATAACCTCCTCTATAATTTGTCTCACTACTATGCTCAGCAATTTTAGACTCTCCCTCACTTCTTTGTTCAGTCCCTCTGCCTTGGTAAAAACCTCTATGACCTCTTTTGTCTCCCCCTCTTCCTCTATTCTTGGAAGTTTGATCTTGTCTCCTCTTGCTCTTTTCCTCAATATTGAGGGATAACTAATAGCATTGGTGTACTGTCTTGGGACTTAGTACAGTCATATCCTCTTGAATGTTTGATTTTAGACCATTTAGGCACCTAGCCACCTTAAGGCTCTAATCTTCGGTCAGATTAGACCTCAAGAAAAGCTTTTGAAATTCCTCTGTATAGGAATTTACATCAAGATCCTTTTGTCTCAAGCTCTGTCTCTTCTTATGCAATTTTATTTCATATTCATCACGAATGTATGCCTCTTTCACCTTGACTACCATGCCCTTCCAAGTGGAAATTGGTGTCTTTCCTTCTTTCTCCCTCTTTGCTTGAATGAACTTCCACCGTGTCAAGGCAGAGCCTCTAAGTCTTGATTTCTCCACCCTTACCTTCTGTACTTCTGTGAATCCATCACATTCAAAGTGGTTCTCCATACCCTCTATCCATTCCATAACTAGATTTACTTCCATCCTTCCACTAAACAGTGGTATACCTTAAAGAGCCTTCACACTCATGGAATTTAAGAAGGGATTTTCTGGCAACACACGCTCAGGTTCTAGAGTTTGATCCTCTTTTGCAACCTCTTTTCCCTTAGCTTCATTTCCTTCAAATTTGTCACTAACTTCTTCAATCTTTGTTTGCACTTCACTCAATGCTTTCTCTAGTTGGGCTATTCTTTATCTCAATAGCCTATCCTCTACCTCCTAGTCATCGACCTTCTAGGACAATTCTAGATTATTCACCATGATTGAAGACCCATTGGACTCACAATCTGACATACACTATGCAATCCCAAATCTTTTGGGGTTCTGATACCAATCTGATAGGGAGGTTGGATGAGCCAATCACAAGCTCATAATCCTAGTCTTTCAATAGACTTTAGGGTACTTCTCTACACACCTAATGACCTATAGGATCTCTACAATATTCTTGATCCCATGGTCTCCTTAACCAACCCAACTACCAAAAAATAATTACCAAATCAAGATCTCCACTTTGTGCTTACTAGCCTTCAACTCACTAGCCCTTCAACTCACCTATAGGAATTTCACCCCCATTCATGTTAAGTACTCTTGCAGAGGTGACAAGGTGTTTCTTGACATTTCAATTTGATCAATTAGAGGTGTTAGGAGTCCCTCTTGATTCAACTTGATAATCAATTTCTGCAAATTGCTTCAAATAGACCTAATGGCTAGTAGCCCTATTAGGCCTCCTATTTTGAGAAAATAGGGATTTTCTCCACTTCTTTCCAAAGTAACCCTGTAGCATTTCTTTGGTTATTCAGTTCATTTTCCAACCTCTCAAATATTTTTGGGGTCTTAGAGTTCCAACCCTTTGTACAATGCCCTAACCCAAAATGTGTGGTTTTATAAGGGTTTTAGGACTTCACTGGCTTCTTGGATAGTCTGCAAGTTTTAGACTCCAATCTTGATTGGCACGACCTTCTCCTCTTCACAAATTCTCTATAAGACTCCCAACTTCAACTCCCAATAGCTAATTGGGTGTTTAATTCACACCTCTACAAGTTATGCATTCTACAACAGTGTCTTCCCTAGTCGGGCTCACCACTGGCTCGCCTAGGGAAAGACCTTAAAAAGGCTTCCTCTATGTTTGAGGGCCCAAGCTCCTATACATGTTATGTAAATGGAGTATACTCACTATCCTCAAGAGACCATATAGATTAAACAGTGGGATAGTGAGCTAGGTCTCCATCTTTACAAAATGTCTGGTTTAAACCAGTGACAGTGCAAAAAAACTAATTACAAAAAACTAAATAATTAACTTCAAAATACCAAATAAATGGCACACAAAGCACTAAAAAAAACTAATTAAAACCATGCATGAGCTACAGTGCAGAATTCAATCCATTCTTGATCTACTGTTATCAAATAACTAACTAAATGCACAAAAATAACACTTCTCTCTATTTTCAAAAATCCAAATCCGTACAATAGGTGTTCAACCTTGGTATTAGGTCATCATGGGTCTTAAATAGGTCAACCATGCCTTTGGTTTCTACTTAGGGAACTTCTCCACCATTTTTGCAAAATTGGACAATGTTGTCCGAACAACTTTTAAAAGTTGCAAATGCAACTTTTTAGATCAATTTGCATCCTTTTACATCTTCAAGGAAATCAGTTACAAACACTCATCTAACCTCACCATAGACTCCAACCTAGGTTGAAACATGACCCTAAACATCTCCATGCCCCTGATGACATCATGCTAACATCATCACCTCTTCTAACCAATTAGGAGGCTTTACAACTTTTTAGCCCCTGATTGCAACTTTCTAACGACTTAAGACTTAAGTACTAGACCCTAATCCCTCACTAATACATTTGGTAACAAATTGCAACGGCAGTGCCGTTGCAGTTTTTCCGTCACAACCTTGTCGTCGTTGCAATTGCGACGGTCTATCGTCGCAATTGCAACAACGACAAGGTTGTGACGGAAAAACTACAACGGCACTGTCGTTGCAATTTGGTACCAAATGTATTAGTGCCTATTGTACTCACATACTATGGTCAACATGACCTTATGGAAAACAAAACAAAATTCCTCATAGGGCTTCACACAACAAAAAGAAAAGGATTTATTTACCAACCCATGGGTTCTCTTGCACCATGCCCCTTTACTAGATATATTTGGCACCTTTGGTGGGATGATTGGAATAAGGTCTGTTGGCATGTCTCTTCCTTGGCTGAGTTTTTTGTTCGATGGGACAAAGCTCTTGTCAAAACTTATTTTCTACAAGTGGCTTGGAGATCTATGTATCATTTTTAGCATCTCTCCTTCAACCAGACACCTTGAGCTCTTCAAAACTTTCCTCAAATTAGGAGAACTAGTCAAAGAAAAGGTTTGCAGGGTGTCTTCCACAATTTCATATCATCTTGTGAGCAATGTCAAAAAGTAAAGTGGAAAATGTTTGAAAGGTAATTTTATTATTTGGCATATCTAGTTGGAGAGGAATCATTAGATCTTTCAAGATGTGATATTGGGGGCTCGCCACTTGTGGTGGAAAATTCTCCATTCTTTGGGAGAAACTGTTTCAGCAAAATGTGATTTGACAAAGGTTGTGGATCCTAGTGATGTTATTCTCTATAGTCGTCTCTATCTTCCTCCTCCACAATGTCATCTCATTAGAAATAGATGCAGAGGAACAATTTGAAAGATAAATAGAGTGGGCAGGTGGAGTCCTCCTTTGAAGGGCATTCTAAAAATCAATATACACGGGTCTTCTCGGGGAAACCCAAGACCTACAAGCATTGGGGGAGTTTGTAGGGACATCTTGGGGATTTTTTAGTGTATGTTTTCTCTTTATAAAGTTCATCATACTAACAACATGACAGATCCTATAGCTATTTTGTATTATGTGGAGCAGACTTGTGCTCTTGGATGGAGCAAGCTTATTTTCAATTCAGACTTGCAGGTAGTTGTGCATTTGTTGACTCTGTAACATAAATAGATGTCACCAAAATGTAAAGGAGAAAAATGGGTTTTAGGAGAAGTAAAGATGAAAAAAGTTTGATAAAGGGGGAGATTTGAATTGTTAATTGTTATTTGTGTTGATTTCCTTAACCCTACTTTACACTTACTTGAATTTGATTGATTGTATATTGCAATTGTGATTGTGA
>MU225737.1:445994-457880 GCA_018584345.1 Thuja plicata | reverse complement strand
TATATATATATAGTGATTCTAATTTTATAAGGGATTTCATAGATCAAGAATCCACTTCTAGATATGTTTTTAAACTTGGAACAAGTCCAATCACATGGAGTTGTAAAAAAATCAACTATAGAACTTTCCTCTATATAAGTTCAATATCGAAGTGCCTGTGAAGTAGCTAAAGAAGCTATCTGGATAAACAAAATGCTAAATGAAATTAAAATGGAATCTAGTTCCAATACCATACTCCTATGTGATAATCAGAGTTGTATTGCACTTGTTAGGAATCTTTTTTATCATGAACGATCCAAGATTATTGATATTCAAGCTCATTTCATACATGAGAAAGTATTGAATGGTGATATTCCCTTCAATATTGTCAAACTGAAGATCAAGTTGCAGACATATTTACAAAGCAAATATCTAGTGCAAATTTCTCCAAATTCATATTCATGCTTGGCCTTACGGAGATTCCATTGAGGTGGAGTATACATGACAATGTCACCTTTTAATGAATTAATACTTGTCTTTTTTTAAGACCTATAGGCATTTTGTAAAAAAAATTCTTTGTAAATATTCCTCTTGTAAAAGCATTGTATGAAGTCCTACGAGCACATTCTATTAATTCTTACATGCACTATGAACCTAGGGAGAGGCTAATTTTAGGAGGCCTAGAACTCCAATAAAAATAGTATAAGTCCTCATATATAGAATATATTAAGAACACTAGGATTATAAATTATGGCAAAATGATCCTCATGTAGTCTGGAATGCATGATTTTTGTTTTGGCATATATTTGTGTCCCAATTTATTCTTGTCAAGAAGACCTACATCATTTGGTTCATATTTTTATTCTTAACGTGAAATTGACAAGATTTTCCCCCTATTAATATTAAGGGGGGTGTTAGAACATAATATTATTTGGGTTCAAACCCTTGTAATATATAATGGTCTTATTATAATGTTATATACACATTTTATATTTCTTGTGAACAATTAATAAATTAAATAACTTTTAGTAGTTTTTAATTTATTATTTGTAAACAAAGATTGTTATTGAAAAGGTATGGTAACTACCATTTTAGGTAAATTCTACCCACCTTTCTTCCTATATTTAAGGGAGAAGTTCTCACAATTTTGGTTAGTGAATTTGGGGTGAATTGCACGAGAGGTTTTTGGAAGTTTGAAGAAGTATCCCAGGTTCTATCTATTTTTTAATAGACTATTTTGTGACTGTTTTTATTATATAGATATTATTTTGGTGGGGTTTTTTTACCAGGAATATTTTTCTCCATGTAAATTAAAGTGTTCTATGTAAATCCATTATTGTTTATAATGTTTCTATATTTTATATTCTTGAATTCATTTAGTATAATTATTTCATTATCATAGTTAAAATATTACACATATTTTAACAGTGGTTCATCTTCCAAAGGAGTTTGTCCTTATTAAAGCTAGTGAATGCTAATAAAATAGATGGAAGAGAACCATGGTACAGGAGTAGTTACAGTAATAATTCTTGGGCTAAAAATATTTAACCTAGTGCTCTCATTAAAATATGACTCATTACTTGAGGCAATAGTTGTGTGGGATAGATATATTATCTAACATATTTTCCAAGTTTAGGAGTGTGGCTTAGCGTTTATTAAAGACTCATTTCAGATATGGCCTATCTCTCTCAATGTATAGCTTCACACTCGTCACATGGAGCTTCTCCCTTTTTCGCAACTAGGTCTTGGGCTTACCTTGAGTCTTGTTACATTGTTGGACTCATATTTTGGTCTAATTTCCTAATGTACAAATCAGAAGGAAGATGACCCAATAGACTCAAGCGGAACTCAAGAACTAAATGGGTCAATGGTCCATCACTGATAATGTACTTTGGAAAAGGATATGGGTTTAAGGGGATTTGATATGATAATGCAAAATAAAAGGCTAAATATGGAGATGTAACTAATTTTGGGAAAAATAGATAGACAAAAATAGTAAACCGACTAAAATGACTTGAAACAGAAACCAAAGATTTATACAAACTTGTAATCCAAATTTGAGCTAATTTTTGAGATTATAAGGTGTCTGGGACCTCCTATACCCAGGTATAGGGTGACTGACTCACCCTATACCCTACAAATTTGTCTAGAAATTTGACAGTTAGTCTAACAAATATCAAACTTTTTGGAATAGTTCTAACAATTGTTTTGCCTACTCTTGCACATAGAAAAATAGGGAAAAGGTTGACGAAAGGGGTTTTCCTTAGTCAAACCCCTTTTTAAGAATCAACCTTGAAAATTAATTAAAACTAAATAAAGGAAAGTGTTTAAAAGTTAAGATAAATGATAGATCTACCTTGTAAATGAATATACCTTCTTAAATGGTTGTAAAAATTGCTCATATTTATGAATATGCATGTATGTTGCTTGGGTTGTAGTTGACCTTGGAAGATAGAAAGGAATCAAGGATGCTTTCAAAAATGTATTTATCTATGAATGTCACTCCTAGATCTTCAATGTTGTTATCATATATTGAGCACTTTCCATGAATGAGGAAGAATGCATGAGGGTGGACAAAGGATCTTCTTGCTTTCTTGAGAACTCCTCTACTTAGTCATCATGGGAGATAAACTTGCGGAAATGAAGAATATTGCCTTCAAAATACCTTGAATGCTTGGAGAAATGCTAGATCTTGAACTTGAATGCTTGGATGCTCTTAAAAATTCACCTATACCTTGCAAATCTTGAACATGGATCTCTTGGTTTCTCTTTTGGATACCAAAAAGAGGATATATGGTGTTTATATACCAATAAAATACTTCGGATTTAAAATTGAGCCAAGTTAACTATAGGATCTATTTTCCCACCAAAACACTGAGATATGGCCCCCATTCAAATTTAAGCTCCTTTATCGCGGTATAGGGCATCGGGGATGTCATATATCCTACAAAATGTGCCAAAATTTGAATAAGGGTCGATAAGATGGGATAGATGTTTGAACAAGTAAAAATAGGTGGTTGGATCAAGTGTGAACATAAAAATATTAAAATCAAAAAAATGGGGTTAAATTAAGCATCCAATTATGGGTGCTAACTTTTTAGGATAGTACATTTAGCCCCCACTTGAGCAGGAGTATGAGACATCCTCATGCTCACAGTAAAGTAGATCAGTGCATTTGAAAATTTTTATCAAGGTTAAGGAGACAAGGAAACACAACTCCCCCGAGTAACTTAGGTTCTGTTGAGGTGTGTTTTATGACCACATTAACAATAAAATAAACTATTGAAGTATCTTATCCTCTCTTGATCAAAATTTTGCATATCCTAAGATTGCAAGTAAGATCACACAAATAATTTCCAAGGTTCCTTCTAGTTTGGATAAGCTCAATGGTTAATGTGATATGCTGGTAATCCAAGTGGCCTTACATTTGAATCGTTCTTCACCTCTGTTGGCTAGAACTCCTTCAACGGATATTGCGGACTTGTGATGCTTCTTCTTCAAATGGACACAACTAAATTCAAATTAAACAGGAAAGGGATAGAAGGATCTCAATCTACTCCTAAAGGTAATGATATAAATAGATAGTGCTCCAATGCACAAACTCCAAATAACCAAGCTCTACTTTTCCAAGATCAACTACAACTCCACAAGAATTGGTGCAATCTTCAAAGGGTTATGCAAAGAATTTTCACATCACACTGTAAGACTAGAAAAAGGCAGAATATGCATATCTAGGTAACCACAAAACCCTAAACAATATGCAAACCTATCTAATCTAACATTAGAGCCTTTAAAACGGGAATTCAAAAACATATGTAAGAAACACATAAAACCCCCTTCAAATGATGCTCAAATTCTCTCATTTCTTCTCCATAGAGTTGATTATTGTTTCTCTTTTCCTATGGAAAAAATGCACAAATATTGAAAAGCAAAAGTGATGTCAAGAATACTAGGAGATAGTGGTTCAAACTTGAATGAGAGAATTGAATCTCAATTTATAGAAATTAGAGAGACAATTTGCAGAATTAGTAAGGAATGCACAAATTAGTATGCATAAATCAATGCATAATTGAGGGGAAATGGAAGAAGGATGGAAGAAAAGTAATAGGAAAATAGAAGCACAATTAGGGGAGAAATGGGTAGGGAAAGGTCGAAGAGCTCATGGAGCTAATTAATAGGGAAAATGAAGCACAATTAAAGGAGGGAATGTAAGAGTTCAATTTTTTAATTTAAAAACTCGTTATTCCTTCAAATTAGGAATTCAAGAATTAGGAAAATCCATAATTTGAAAAGATGAGAAATTAATTAATTTTGAAATTAATTAATTTAGGGAGACAATAGGAAAATGGAATAAATAAAGTCAATTTATTTATTCAATTAGGACATAGAGATAAACTATGGGTTATTCATCCCAAGAGGACAAATTAGAGGGTTATTGGCCAAATCGAAGGCATTAATGTGCAATTGCATGGATTTCGATGATATTGATAATGATTAGGATCAATTGCGATGATTCTGGAATAGTTTAGGAAATCACGACGCATTAATGAACTTTGACAATGTTCTCGCGATAATGATTGGCAAGGATATAATGACATCAATGAACTTGGATGATGCCATAGGATAAATAAAGATAAGGAGACATTGATGAATATGGACAATGCTCCTGAAATGTGAAAATGACAGCGAGGCATCGATGAACTTTGACAATGCTCTCGAAATGATGATTGATGATGAAATAGCATCGATGAACTTTGACAATGCTATTGGAGGAATTAACTAATGATGAGACATTTATGAACTTGGATAATGCACTTAAATGATGATTTAGGAGAAGGCGTTGATGAATTTAACAATACCTTGGATAGATAGTGATGAGGCATCGATGGACTTTGACAATGCTAGAGGATTGATTGAAAGGGATTGATAAGGCATTGATATGAGTTTGGAATGATCCTAGACTAATTAGAAAGGGATTAGAACTTAGTTGGACTGATTTAGGATAATTTTACATGGTTTAGGAATGAATTTGATCGATTTAGCCAAAAATATTGAGGTTATGTGAGAAATGTTAGAAATAGGTGACATGGAAGAATGGCACAATATCAGTGAATAGAAGACATGTTAAAAAGGGAGCACACAGGTGCGAACCATTTTTAGGTGTCTACAAACACATATTCACCAACATTTTGAACAATGAATAGAATAATGGAATTTAAGCATCCATATAAAGGGGGCTCAGGCTAACTTTACACTGCAACTTACAATTAGCAAGATGCAAAAAGTACGAGCCATGAAAATTCATCAAACACCATTACATTCTCCATTGAAAAAAGCATTTTATCTAACAAATGAGAAATTAAAAAGACACTATACAATGAGTTGAAACAAACATGAATCCACCATATCTTAAAATGAAAAATATTTTTATTTCTCCAAGTATTAAAACAATGTCTTCCCATTCTCCTACTCTACTTCTACTCTCAAGATCAAGAGCTAACTATTTGTCTATCTACCTATTTTTCTAATGAATTAAAAATGAGAAGTGATGGCCTTTATATAAATTATCAAATTACAATACGTGGCTCAAATTGAAATAACATCGAGGGCCCATATTTTGCCTCCTCAGCCCTAATTTGGGTTAAAGAAAGAGAATTTGTGTTATAAATCAGTGGATCCACCTAGACCAATTTGAAGACGGGTGTCCACATAGTGGGAGTGGTCAAATATGACCCAAGGTTCCCACTAACCATTAAATGGCCTTCTTCCTAGAATAGCTTGTCATTTATTCCTTTTCTTCAATGCAAAGAATCTGGAAATGTCAATTTTGGAAGGTGATTGAGTGTCATTCTCATTGACCATTTAGTCATTTCTAAAGTCTTTCATGCTTGAATTAAATATGAGAAACCTGGATGTTTTCCCTAAACGTATAGAATGTTCTTCCTCATTCTTTCGTAACTGGGATCTTTGGATTTCCAAAGGAACTTGAAGATGTTGCATTCTTCCTTCTAAACTTGCACTTTGACTTTGATCTATGAAGTTTTGAACCTTGCATGCATTGAATCGGATTGCTTGAAACTTGGACATCTTCAACATTGGAACTGGAATTCTAGGACTTGTATATCTTCCTTGAATGTTGTGAGTTGCAATTCTTCCTCCTCTCTCTTCTTAAAATCTAAGGCCTTCTCTCTTCAAAAAATTCACACCTTCCTCTTCTCATGCTTTAAATTCAAGTTGTCATGCTTCTCTTTTATTTTCCAAGAATTCCCTTTTTAGTGTTCATCTTTATCAGCATTTCTCAGCCCATGGGTGCGCACTTTGAAGGGGGTTAAATTTGAGATCTGGAGAGGAAATTTCCATACTTAGCAAAATTTCATCTTTTCCTTGCAATTTCCTCCTTGAGCATACATGAGCTAGGTGGAGGAATTTTCCAACACAACAATTTTTTCAACTTTCCTTGCTCTCTTGAACTTGGCCGCATATTAGACATGGGGGATAATTTTCCAATACTTAACCATGACACACATGAAAAACAAAGCACAAAAGGGATCTATTAACTCTAGGGTTAGTATGATTATATGATAACTCATGTATATCAAGAATTATGTCAAAGTGAAATTTCATCATTCCCCAAAGGTAGCAGAACCACAAACACAATGGAAGAATGTCAAATGAGAAATACAAAGAAGAGTCTTTTTGGACCAGAATTATGGAGACCAAAAAGAATGGTATTTATCACTTTGTTTCGTCCCCAATTAGACAACACAAAGGCTCATTTACCAATGCTAGCGAATGTACAACATAACATATATACAACATATAGAAGAAATGGGATACACATAGAGGTTCATGTCCCAATAGGTCGATTCATTTATCTCACTGCACCAACAAAGCAACAAGGGTCATCTAAGAAGTTTAAACAAAATATATAACAAGAAGCACATCATGAAAAGAAAACACAACAAAGTCCATCGTACAAGAGGAGCTAGTCAAGCATATTGTATGTCCCCCATCTCGGTTTCTACTATTAAAGGAAAATAGGAAACATGTAAGAGAAGCAATGTCAAGAACAGTAGATGGAGCTATTGCAAGTTCCAAATGAGGCCCATCCTCTAAGGATGAGTCACTTTGTTTGTTACTAGGTGCAAGAGATAATTTTTTTGCAAACCAAGCACGTAAATCATGATTAACATCAATAAGCTCATACATATCATCATCAGCAGCATGAACATCATTTGCATTAGAAATGTTTTAAGCATCATCATCAAGAGTATCTTCTTCCTCCAAATTTATCATAATAGAATCCAAGATACAAATAGAATCATCATGTTGTTAAGTTTCACCTTCTTTAAATTAACTTCCTCTCCTGGACTATGCATAGGTTGGTCAAAGGGAATCAAAGAGTTAGTAGGTGTCTCATGGTTGAAAGGTTTTAGGAAGCACACTCATAGGCTCTAGCATGATGTTTACAGGGATGGTCACAAGAACGATGATTGCATTTGGTTTTATTCAAAATTTATGATGGCTTAGGATCAATCAACATTGGTTCTTTTTCTTCTTTAGGTGGAAGAATGGAAGGTACCACACTAGGTTGAGAAATAACATATGTGAAACATTTATAAGATATAGGAGATGAAACTAAAGCATAAATAGGAGGTATGGAAGGTGTACAAAGGAGTCTAGGTCTAGGGGAAGGAGATAGAGCAACCTTGGGATTGCTAAGTTCACAAATCTTTTTGGCTTTGAATTGGTCAAGGCATAAATGGCCAAAAGAAGTCAAGGTCAATATTTCCACAACTAGCTAAAGGTTGATAAAGACTATGGTTAATAGTGATAATTTCTCCATCATGGGGAAATTTCAAACGCTTATGGCTAGGAGAGAATATAGCTTTCATGGAAATGAGCCAAAGAAAGTTAAGTCTAACTTGAAACAAATTGGAAGTTGGGATGACAACAAAGGTGACATCTAAATATTTGTTACAAACTTCTATAGGAGGAGTAATGGAACCATGGGTGGGATAAATGAAACCGTTGAAATTTTTTATCATCACATCATATTTGTCATACAAATCTTTCTATAGAAGTATAGTTTAAAGATGTTCTTCAGTTATAACATTCACCATGTAAATAAGATCCATAAGAAATCTACTAGAAGGAAGACCATTAATCTATGCTACAATATAAAGAGGACCATCAAGTGCTTTAAGAGTCTCCTTAGGATCAAATGTAATGAAAAGATCAAGTTTAGGTTTAGGCTTGAGTTTAGTTTGATTAATACAGTGACAACATTGTTGGATTTGGCACACTCAGCGTCATATCTCATAATGGTAGAAGAATCAATATGCGTCCACGGAAGAAGGTAAATAATGGATAGATTCAATTGTATTGATAGAAGGTGATGGTAAGGATAATGTGAATTTGTAAGTTTTAGTTGGGAGGGGCAACATACTTGTTTCCCTGATCATTCACACCCTCAACAAATATAGCATTAGATTTAATGAGGTCTTGAAAAAAGGATTTCAAACATAAACATTTTTAGTATCATGCCCAGGTTGACAATGATATTGGTAAAAGGCTTTGGGATCAAATGATTTAGGTAAGGGTTTGCATGGATCAATTGGTTTAATAGGATGAAGTGTTAAGACATTAGCATTAATCAACTTCAACATCACATTATGCAAAGATTTAGAAATAGTTATAAAATTACATGAAGGTGTAAAACTAGATAACAAAGGAGTCACATCTTTGGATATTGCTACCACTTGTTCATCAACATTATTTGATGAATTGTTGACCTTCATGAATCCTTTAATAGTTTTTTGAAACTTTTAGAAAGGTTGGGATGTGGCATCACTCTTATCAACTAGAGCTATTGTAGTAATGCCCTCAAATTGACTCACTTGAAGCTGATAATTATGAAGCATTGCACATAATTGAGTAAAGGAAGAGATTTAAGAAAGAAATATCTTATCCCTAATGTCTTTTTGTAAATTAGCAATGAAAATGTGTTGCACGTCCATATCAAGCACATGATAAGAAATCTGAGCATGCAAATGCTTAAATCTACCAAAGAAATCAATCACTTTTTCTTTAACACCTTGTTTACAATGCATCAAACCAATCAGAAGTTATAGGACCAATATTGTTTTGAAATTGTTGAATAAAATAATTAGCAAGTTTTTGAAAAGAATCAATGGAATAAGGAGGTAAAGAACAATACCATTGCAAGGTTTTATCTTGAAAGGTTCTAGTAAACAAATTAGTCATAAATCTATGATCCTATGAAAAATCACTACACAATGTTTGAAAGGTTTTAACATGAGTCAATGGATCACCTTTACCATTGTTAGTCTCCAAGTGAGGTATTTCCATATATTGAGGGATAATGGTACGAATTATGTCCAAGGACAAAGGACTAGCAATGTCACCAGTAGGAATATTGAATTTAGACTGAGTCATGGAGGCAAATAGTCGTTGCAGGGATGAAACGGTTTGAGAAAGACTATTGATAGGGGATTCAATAGAAAGGGTAGTAGAAGATATATGTGAAAGGTTTGGACCATTATGGAAAATGGAAGGAATGGTAGAGTATGAAAATGTGATACTCTTGTAAGTAGGTATGGATGAAGGTTGAGAAATACAATGAACACTTGAAGGAGGAAAAATAGAATTAGGAATGATTCTAAGACTAACATGTGTAGAATTGATATTTTGAACAGAAAAAGTCATGAGAGGTGGAGCATAGGTAGACACACTAGGTATTGAAGTAGGAATATGAATTGATGTCTCAACACTAGTGGGAGGTGGATTTAAGACAAGATCTTGAGTACACCCTACTAGTGGGAGGTGGAGTTAAACCAAGATCTTGAGCACATTCTTTAAGAGGTTTACCACTAGTATCAATAAAATGGGAAATATTGCCTAATACATTAACACCATGTTCGTCATTGTGAATCAATTTCTTCAAACCCTTGACTAAGGAGATGGATTCGATATTAGAATTTTCTTGAACAAGCCACTTCTTAAATATCTCAAAGTCATGGGAAAGCTTTTTTACTTGCACAGGAGCGACTCTTAAGGGCTCATCTTCACCATGAGAAGAGTGGGAATAATTTCCCTCAACGATAGTGGGAATGTTATTACTAGGAATATTTGTCTCAACAAGATTCTCAGGAAACAAAAAGGACTCAGAATCAAACGAACCCATAAGTCTACATTTTTTCCCAACCGAAATGCTATAGGTAGGACTCAATGTTATAACAAACATGCACAAGAAAATGATAGAGAGATTGATCTAACAAATGCAAATATGAACTATGAAAGGGATATGAAAACACTCATCAATTTTATGCAACATGAATTGAACTAAGAACGATTGTACATGAAACTAATGAAGATCATATTAAACATTAAATCAAAAGTTGGGATCTAATGCACACAAAAGAGATTTAAAACCAAAATTAGAATGGAAATTTCATAAGTTGGGTTCACCAAAGATGTACATAAGTGAACCCTCAAGCACAAAGAGGAGATCAAACACCAAAATTAGAAAGGAGATATCATACATCGGGTTCACCAAAGATGTACATATAGAAAAATGGATGCAAACGGTAAATCCAATTTCCTAATATACAAATCACAAGGAAAATTACCCAATAGGCTCAAGTGGGACTCAAGCACGGAATGGGTCAATGGTCCTTCATTGATAATGTATATTGGAAAATTATAGGTATAGGGGGGGTTGATATGATAATGTGAAATAAAAGGCTAAATAAGGATATATAACTAATTTTGGGGAAAACAAGCAAAAAGTGAACCACCTGAAATGACTTGAAACAAAAGCTAGAGATATGTACAAACCTGTAATATAAATTTCAGTTGATTTATGAGGTTATAGGATGTCTGGGAGGTCCTATAATTGGGTATAGGTTGTTTGAGTTGTCATGTACCTTGCAACTTTGTCTAGTATTTTGACGGATGATCCAACATGTCACTAACTTTCTAGAATAATTCCAGCAGTTCAGCCGCTTGTTCCTACACAAAGAAAAATGAGGAAAAGGTTGTGGAAAGGGAGTTGCCTTTGTCAAACCTTTTTTTAGGAATCAACCTTGAAAATTAAATTAAATTGCATAAAATAAAGTATGTAAATGCAAAGGTAAATGTCAGATCTACCTTGTAAATGAATATACCTTCATAAATGAATATAAAAATTGTTCATATTTATGAAGATGCTTGTATGTTTCTTTGATTGTAGTTGTTGACCTTGGAACGTAGAAAGGAATCAAGGATGCTTTCACAAATGCATGGATCCATTAATGTCACTCCTAGATCTTCAATGTCGGTATGCTTGATTGAGAACTTGCCATGAATTAGGAAGAATGCATGAGGATGTACAAAGGATCTTCTTTCTTTCTTGAGAACTCTTCTACTTGGCCATCTTGGGAGGAAAAAACTCTATAATGAAGAAGACTGCCTTCAAAATACCTTGGATGCTTGGAAAACTGCTAAATCTTGAACATGGATGCTTGGATGCTCTTGAAAATTTGTCTATAGCTTGCAAATCTTTAACATGGATCTCTTGGTTTATTTTTTGGATACCAAAATGAGGAGAGAGAGGGTGTTTATATAACTCTCAAACAGTTCAAGATTCAAAATTGAGCCAATTTGACCACAGAATCTATTTTCCCACCAAAAACCTGAGATGGGGCCCAAATTCAAATTTGGACCCTATTAGGGATTTTTATTGTATGAATCACAGTGCTTGAAATGACTACTTGAACACTATGCCTTCTAATACTGATTCAAAGACAAGAAAAGCCTAATTGCTAAGGACTGGATAAGGTCCTTCTTCGTTTTTGAGCTCCACATATACTCAGGCAGGTTTTACCTCTTAAGATTGTTGTTTAC
>MU225737.1:416700-435099 GCA_018584345.1 Thuja plicata | reverse complement strand
TAGTGGTCTCCCATGTCAACTCTTATGAAACTCACCATAGCGACATAAAAAACATCAACACTCCCTCTAAGCTAGGGAAGAGAAAATCCATCCAATAGAGCAATAGAAAGTTAATTGTGAAAGTTTTATTTTAGATATCACCTCATTGTGATATGAGAGATATGGTCTGACCAAGAATATCAAGTTCATGATATTTGCCATAACTCATAAAAATATCATCTCATGATGATGGGAGTATTGGCCACAGAATATCAAGTCGCATGATATTCACCAAGTACTCGAAAGTTTATAAAGATATCATCTTTGTGCTTTCATCCTGAAGGTATGTCACAGAGAGATTACAAATAGGTCATAAACTAAACTATCTCGAACGGAAATACCAACGATAGAAGCATACAAGATTTTACTAACCAATATTATAGCATAAATTACAAACTCAATAATTCGTGTGCATTAATAAAACATGGAATCCTTATCTTTTATAAATTTCAAGTATTTCTTTCCGTAAGGTGAGCCCAATTCATCTGCAATTCTTTTTGGAATGAAGATCAAATTCTCCACAATGCTTTCCTTGCCTTTGATTGGCAATCCCCTACTGAAGAGGAATTCCATCTGCCCTCATAGCGACTAGCTGCTCCTTTGCGACATACCAGACTCGGGATATAATTGCAGTGCTAATACAAGAAGCCCGATAATAATAAGTTTTGTGCCGCCATGTTTATACTCAACTATTTCTTCTGGTAACTATAGAGAAAGTCAGTGATAATTTGTTTGAACTTATAAATACCACCCACATTGCACATAAGTTGCAAACCAAACCCAAGTGAGTGAGAGAATATTTCAGTCATGGCGACATATACAAAGATCATAGTGCTATTGATAGCTGCACTGATATTTGTAGGGGAGATCCAATTCAGCTCCTCACAAAACAGTGGGTGTGCGAAAGGACTGTGCTGCAGCAAATACGGTTATTGCAGAACTACTGAAGCGTATTGCGGGACCGGCTATCAGCAGGGCCCTTGTACTTCTAAACCTACGCTTTCCCCTTCTGTCCCCGCTCCCTCTGGATCCATTGAATCCATTATCACCCAGAGCTTATTTAACCGTATAAAATCTGGAATCTCTGCTTCTTGCAAGCGAAGTAACTTCTACACATACAATGGCTTTATCAATGCAGCCAAAGCTAGTAATTTCGCCAGTTTTGACACCACCGGAAGTCTTGATGTTCGCAAGAGAGATCTCGCTGCTTTCTTCGCTAATGTCGCCCATGAGACCGGAAGTATGCAAAACACAATTCACTCAACTTGTATAGTTAAACCCTAATTACATTGTTTTATCTCCAGATCTGTGCTATGTGGAGGAAATTGCAAAATCCACGTATTGCAAGTCTTCCGCAGAGTATCATTGTGCGAGTGGAAAGCAATACTACGGACGGGGGCCTCTGCAGGTCACCTGGCAACATTATTTCCCCATAGACGTTCTTAAAATCTATCATAAGCACTTGTACTGTAATCATTTGCATCCATGAGATAATATTCTTTGAGGCAGGTTGCGAACAAGCATTACATGCCTTGCGTATGCTTTGATGGATTTCCATATCTTTGCTTATACCTACGGTGCTCCCATGAATGCAAACCGTTTGCGCATAATCTGCAACCATTGCGTTTAAGTGATCAAAGATTCTTCAAAGCACTTGACTTGTTTATGCCTTTTAATACATTTTACGGCCAGATCCTCCTAGGCTTTTTCTCTAATACCAGGTTAAAGTATATCACATCTGTAATTTTGTATGTTCTCATATAGAATAACAATATATATATATATATATATATATATATATATATACCTTTGGAGAGGCATGTTCTTGAAAAGACATTTCCCATTAATTATAATAATTTAATCAATATTATAGTGTTAAATAATATAATAGGTTAATATTAAACAATTAATAATAATATAACATACACACACATATATAATGTTATTATTAATCAACATGTATTATATAAATTCTAAATGATCATACGACTGAAGCTACAAAAATTAACAAGAAGGCTAAGATTTCATACAACATGGCAAGAGCCAAATCATTTATCATCAAATCTCAAATGTGATAAATTGAATCTACAAATGTTTCAATGTTTTTAAACTGAAATTGGGAAACATCATCTACGCAGTGTGAGGGCTTGTATGTAAACTATTATCTTTAATAATGGGTGAAGATGATGATATTTGTAGGCAATTGTAATTAGATGTGTTAGTCATTTGGAGAGAGGAGCATAACATTTCACCTTTGGCTTATGAGATCTCAAGGGGGCTAATTGAGCAGAAGATTAAAAGGTTCAAGAAATAAATGAGTGAAAATGAATTAATCTCAATGGGCTTATAAGTTGCAGGGACTCCCAAAAAGAGTAGGAACCAAATGAGGAAAAAGGATATTTGTTTCACATGTCCTGAGGCGTGGACACTTTATCACATTTTCGGAATTAATAAGGGAAAAGACATTGCAGCCAAGTGGTGATGAGGGAAAAGATACAGGTGAGAATGGTGTCATGACTCATGAGGAGCAAGCTAGAATAAAAATTTTGAATACACCGGTTATTGTGCATGGTGATAGAAAAGGGGATAATGGTTTCCCATCAACTAAGGTGGACAATATGGAGAAAGAATCAATTGATATAGGTGAGGAGTATTCAAAACTTTTTATAGATGATTTGCAGATTCATATTGATAGAACATGTGAAGAGAAAAAATTCTTCGATGAATCCATAGATGACCTTAATGTTGCCTCGTTAGTGCTACATGAAGAGTGCAGCACATCCTTTAGAGAGACAATTAAGAATGATGAGAACAATTCAAAAAGTTCAATGTGTGACATCTCATGTATCCTAGATGAAATTGAACAAAGGCCTTTTACATTGCAAGATTTGAAGGATAGATTATTGGTCACAAAGAATAGGGTTGTTCAAGTATTAACAAGGGTAGATAAATCTCACAAATACATTGAAGATATTTTCTATAAATTACAAATTGAGGAGAGACATAAGGAAGTTGCAAGTGGATCCGCTCGTACTCAATTGCACACAATCAAAGAAGCATTTGAAGAGATGAAATCAGATTACATATAGCGGTTAAGGGATAAGGATCTTGCAATCAAATTTGTGGAAGACAAGGAAAATGAGGTTCATGGTCTATGTTAGCATCTAAGTGCGGGTTTTTTTTCTCTATACAAATCAGAAAATGAGATCTCTATTATAACTAAAACCAACGAAAAACAAGTTGGTATAAGGGAGATGGAAATCAAACAAACAGAAAAAGGGATCAATAGACTAGTTAAGGAGGAAATGGGCAATGGGTCTTCACTGAAGGGGCAAAACAATACCACGTGCATTCATATTGGAGGGTTTAAAATGGGCAAAAAAAGAGGAAATATATTGCCTAAATAGGGAGGGGGGAGGGGGGAGGTTTATATAGGAAAACAAGTGTGTGGGGTATTGGGGTGGGTATTGGAGGGGGGTGAAAAAAAGGGAGTTTGGGGCAATATTTTTTTAAAATAGGGGAATTCTTTAGTATGTCACAGATACATGTGTTATGATTTAGGTTCACTAAGTGAAGCCCCCATGGAAACGAGGCATAATGATTCCAGCAATTTACATACTAGAGAGATCCAAAATGTTGATCAAAAGATTGAAGATTTTCAAAAGGAAATACCTTGGAGCCTCCTAACATCAATTCAAAAAAGCTTGTTTGAGACTCCACTACCTCTGATCACTTAGGAAGGAAATGCGAAAATTCAAGATTTGGTGATAGATGAGCCCAAAAATTTGATTTGTAGTAGCATAAGTTTACTTCTCATTCACTTAATTTTGCAACCTTTACACGTGGAAAAAATAATGAAGAGGGCTCTACAAGTGTTGGTACCCAAAGTGCAAGTATTGGTGATAAAAAAATTTAGTGAAGAGGTGTTTTTGAAAGGATTTAAGATATGATACAAATGTGTGGTATAAATTCCAATTTGTGCAACGTAAGTCATTCTTTTACATCATCATGAGGTAACAACTTTTTCACATAAGGATGATGATAAGCAGAGTTTTACTAGTTTTGAAATTTCCTTTGATGGTGATCAATTCATTAGAGAAGTTGATTTTTTCAATGACACTAGTAGTGAACCAAACACTCAAGAGTTGTTTTTCACATGTGATGGAAACATCTATAATTCATTTTTAGATTTGTCACCAATTTCATATGATATGGTTGTTGTTAATTTATTGGCTGGCGATTTTATCCTCATAGATACTTCAGTTGTTAGTGGTTGTCCTACTTGGGCTTTCATTGCACTTTTAGATTTGGCATGGTCTACAATAGCTAGTGAATTACATAGGACTTTGTGGAGATATAACTAGTTGTTAGATATTGTTCATGAGATGGATATCTTCTATATACATGGGTACAGTAGCACCTTCAACATCATTCTTATTGCTAGCCTAAGTTATAGTCACAACAATTGGTGGCCCAATGAGAGGATCTATATGAATATTGGAGTTGCTTTTGGGATCTTTTGGGTGGACTAATTATTCAGTTGGATGATACATGAATATTATGTAATGATAGACATCTATTTATGCTCCCATGATCAGATGGATAGATTGGTTTGGGATCCAGGTGTTGATAAGATCAGTGCATTATTTCTTGTGGATTGTGATGATTTGCTTGACAACTTGGGGCATAATGTTGTTATTTCAGAGTGGCAAAGCAAATTGGTGGAGTACTTCTTTTGAGATTAACATGGGATCCTGACATTGGCATACAGACTCTAATTACTTGAGAACAAGCATTCTAGGAAGGGAAATCTGAAATGTCCCTTTCATTTGGATATTGGAAATTAATTAAATATTTAAATTAAAGTTGTCAAAATATAATAAATCTAATGACAACCTAATTTAATTATTTAACTAAGTATTAAAATGACTTTAATGGTGAGTTAGAAAAATTAACAAATTCATTTTATTATTATTTCCCTATGTTCAAATCAAATTAAAAGGGGGAAATGAAAAGACAAAAAGAAAGGAAAAAGAAGAGACATGCAAAGAGAAAACGAAGGTTCACTAGCATGAGCTTTAATAAGAGGAGAGGCTCATTCTGGAGATGTTTGGTTATTGTTTTCTCTTGGATAATTTTCGGAAGCATCAACTTTCAGTTTTTAAATACCCGAGGATGGAAACCTTTAGGATTTCTCAATGGATTGGACTAACACCCAATTCATCTTTGGAGGTGGATTCACAATAGGGTTCATAGTTGGGCAAATTTGTGAAGTTATCATCTGAAGACAAACTTGCAGTAATAGAGGTATTTCATATATGTCTAAATAAATAAGGTTGTCATGATTTATCTTCATATTTAGTTTTAGATCTCTATTTTTGTCTGATATTATATGATTTTTAGTATAATCTATTAGATAAAAATAAATTAGTTTACATGCAAATTGTTTGCATAAATTCTTTTAAAACATTTGAAAATTTTGGAGAAAATATCCATAGGGGGATATTTCAGACTTCTTTATGATGACGAAGTGGAATTAATGAATTTCACAAGATAAGCATGTGGAGGTGGCACCAACACATCTTCAACAAATCAAAGGATTCCAATCTCATGTGCTCAAGTTCATTCAATCAAATTGTTCCAAGTGTCTTGTAGGATGCACTTAATGTCTTCACCTATCGAATTTTCTCATTGGTCCATAAAGGCAATTTAATTTTTTCATTGGCCTACAAAGTGGTGCATCATTGTAATTGGTCAACATTTGATGCTTGTAGTTGGTAGTTGCATTAGGGTTGTATTGGAACAATCTCAGACATTGATCTCAAATTAATCTTGGTCATTCATTGTACTTGAGCTCCCTATATAAGGCTTGCTCAAATCATTTGTAGAGAGAGAGACTTGGAGAAATTATTGCTATAATGTTACCAAAGTAATTGCAGTTTCATTGTTGTTATCATAGTGGATTACTTGTGTTATTCTGGATTATTGCATGGTTTCTACATTTCCTCGCTTAGATTAGGATTTCATTTATCTTGGCTAGAAGTAGTTGAATAGATGAATGATAGATATTGTTGATTGGTAAATTATGGTGAAACTATGTTCATAAATTTTGGTACTTGTTGATTGCAAGCAATAGTGTAAGGTTGGTCTGAACTAATTATAAGCACTTAACTTCAACTGAAAATGTTCATTTGGATTGCGCCATTATCGTGTATTTGAATAAATGTTAATACTATGAAAATCACCACGCATCCTTAGAAGGTAGCACCCCCTATCTGTAGTTGATTTGGAAAAGTAAGGATTAGTTTAGTCTCACCTCATCATCAATAATTCCTTGCATTGTTAGAGTTAGCTTAATTTCCTAAACTTTTTATCTTTGGGATTTGTTTTGACAAAAGTAGTTGAAAAGCTCCAATTTCCAAATCATTCGCATTTGTAAAGTTGATAGATCATCTATAGAATGAATAACATAAGTCTCCATGTGGTTACCAACAAACCACATCATAAAATTGAGTTGGTGTCCAACAAGAATAGGAACCTTGAAGTCACCTCTATGATCTTTCTTTATAATCTTTAGTATACATGGATTCTTTGTTCAAAAAAGGATTTGATATTTGGGGTTTCAACTTGGAATACTAAGTGTTTCATCCTGCATGTTGGAGTAGTCACAAAACTCACATCAATAGGGCCTATGAAGGGAAAGTGGAAAGCATGGAAAATTTAAAGTATAGAAGATGAATGATTGAGATACAAAAATTGTGTCAAGATTCTCACACAACCACTCCTCTCAACAAATGTTATGAGGCATTGAAAGTGATTAAGCCAAAAGAAGAAAGTACGATTATAAAACACAAAACCCTAAAAAAGGTCAAAGCAAGAGATGATCATCAAGCATCACAAGGAGCGATTGATTATTCATATGAATCCTCTATCACAAATAAAGTAATTCGAATCTTGAAGATCATAAGATTACGCATAGTCTACCTCTGAGATCATGTGTTGAGGATAACCTATCCAATAAATTTAGAATGCAAAATAGCATCATGACTCTTCCCTAGATCCTAATGAGTGCATGACATCCTCTACCAAGTTAAGGTTTAAGAAAAAAATTATTTCCAATACAAGAAAATCAAGAGTCACTTCTTGTGTTCAATTAAATTAATTTGAGCTAGATAGTCAGAGAAGTGTAACATTGGATGTATGCACAGATGAAATATAAAGGTTAGTAAACTAGGGTGAATGAACGTATGGAGATCATAAAACCCCAAACAAAGAGGAGGGAAAGTTGAGGATTTTAGAAGAGACGTCACCAACAAGAATACAAATCATGATAACTAAACACTTTAGGAACCTGGTGACAATGAAGGCGATGATGATGATGACTTGAAAGATCGTCTAAAAAAATTAGATTAAGGAAACTTAGTTCAGAAGATAATTTTTTGAATGTAGAAGCAAAGACAAACTCCAACTTATTCATAACCCTTAGTTTGAAGTTGACTTTGGCAAAATGTATGACAACCAAAGGAAGAGGCTATTTTTAAATCACTCATAGGCAAAGATTAAACAAATTTTGGGATCACAGTGCACCTTTAGTCAAGAAACATTTGAGACCCGTTTAGAACAATTTAACAAGCCCTAAGAATACAATCACTAAACAGTTTCCATTTAATCTACAAAAGGATAAAGATCAACAAAGGATTCCTTCTCTTGAGCAATGATCAAGTATAGAATGTTTGTGTTTGATCGCAAGGAGTTGTACTTCCCACATATGTCTTAGGCAAAACACTTATGCCTACCATTATGTTTCGACTACAGTGAAAACAATAGAGGGACAATTAAAATTTTGTAACATCTCTAAGCTCCAAGAGGTTAACAATTCAGATTTCTACCCCCGTCACAAAGGACAATAACGCCTACCAAAACTTCCAGTCATTCATGATTATAAGATGTTGGAACAATGATTATTTTGTTTTGAATTCTTTAAGAAAGGTGTTAAGAGTTTGGCTCGATGAGTGAACCAATCTTCTCATTAGTCAAGAATGAGGTCATCCATGATATCAATTTTAGAATGATCATTAGATTACTAAAATCAGAGTGGCACAACATCAACATGATGGAATAGTCATTTGGAATCAGGGAATCAGTTGGAGCACAAACGTTGTTAGACATCATATGACTTATAAACAATTTGAGACCATCAAAGGAAATACTTCTAAAGAGTTCATACAACGTCATATGACCCATCCCATGGATAGTCATCCAAGGATTATTCTTATGTGCATCCAATATAACTATGTTTTGAGAAGTTGGTATTGCAAACCTTAACATCCGAGAACTACATTGGTACACAAACATCGTGACAGATAATTGTTACAAAATATTGATGGACTTGGTGAATTCCATGTTGACACCATGGAGCAAAAGTATTCAACTACCTTAATTGGGACCCTAGTATCAACATGAAGATTTAAAGAACACTTGTGGGAAAGCATTTAGAAGCAAGGGAGATAGTAATGTCTCCAACCAAAGGTTAGTTTGTTGAGACTATTTGAATTTGGGAAGCCTCTTATGAAGACAAATTTAGAAGTGAGTGATGGGGAGATGTTAGTTTTCTCATGTCTCTTGTATGAAGATCTTGTAAAACTACAAGTTTCTCCTTCAAAAGAGCCCACAACCTAGGTGGGTGTCCCTCCTTGCCTTGGACAACTTCATCCCCTTCATATTGTTGTCTACAAACTCCTCACAACATCAACAATTACCCCTTCAATCACTCAACATCTCACTCGTATTTCCATCTACTCTTGATTCCTATCAAATGGGTATGTAGTGAATTTTGTGGGACTTCAAATATTATGTTTGAATTGGTTTTGTGAGAGGTGTTTACATTCATGTTTTGTCATTGATGTCAACATATGTTTCAGTGTAAGTCTCAGACAGACTGATTATCACTGTAATAGGGAAGACTAACAGAAGTGTACAGACATTGTACGGGCTTTCAGAGCATGTGAGCATGGAGATGTATACAAGGATGCATAGTGATCTTATATCTAAGGTTGCTTGGCTTGATCTGATTGTTGGAATAAGTTACAGTTGTTTTTGTGAAGACTGCATACAGAACACTGACAGAGAATTATGACAAAGTTTGTCTCTGAGTTTTAAAGATAACTTGGATATGAGCACAAGTTATGATTTACGAGCTGAAGACGTGGTCGAAGACATGTTGGAGAATGTTACTTCTAATTTTTGGGTCGCTATGTTCTTGGTGATGTCAGCTGAAGCGTGTGATCTTCCGAAGATCTATTTGTGGTCGATTACTGTGATGAAACGTGTTTAGAGGATGGAAAGCGTGGATTACAGATCTTGGAGTATAATTGATGAGTTGTAATTGATGTTTACTTGTGTTAGGTACCGTGTGTATCTTAGCAAGGGTCTATATAATTGTTTGTTCATTGGGGAAGTCTTAATAGGCCGACCTAATTGTTCGCTGTAAACTTGTATAAAGAAGTTGTTTCTTTATGAGTTAAGTATGGTTGTGAAATGTAAAAGTTGTGTGAACTTGTATTTGTGAAGTCTGTTGGACCTAGAGAAGAGGTAGTGATTGTAATGAACTTCATTGGAACAGTTTAAGCAAAGCAAGTTGCTATACGTCAGTTCACTGGTTATTGTTACTCCTATATCTATATTTCGGATAGTGATTCCAGAAGGTGGATTTAACCTTCACATTTGGGTAGTGTGGATGGGTAGTGAGCCTTTTGTTTCTCTTGACTCTTAACAAGGTCTTTCCTTTAACAGGGACTGTGTACTATATGTAATAATCAGCTCCTAACAATCCTAAATCTCCTAACATGGATACAAAACTTTCAGTGCATTATTTGTGGGTACTAATTCCCACAGGGGTTTTTCCCTTAACATGGTTTTCTTGACAACAATTTCTTGTGTTATGGTGTTACATTTAATGTGTTCAGATTTGTATTGAGTATTTGGTTTATTAAGTTTAAGTTTAATTATTTGGCGCAGGTGCTGACATGTAGCAAACTGAGAGGTGGCGGGGCAAAGTAGGATGGTGAGGTGAAAATGGTCCCAACAACGGAAAGATAAATGGTGGGACCAAAAAACTAGGAGGTGACACGTGGACAATGATAGGTCCCGGCTGGAGGCAAAGAGATGTTAAGGGACAATGAGATTAGGAAGGATCCAGCAGTTGTCGTCATCACGTGAAGGAAAGACGTAGGGAAGATATGCATTGTGTGATGTCGAGATCTTGTCACACTTCCATCTCGACGGTAAGAAGTGTGGGGCCTCTGTAGGAGGGGTAAGGGTCAGGTGGTTCTAAGGCCCAATGGGGAGGTGCCACCTAGAGGTCAATGGAGTTTGACTGGGCTTAAGTAATCTTTTTTACTTGATGCCCACGTGATTACGAGGAAGATTGATGGCTGTACTTTAAAGTATATAAAGGTTTGAATTTGGGTAGTTGGTTGGGATATTCGCGCTACCTGTGGCCGTTAGAACTGTATATTTAAATATTCAAATATATTTCCAGGCGGTGGTGCTGCCTTCCAAATCACAGAGGCATTAAATGGATAAATCTGATCTTTTGGATCATTTTTTTGAAGTTATAGGATGCTGAGGGGATGTTTTCTAGTTGACTATGGTTTCATTGATGTAATGTGGTGATGACTTAGGGTTTTCTATTTAGAGTTGTATACTTTCTGTAAACCCTAATATGCTGCCTGTTATTTCTGCATTGATGTTGGTTATTTTTCTAGTCATGTGGGTATGCAGATCAGATTGTATTTTAGATCTTTTGAAGAAAGATCAGGTCAGTGGAGAAAGAAGGATAAGTATGAATCAGATGCAAAAGGACAAATGTCAATTAGATATCATTTTTAGAGTTTCCTATTATTATGTGTATCTTTCTTTTCTCTTTTGTTAGGGTTCTCGTTTCTCTGCAAGAATTTAGAGCATGTTCCAAGTGTGGTTCCTCTGTAAATATTTCTTCCTTTTCTCTTCATATAGGGTGGTCTTGGTTTCTTTCTGGTCCCATAGAAGGACATCATTGTAATAGCAAGTTTTATGAATGAAATTTCAGAGCAGTTGTTTTGTTATCAAGTTGTTTCCATTTGATTTATGAATCATAGAGACTAAGGCATCAAGGGTGTTTTGGTTTTGTCCATTGTTGATTAGCAATGGAGTCATTTAAAGGATGGCTATGATTTAGGATTTGTCTTCAAATATGTATGCGTTGGGGTATCAAGGGTATGTCAACTTATCTTTCAGTGGATGTTGATTAATGTATTGTCTATTCTATGGTCTCTTCCAAGGGGAGAGTTAAATACTTTGAGTAGGTAATTGCATGTCTGAATACACAGGTGGATTCACAATTAGAGCTTGATTAATGGGGGCATGTTTGATATAAGGCATTAGACATATTATACTGTGTTGTCTTATTTATCCATAATCTTCTTTGCAATGTTATGTTTGACTCTGTTGCCCATTGGATAAGGCACTGGTCTATGAGAGATCTAGGGTATTTTAGAGATCCATTAATCAAAACATAATTGAAAATCATTTCCCTTTCATGTTGTTTGGAAGCATTAGAGTAGTTCTAGTTTTCAAAAATAGTCTATGCAAGTGGGATACAGCATAAGATTTAATAAAACATTGAGGTACATGTTACCCATAGGTTTGAAAGCTATTCCACAGTTATGTATTTGCAAGCTATTATTTGTCACAAAGGAGTTATAATAGAGATTTGGTTCAGCTTCATTCTTAGAGAATCCTAAACTAGTGAGATACTTATCGATTCTTTCATACCATGCCCTTGGGGTCTGTTTAAGCCCATAGAGAGCTTTCTTGAGCTTGCAAACAAAGTAGAAGGTCTTTGAACCTTGTCAATGTTGGCTTTCTCTTGTCTCCTTTCTACTTAGGGTGTTGAGTTTGTGTCCTAGGTTTGTAATCCCATGGCCTTGTCTTAGAATCTCATCTAGGAAAGGAGAGTGCAAGAAAAAGAACTAACAAGTCAGTCGGGAGAGTTGATCTCGTCAGGTACTAAGTCAAGAGGTAATGTGTTTGAACTGAATACTATAAAGGCTACTTATTTTGTTGCAAAGATTGATGACAGTTGGTTATGCATAGAAGGTTTTGTCATATAAATTTTGATAACATTGTGAAAGCAAGTATGACAAATGCAGTCAGAGATTTACCAAAAATTGTGAAGCCCTCTAACACCATGTGTAGAGAATATGTGATGGGGAAAAAAACTAGGAGCAGTTTTCAGAGCAAATCTTATTCAACAAAGGGGAAGTTGGATCTGGTACATACAGATATCTGTGGTCCTACAAGAACAAGATCTTACTATGGGGAAATGTATTTTATACTCTTTGTTGATGATTATTCTAGGATGATGTGGGTTGCATTTCTTAAAGAGAAGTCTGAAGCTTTTAATAAGTTTAAGATTTTCAAAGCAAAAGGCGAGAATGAATCAGGTCTAAAAATAAATTTTTTGAGGTCAAATAGAGGTGGAGAGTTTACATCAGATATGTTTAATACCTACTACAAAGAGCACGAAATATATAGATAAATATTAGCTCCTAGGACACCACAGCATAATGGGATTGCAGAATGAAGAAACATAACTATATTAGATGTTGCCAGAGCTATGTTGTTTGAAGGAAATGTGTTGCATGTGCATTGGAGAGAAGCAGTTGGTATCGCAGTCTACACTTTAAACATAATTCAGATCAAAGAAGGTACTAATAAGACACCTTATGAACTTTGGTTTAATCATGCTCCTCCTGTGAAATGTGTCAAACCATTTGGTAGTAACTGTTATATCAAAGGGGATGATGAGGTAGGAGAATTTGATGCTAGGAGTGATGAAGGAATTTTCCTTTGCTTATTCTACTAAGAGCAAGGTTTACGAATGTTTCAACCTAAGATTGAGGAAGTTAGTTGAAAGTGCTAATGTGAGATTTGATGAGAGGTTTCAGATTCAAGAAAGAATGTATGATTGTAATCAGATTACAGAGAACAAGGAGGTTACTGAAAGACAAGAGTAAACTCTTGAGGTTGATAATGAAATTGAGGTACGCTTGAATGATTGTACTAAGAGTCCAAAGACACCAAAGTATATAAATAAAAACTATCCTAGAAAACAAATTATTGGTAAAATAAATAAAGGAATGATGACAAGATCTAGAATGAGAAATGAGATTTGTTTGATTTTACAAGTAGAACCAAAAACTGCTGATGAGGTATGTAGAGATGAATCCTGCACGAAGAATAGGATTAGATAGATAAAAACAACACTTGAGAATTGGTTCCAAGACCTAAGGAAAAGATTGTTATATGGACTAAATGGATTTTCAGAAACAAAATGAATGAAGAAGATATGGTTTGCAAGTTGAAAAAGGCATTATATGGACTGAAACAAACACCTAGAGCATGGTGTTCTCAGTTGGACAAGTATCTACTACATCTTGGTTTCAAAAAAGGTAGTGCAAACATTAATTTGTATTTTAAAACTCGTGAACATGGAATCTTTATTGTTGAAGTCTTTGTTGATGACATTATTTTTTAAGGTAATGATGAAATGAGTAAGAAGATTTCTGAGGAAATTAAAAATGAATTTGAAATGTATATGATTGGTGAAATGAGGTTCTTTCTTGGTTTGCAAATTACTCAAGAAAAACATGGTATTTTCATCTCCCAAACCAAGTATCTTAAGGAATTATTGAAAATTTTTGAAATGGAAGATTGTAAACCTGTTGGAACACCTATGATTAATGGTTGTAAGCTTACTACTACTGATGAATCTCAAAGTAGATTTCAAGTAAAGTACAGATCCATGATTGGAGGTTTACAATATATAACTCACACTAGACCAGATACTGCTAATATTGTTGGAATTGTTGCAAGATTTCAAGTAGATCCTAAAGAGACTCATCTTTCTCCAATTAAGAGGATATCCCGATTTCTGAAGGGAACATTGGAATATTTCTTATGGTATGAAAAGTCTGATAATTTTACTTTGCATGCTTATACTGATGTTGATTAGGTAGGAAGTGTCTACTGCTGAATCAAATTATGTAGTCGTCACTATAAATTGTACACAGATTGTGTGGATGAAGAAGATGTTGATGAATATTTGGATTACTTTTGAAGAACCAGTGGTTATAGATTTTGATCTAATACAAGCACAATGAACATGTCAAATAATCCAGTTATGCATTCAAAAACCAAACACATCTCAATCAAATATTACTTTTTGATAGGCAAGGTTGATGAAAAAGAAGTCAGATTGAAGTACATTAGTACAAAGGAGCAAATAGTAGACATATTCATAAAACCTTTGCCAAAATATGCCTTTGAGTATCTTAGAGGTATGCTTGGGGTGGGAACCCCTCTCAAAAATTAAATAATGCAGAAATGCATCATTCTAGTAGCTATCAAACCTATATCAATCACTGGACTTGATGCTTAGATGCACTCCTCAGGGGGAGTGAGCGCAGAACATATCAGAACATATTTGGGTGATCAAGCACCTAGTTCTTGAAGGCGTGGAGATTTTAAAAAGCTACACCTTGCAGAGGTGGGATGGGCACACAAGAAAGATAAATATGGCACCCTTTTTCCATTGATGTCAAAGGGGGAGTGATAGAAGTAGAAAATCCCTATTGTTTTAGGAGGAGTTGTGAAGAGGATATTAAGAAGATTGTATTGAGAAGGATAATGTTTGGGTTGATGGATTTTCTCATATGTTGTCCTTAATGCCAAAGGGGAAGATTGTTGGAATTGTTTCTGTGAGAGGAGTTGACATTCATGTTTTGTCATTGATGTCAACATATGTTTCTGTGGAAGTCTTGGAAAGACCAGTTATTACTGGTACAGGGAAGACTGGCAGAAGTATACAGACATCGTATGAGCTTTCAAAGCATGGAGATTTATACAAGGATGCATAGTGATCTTATATCTAACATCGCTTGGCTTTATTTTACTATTAGAATAAGTTACAATTGTTTTTGTGAAGTCTGGGTACAGAACATTGACAGAGAATTGTGACAGAGTTGGTCTCTGAGTTTTAGAGATAACTTGGATACGAGCACGAGTTATGATTTGTGAGCTTAAGGTGTGGTAGAAGACATGTTGGAGAATGTTACTTGTAATTTTTGGGTCACTGTGTTCTTGGTGACATCAGCTAAAGTGAGTGATCCTGCGAAGATCTGTTTGTAGCCGACAAAAACGATGAAACGTGTATAGAGGATGGCAAGTATGGATTGTGAATTTTGAAGTATAATTGATGAGTTGTAATTGATTTTTACTTGTCTAAGGTACCATGTGTATCTTAGCAAGGGTCTATATAACTATTTGTTCATTAGAGTAGTCTTAACATGTCGACCTAATTGTTTGTGGTAAGCTTGTATAAAGAAAAGTTGTTTCTGGATCAAATAAGTATAGTTGTGAAATGTAAAAGCTGTAAAATTGTATTTGTGAAGTCTACTGGATGTAGAGAATATGTAGTGATTGTAATGAACTTCATTGGAAATGTTTAAGAAAAGCAAGTTGCTATACGTCAGTTTACTGGTTACTGTTACTCCTATATTTGTATTCCGGACAGTGAGTCCAAAAGGTGGATTTAACCTTCACATTTGGGCAGTGTGCCTGGGCAATGAGCCTTTTGTTTCTCTTGACTCTTAATAGGGTTTTTCCTTTAATAGGGACTATGTACTGTATGTAATAATCAGCTCCTAATAGGGATAAATCTCCTAACATGAATACAATACTTTTAATGCATTATTTGTTGGTTATAATTCCCACCAGGGTTTTTCCCTTAACGGGGTTTCCTCAAAAAAAAATTCTCACTTGTACATTTGAGACCTCTTTTCGACGGCTATGCGTCGCTTTTCCGACATTGGCCCGTCGGCCTAGCGAAAGAGACCAGTGTTGCAGTTTTGGTGTCGGAATTAACGGCGGTTGTACCGTCTGTCGTTATTGTGATGGTACTAACCATCACAATATGAGCTGGCTATGATGGTTACCATGTTGTTGTTACATATTTTAGTTGTCGCTATTACGACACATAGGCGTCACATCTTATTTGTTGCAATTACGACACGTAAGCGTCACATCTCATCTATCTCTATTACGACACGTAAGCGTTGCATGTTATCTGTCACTTTTTCAGACGTGCGATGAATTTGCTATACATGCGACGTCGATCCGTCGGTAAATTTTGACGGCCCGACGTCGCATGTATAGCAAATTCATCGCACGTCTGCAAAAAGTGACGTCTAGTGTTGCAATACGAGCCAGCTATAATGTTTATCATGTTGTCGTTACATTTTATCTGTCACGATTATGACATCTAGACATCGTAGAATGAGTGTCAAAATTACGACAGATGTGCGACAAATTTGCTATACATGCGACATCGAGCCGTCGCCAATTGCTGACGTCGCATGCATTTTTTTAGTGTCACTTTAGATTTTTTAAGAGTTTAGTGTCCTAGTGTCCCTATTTTCAGTAATTGTGGTTTTACTTATTTTGGAACCATGATTTCATGTGCTTTATTTGGAATAATTTCATTAGCGGTTGGCCAAATAAATATAAAACAATTGGTATTACCAAATTAGTTCATCCAAATAACCAACATGACTTGCAACTGCATACCTGAATTTCTCTTTCTTGCATGTGTATCATATTCTCCTTGCCTCTCTATTTCATGCACCTGTATATACGACTACACAACTAGATGCATGATATAAAACTCATAGTTTATTATATACAAGATCGTAAGATAAGCTACATCAATAACTTAGCTAAATCAATCATAAGGTATTTAAAACTAGTTTTGTAAAGAGATGCAAAATATGTAAAATATTGGTAAGGGGTGGCAAGATTAAGGAAGAACTCAAAAGTAAAAGACCTAAGGGCAAGACCTAATGCCTCGGGGGCTCATCATAGATGGCCTTGCCTACGTAACTCACAGAGACATCATAGTTCAGGTTTAACTTTAAAACCAGTCTTTTAAAGGATGGTAGAAGTGGTATCAATCCTCTTTATCCAAAGGGTATCAATGACATTTCTCTCTAAAGATTTACATAAGTCACATGAGTCACCTGATACATATGCTAAAGATTGCATAGTAGACAATAAATAATTAGAGCTACATACAACTGAATACAACATGACATGGTAGTAATGAATAACCCACCCTTGATGAGAGAGATATGGTACTTTTTCAATGTAGAAAGTGGAAGTTGTTATTGGTCAATCTAGATCAATGGGGTCCACTACAACCTCATGAGATTGAGCTTGTGTTAAGGCTATGATAAGGAACTCTCACGTGTCTGTAGTAGGATAGAGCATCTATGATCCCCTGGAAATGTTTTTCTAGTAGTAATGGTAGGATGTCATATTTATGTTCTGAAGCTTCTTTATCCAAAGGGTATCAATGGCATTTCTCTCTTCACTAAAATCGAGGGTGTGCAGAAGATGCTTTGCATCGTTTGGGTATACCACTCAATTTCTATACCCAATGGATGCAAAGAAACCTTCTGCACCCCTTATTTTATTGAAGATAAAGGACATTGATCCCATTTTGATAAAGAGTCTTAAAGAAAGATAGATGGTATATATCCCACTGTTTCTACTTGAAAAGCATTCCCAAGGGAGAAAGAGATCACGAACTCAACAACTAATCAGTAACAGTAATGAATAAGTATGCCAACATAATGAATAAGTGGGCAAAATACATTAATCCAATAACAAAAAAATACATTACAAATGTCAATTTCACAGTCTCAATGAAATAAACAGTGTATAAAACAATATATGGTGCACAACAGCAGTAAGCATACAATGACAGCAATAACATCGCATGATGCCCAAGCTCAAATTACAAATAGTAAGTCTATTAATGTATGATCTAATAGCAGCAACCTCATTGATCATTACCTTTGACTCCTCCATCATTATAGAAGAGATAACTACCTATAACTATATTTCATAAGGCATTTAAAACTAGGTTTGTAAAGAGATGCAAAATATGTAAAATATTGGTAATGGGTGGCAAGATCAAGAAAGAACTCAAAAGTACAAGACCTAAGGGCCAGACCTAATGCCTTGAGGGCTCATCATAGATGGCCTTGCCTATGTAACTCACAGAGACATCGTAGTTCAGGTTTAACTTTAAAACCAGTCTTTTAAAGGATGGTAGAAGTGGTATCAATCCCCTTTATCCAAAGGGTATCAATGACATTTCTCTCTAAAGATTTACATAAGTCACATGAGTCACCTGATACATATGCTAAAGATTGCATAGTAGACAATAAACAATTAGAGCTACATACAACTGAATAC
>MU225737.1:381035-391683 GCA_018584345.1 Thuja plicata | reverse complement strand
ATGATCCTCCGAGGGATAGGATAATTGTCACTCATGCCTATATCTTGTGCATATATGCGCTCACTTTTATGAAGCCAAATGTATGTATATATGTAGACACAACGGGTCTGATATTAATAATATACATTCAGAGATGCCTAATACAGAACAATAGAAGAAAATCAACTGGTTTCTTATAACTGCGGATTTACAAAATCAAATGGGTGTTGGAGATTTTTTCTCATCTTGCGATGAACTAAATCATGGGTGACATATCCTCGGCAAGCAGCTGAGTGGTTGTGTTGGGTTATCCATAGCATTACTATACTTTCTCTATTCATTGCGGGTTTGTTATTTGCCAGTATGGGTTTAGCTTATGATGTATTCGGGAGCCCTCGGCCAAATGAGTATTTCATAGAAAGCCGACAAGAGGTTCCATTAGTCACTGGCTGTTTCGATTCATTAGAGCAACGAATTACCGGGAAAAACCAAGCTCATCATTAGGGCCCTCTTCCGCTCGCATGCCACAGCTCGATCACAATGCCTAATATAGAAGAATAGAAGAAAATCAAACGGTTTCTTATTACTGCGGATTTGCAAAATCAAATAGGTGTTGGAGATTTTTACTCACCTTGTGATGAACTAAATCATGGGTGACATATCCTCGGCAAGCAGTTGAGCATGGTTTTGTTACCGGGAAAAACCAAGCTCATCATTAGGGCTCTCTTCCGCTCGCATGCCACAGCTTGATCACAAATGAGCCTTTCTTTCTCTTCTTTTTTTTATTTATAATCAAGAGAGTGTCACAATTATGATGGTATCATCACTATTACGACAGCATCAGGGGCACTTGGAAAAAAAAACACAAAAATCACACAAATGGTAGCGCCGTCATTCTGACGCCAAATGTTGTAGTGTCTTTTGTTATCGTGATACATTTGATGTGTTTAGATTTGGATTAGGTATTTTGTTTATAAAGTTTAAAGTTTAATTATTTGGCTCACAACTGATTCAGCCCCCCCCCTCCCCCCTCAATTGTGTTGGTGGACTATTATTGCTAACATATTATTGGAAAGAGTGGGCTCCCACACCCCTTCTAAGACCTTTCACAATCCATTTCAATCATTCGCTCCCTCCAAGGGGCTTCAGAACTCCAAACTGTCTATTTGAACCTCTTAAATAGGACTATCCTCTAGAATCCCTAGTTTACTATTTTTTGGGGTACAACTTCCAAACTTTGAACGGGCCTTGCTGAACCAATGGGAATTCCAGATACCCTTTTGGACATCTATCCAAGCCCTAGACCTTAGGTTCTAGCTCCTCCAAGAAGTACTTCAAAATCACTCTGCACCAATTAGGCAATTAGGCCTAGTCCTAGTTGAATTGCAAGGCAACACCCCTTTCTTTGCTTCCACCAACACTCCTAACACCATGGATACTTAGAGGGACCTAAAAAACTACAAAATCCACCATTATTTTTTCTCTCGCCACTCTACCCCTTTCCTCTGCAACCTAATTTGTAGACACAGTCACGATGAGCACATTGAGATGCTCACCTAGGGCATCCATTTTCTCTATAATCCCAAGGTCTCTCTTCAAATCCTTTCATAACCATATAGTACATCCTTTGTACTTGAATTCCCCCCACGACCATACAAATCCCATAGTGGAAACTCAAGCAAGAGGCATTTGTTTGGGAAAGCCTCACCAAACCCTTAATCCATGAGTGTTACAAAGATTTTGCTCCAAAATGCTTCAAACTCTACCAAATGAACTCAGATCAATTATATTCGAAAGGTAACAGTTTATTCTATTAGACCATGAACAAATTTATTTCCTAGCAATCTGATCACACATGTGCCAACCGTACTTACATCAAAAATTGTAGGAAAATAGTGAATTATTATTGCCTTTGAATGCCAAAACTTTACAAACTCATCATCAGGGGTCCCTCTTCAGGTGTTGGGTCTTAAATCACCTATACACAACTGTCCCTACCAAAAACAACTAATTTTTAAACCAATTTAGCCATTTGCAACTTTTTGACAACATTCTGCAAAAGTTGATCAGCAACATTTTGTCAATTTAGACAAATTACTCCTAGAATGAATCCCAACTCTCTAAGACACTAAAAATGACTCATGTGGGTCATATTACATCTATTAGGGCCTATTTTTTCATAACATTGGTTTTCCATGCATCTTGGGCTTAATTACAACTTTTGGCTTATTGTTCCTAAATGTCCCTAAAGAACATTTACAGTCCAAATTTGACTCTACCTTGGGCTTATGAGTTTTCCCTTATTACAATCAAGACCCATGGGGGCTGATGCTTCTCCAGAATCACTGATTATGGATGATTAAAATTAGCCCCTTAAGACTAAGCCTAAGTGCTCCTACACCATACTCCCCAAGTTGAAAGAACTCAAGTCCCTTGAGTTGGAAATGCCTTGGGATCAACTCCTTGCTTCTGTAAATCTTCTTACAACACCCATGTCGCTTCAAAATTTGGTTGGCCCTTCCACTTGACCAAATGCTCCATATACTTTGCCTTCCTTGTCTGTTTGGCTATCCTACTCTCAAAGATGGTTTCTACCTGTGGATCCTCTTTGATGGGAAGTTGTTTGACCCAATCTCTTTTTTCTACATCCACCATTTCACTAAGATTGGTGGTCTTATGTACTACACCAAGTATGCAACATTAAAGATTGGGGAAAGGGCTACATCTGTAGAGAGATTGTCATTTTCATACATTAGCACCATATTTAGCCAGAATCTCATAGGGTCCAATCCTTCTCATCATGAGCTTAGTATGACTGCCCTTAGGAAGTATGGCTTTGTTCAAATGAACCATCACTAAGTCCCCAACTAGGAATTGCAGATCTCTTCTCTTTTGATCCACCTTCTCCTTTACTTTGTTCATGTTTTGTGTGAAACTATCTCTCACTTGGTCATGGATCTCGTTCATGACTTCTGCAAACTCCTCTGCTTGGTCACTCCTTTTCTACAATCCTGTTAACTCTCTCAATTCAAACACCCCTCTAGTGTGTATGCCATAGACCACTTCAAATGGGCTTCTCCCTGTACTCCTATTGACAGAGTCATTATAAGCAAACTCTGCCCATGGAATGATGGCATCCCATGACTGTACATGTTCTTTGGTTAAACATCTTAGAAAATTCCCTAAAGATATGTTGACCACCTCAGTCTGTCCATCTATTTGGGGATGATATGCAGAGTTGAAGGCAATATTTCTACCCAATCTCCTCCATAAGGTCCTCCAAAAGTGACCTATAAACATTGAGTCTCTATCTAACTCAGTAACATTTTAGCAACATTTTGTCAATTTTGACAAATTACTCCTAGAATGACTCCTAACTCTCTCAGACCCTAAAAATGACTCATGTGAGTCATATTACACCTATTTTGGCATATTTGGTCATTACATTGGTTTTGCATGCCCCTTGGGCTTAATTACAACTTTTAGCTTATTGTCCCTAAATGTCCCTAAAGAACATCTAGGGTCCAAATTTGACTCTACCTTGGGCTTATGAGTTTTCCCTTATTACAATCAAGACCCACGAGGTTTGATGCTTCTCCACAATCTCTAATTGTGGGTGATTACAATTAGCCCCTTGGGACTAAACCTTGGTGCTCCTACACTAATGAGACTCCAAGAAGCATAGAACAATATTGGAGGAAAGACAAGAAACAAATTATACGAGTAATATAAATGATAAAATGAATCAACTAGGTCAGATATAAAGGTATCAATTAGGGCAATTATAATCCCAATGACTAAGCAGTTATTACGTGCAATGGAGAAATACGATTGATGTTATAACAATGATGTCGCCAAACCTTCCATACTGTTCTTGAATAGAGAATAGACAAGGGGGGAAATCAATAGTTAAAACAGAAACTATTAGATGTTTAAGGATGGTGACTTGAGCACTTGTAATCAACAACAATTAATAATTGTGGTGTTGTGACCTGTTCACACATTGCCCCATTCCAAATGGGGACCCCCTACATTTTCACCCACTTGGTCATTTGCTTTTGTGTCCCTGGTAGTTGTGGCTCAATTCCCTGAAGTTCCTTGTGCTTTAAAAGAGGATTGAGGTGATTTGTGCTAGATCTAGAAGTGAAATGTCACCTACCTTTGGTTCTTAAAGCGGATTTTTTATGAAAAAGGTGAATTTGACCAAGTACAAAAGGGAATTGATCTTTCGGAAATGATACCAGTGAAATTTTGAGCATTTTGATGAACTTACTATTTTTGAAATTTTTAATTTTAATAAGTTCCACTACATCCTGAAATGGCCTGATTTTGAGTTTGGAACTTATAATTTTTAGTAGTTTCTTTATTTAGTAAGTCTATTTTTAATAAGTTTCATTGTGTCTCAGATTGGGACCTAATTTTGCATTTAAAAAAACTTAATATTTATAGTAAGTCCATTTTTGGCAGGTCTATTTCTAGAAGCAAGTGAGCATTGATAGAGGAATTAGAAAAGAGGTATCCAATTCTAAATCTGGAAATATGAACAGATGGGGCAATTGGTCTAGAATGCACTAAGTCTGGAAACATCTTTGAAAAAACATCCAAAAGTGGAAGGACAGAGAAAATGTGGAAATTTTACTAAGTATGAAGAATCCTTGATCATAAACGCCCAAAATGGAAAAGTGTGAAGAATTGCCCAAGTGTTGGTTAAGAGAGGTGAAGATGAAAAAAATAGCTAAGGCATGGAAAATTCCATGACATCCCTCAAGTGTGCCCAAAGTGAAAATTGAGTGAAAATGAGAAAAATGGCTAGGTGTTGCAAAAAGAGCATGGAGGAATGCAAGAAATGGCTTAGTATATGAAAAATCCATCAAGCCTTAGGAGAGCCCGTGAGAACTACCTCTTTATGACCAAGGAATCACGCCCAAAAGCAAAAATCCTCCATGATGCCAAAGTACACTCTAGAGCACTAATCCTTATATGTCAAGGTTTTTTCTCCAACTTCAAAAATCCTCCTCTAGGACCAATATGCACTCTAAAGCACAAGTCCTTGGGTAGCATGAATTTGCACCCAAGTCAAGAATTCCTCACACCATGCTAAATAGTGCCCTATATCGTTCCTCCACCTTGCGCAAGGAATTCCCTCAAAGTTTCAAATTCCTTCACCTAGCTTCAAGTGTGCTCTAGGGCGTTGATTCACACTTCTCAAGGAATGTGTTTCATACCCAAGAATTTCCCGCAATGCCTGAAATGTGCTTTAGAGTGCTAGTTTCACTATGCCACGAAATTCTTCAAGAAGTGAAAAATCCATAACTAAACCTAAATAGTGCCCATGAGTGCAAATCCTACATGGTTAACAAATGTGCTTCAAGGATTAAAATCCGCCTACATCTCTGATTAGCACCCAAGAGTGTGGATTTCACATACTCAAGGAATATGTTTAAATTTTAAAAATTCACCATCATATCTAATCAGCATGCATGGGCATGGATTGCATATAACCAAGAAATTTGTTCAAAACATGAAAATCCTTTACCTTGTCTAAAGCGTGCCAATGTAATGAGTTACAAAGGTTGGTCAATAATTAGTTACGCATTAAAGATCCAAGGTCCATAATGCCAGAAACTTGGTAGTGATGAAATTTAATTAAACATGGAATCATTGATTATCCCTCAAATGTGCCCAAAACAAAAATGGAGCGAACCATTGGAATCCTCTTATATGTCTAATTGATGCCCAACATTTAAATTGCAAGAAACATTTGAAATATTAAATGTTTGCCTAAGTGTTAAAATCCACCCTCTATCTAATGTTCGCTCATTGAATAAATGGTGTGATGATAAAGATTTAACACCCAAAGTTGAATCTTTCAATAATAAAAATTGCATGACACAGAGTTAAACACGAGATTTTTAGCAACTTGTAAGGAGACAGGGAAGATTCTCTCCCGGAATAGCAAATTGGAAGATATGGTGTCCAGACTATTAATGTAGTTGCTAAATTTGTCCATGGGCAAGTTTTCTATGTAAGAAGGGTTTTTATTTTCATTCTCACACATCAAATTAAGGAATCAAGATAAGTTGTGAGTTTTGAGAAGGAAGAATAAGCAATTTGTAGTAGATTTTTAAATTTCAAGAGGTTTTCTAATTCGAGTTAGAAATTATTCAAGTATGGAGTAGAGTGTAGAAATGTTTTATTTATTTATTCCTACACATCATGCTTATGTTTATTCTTGTTTTGCAGAAAGAAGATGGTGGAATCCAAAGGATCACGACTATCGAGGTAGGCATTGATCAAGAACAAGCTGAAGGATTTCTTCCAGAATCCAAGATCATGTCGAAATGGAAAGAGGTTGGTGACACAAACTTGGGACAGTTCAATGTAGACCATTTCAACAAAAGAATGTTTGGCAACAAACAATATTCTCCAACATTCCTAGTGAAGAAGATAGTTAGAAGTGGAATTGTGACTACAAATGGATTCCTTTTTGTCATCCAGTGTCGGCACTTGGTCGTGGAATGTGGAAAGCATTAGATTCATAGGAGAGGGTGAATCGGGCTCCTGATAGAAGCTGCGGGTGAATCTCACTCCACCAACAATTTTTGAAGCCTTTGGAATCCTATTGTATCATTCAATGGTGCACAAATCCAAAGAGAGGGCACAAAGAGTTTAAAATATTGGAGCGGACAGTTGTGATGAAGTCATCAACCGGAACTGGTTGCTGAAGCCTAAGGCTCATCATTCAAAATTGTCAAACAGATTGTTTGGTTGGACATCAAGACAGAACATACTGACATTGTGATGATGTTGAGTAGAATAATGGGGTGCTCAAAGTCTTGCATTTTTAATACTTGTAACCAGTATTTTATCGAAGAAATAATAGATGGAGTCGAGGTCGTAGACTAGTCAAGAATTATTAATGATAACATAGACAAGCAATTCACAATTTTGGAGAAGTCCAGAACTTTCCATACGAGTTCCTATGTTATATACATGCTAGCAAGGCTCACTAGATACGATGGTCTAAGGGGCAGAGGATCCATAGGTTGTGGTCCAGCCCATTGAAAGTGCACGAATGTTATCCTAAGTTACACTTGTATAATGTGCCTATGTACTTGAGAGTCAATGATGCCTTTCCATGCATATAACACAGAGATATCAATTTGAAGGAGTAAAGATGTAGACCAGTGTAATCAATGTGATTAGAGCGAATGTAAGAATGAATAATAGAAAACGGTTGTGGTTGGCTACATGATTGAAGAAGTGCAAGGAAAGTGTGACTCGTCAACTTCAAAGGTCGCCACCTCTTTGAGTGGAAGATATTAAAGCTAGTTTGAATTCATTCAAACATCATAATTGAATAGGAGCTCTATCAGAATCAGCGAATAAGGTTTTAAGATCATATAAGCGAATAGGAATTAATGCTCAGAATCAACAAACCAAAGTTGACGATCTGATTTGATACAACAAATAACAAAAATAATATCTTATATTAACTATGCAATTAATGTATAGTATTTAGAACCATCTCTGAACATTTTGATAACTAAATTACATTCCTTTCACAAAATTAAGTCATTAATCACATGTCTCTAGAGGATAGTATACATTTGTTATAATATAAATGACATGTGTATATAATGATAGGAAGGCTATACCAAAAGTACAAGGTATCCATAAGGCTTGGGAAGAGATGAGGTGTAACGAGGTGGTGAACATAATGGCTTTAAGGGTTGTTTTAGGATGACCATAAAGGCGGCTACAACCGTAGGAGGCCCTTACCTAAGGATCCAAGTAACCTCCTTACAGTCTCTTCCCAAGGATAACAAATGCAGTGAGAATGGGAGAGGTAATCACGAGAAACCAAGTTGAGTTAGAGAGTTGCACGAAGTAACTTCTCTTGGGCATGGTGTAAAAATGACTCAAAGAAGAAACCCCCTTCCTCTTACCCTTATTATGTTAAACAATCTAGATACTCTTATATATCCTTTATGTTTTTATATATGTTTTGTACGAGAATTTCTTAACTCGTGCATAGGTTCCTCCATCAAGGATTATTTTAAGGAAAAATAATACTCAATAGGAGAGAAGGGGACATTACAAGTGGTATCATAGCATAACCATGTCAGCCTGTGAGCTGAACATTACAGATGGGCAAAGCTGAAGATCATTCAAGGAGTGATTCAAACTTAACAATAGAATAAATCCTTCAACACAATATGATAACACACAAGAAACGCTTGCTCATCTATTGGATGTGTTAAAATAAGTAAGCAATAGTAATGCCTACAAAGGAGACAACATCAAAAATGATAATCAATCCATCATTATTCAAACTCCAACTAGACCTATTTCTACAAGTTCAAGATCGACATTCCTATCGAAGGTTGAAAGGTGAGAAAATAGTGAACCAACATCAATGGATTTGCATGAACAAATTAGACAAGATTGGGTGAAAAATAGACTACATCATAACATGCCCCTAGAAGACTACATAGATCTAGGAATAAATACTCTCCTAAGGAAGATAGAAGTCATCACTTGGTTTTGAAAAGGAAAAGTGAAAAGGAAACACACTTTAAGGGATAGAAGGTGAGTAATTGCAACATGAAATTTGCAACAAAAGCCTCTCACATCCACTCGTCACCAGAGGAATGGGAAGTGGTTACAACAAAAGGAGAAAGTGTAATTGTAGGAACTTGAAGCCGTAAGGATGGAAAATATGAGGGATGATCATCAAACACCATAAGGAATGCATAAAGAAGTCACCAAATATTTCAAGGGGTCACAAACACAATGAAATGAAAAAGAAGCTATTGAATCAACATGTATCACAAATGAAATTAATACATGCCTCCATAAGGACGATGAGGATGACATCACAATCACAAGTATCAAGCACGGAGGATGAAAAGCTAGAGAAAATATAGCAATCAAGATTGTGAAAAAGATGACTAATGCTTCTAGTCATCGAAAGTCACTTTGGGTATCCCACTTTATCATCTTGAAGTTGATAAACAAAAGAAATTGGCATTAAAGGTAGGGAGGGATGAAATATAAGAGATGGTAAATATAAATAGAAGAACATCTACAAGTCATGGAACCCCAAACCATTGCGAAGAAGATAAGAAGTATAGCAAGAACATCACACTTCATGGAACTAGGTGACAACAAAGGAATTAATGAAGATTTAAGAGACTATCCAAAGGAAATTGATATATCCTTGTTGGTCATTGATGTCTCTTACTCATTTTTTACTTGGTTACAACATACATCCAGATTGATTCATGCAACTTGTAATTGCTAAAACAATACAAGCATTGACTAGATATGATTGACGCTAATCAACCATTGATTAAACCAAATTTTTGTTAGTCTCAAATTCATTTTTGTAATTATTAATATTGCATCAATTATCTCATGTTTGTGTTGATATTATTGTCACTACCCATCATTCTAATTCATATACTAATATTCTTCTTGGGTCAATTGTAATGTTGTTTCTTTGATTATTAATTGTCGTTCTTAGTCAACATATAGTATTGCTTCTTGTCTTTGGACGTATAGTAATTGTTGGTAATTGATTATCACCACGTCTATATTCCTGTTAACTTGATATTAATCCTTCTATTGCCTTGGATGATTGAATTCATATGGTGTTCAGAGGACTTAATAGTCAATTAGTAAATTAATTGTTAAGTCAACCAATAAGGATGTTTCCATTTTCTTTGATTGGTAATTTACGGGTTGCTTATGTCGTTCATCTATACTAGAGCATTTGTAGCATTGAAGATTTTCATACTATTGGTTTAGTCTTTTTACATAATCATAGTGCTTATTTATGACCATTTATTGATCACAGTATTTGTCGATATTCATTATCATAAGGTCTTCTCAGTCATTGATATTGGATGGTTGCCTTATATTCTTGATAACAATTCCCTTCATGCTATTGTTGCAGATTGAAACTTCTTGATTAGATTGTTGTCTCAATATATTGACTAATCGCACCACATAGTTGCTAAGAAATTGAGATCTTACTAGAGAGAATTTAATGTTATTTATTTATGTTGTTCACAGAATATTATCTTAAATAAATATATAAATATATATCTTATGCTGAAATATAATTGCAGAGATCATGTCTTTCGTATGTTGTTGTGGTAATAACGTGCACACTGTTAGTGATGTTTTTCCACAGCCACATACGACTATTATATATATGACAGAGGAGTCATGTCTACATAGAGACATGACCGTACGCGGCTTGAGCCACATAGGATCATGTCCTACGTAGACATGCCCTTTCAATATCGTGGTTGTTGTTTATATAAAATGTGGCATTATAATATACACATGATGTGTTACGATAACTATCGGTCAATAGTTATACGTAGCACATCCCTTAATATATGATGTGTTACATATAACTATCGACCGATAATTATTGTAACACGTCCTTTTAATATATGATCAGCATCGACTAAAGTCGCTTCCATTAACAATGAATAAGTATGTTATGTATAACTATAATTCGATAGTTATCGTAACATATGGTATTAATTATTATCAAGGCCGAACCAATATATAATATATATTAAATTTAATTGACTATTAAAAAATTCAATCCATTCTTACTTAAGCATATCAAATCTTATATATATATATA
>MU225737.1:365197-375450 GCA_018584345.1 Thuja plicata | reverse complement strand
TGATGTAGACATTCAGAATTGGTATTCCTCCTTAGAAATTAATGATGGGAATATATGTATTCAAAGTCTTAATAATTTGTTGAGCTTAGAATACATCATTTTCCTAACTTCATAGTCATCCATAGTATTTTCTTTGTAGTCTTCAAGATGCATCTTGTTCCTATACTTCCTTATATCCACCATCCTTATTTTTCTATAAGGATCATAATCCGTCCTTTCTATATGAATTGCTAAATGATAAAGCCATAACTCCTTTGTTGATGTTTCAACTACTGGCAGACATGGACACACATCATTTGAAGTTCCCATGAGAATTGGGAATTCAATTCCTCCTTTCCTCTTCTTCTAAATTTTGTTCTATGTTGTTAATTGCCTCGTGACTTCCAACAACACCATTTTATCTGTTGGGTATCTCAAAAATATTTAAGGGTGAGAAGAGAATTCTTGAATCTCGATATATGAGAATGTTGGGATTTGGATGAACCTAGAGTTGTACTTTTCCACTAACTCCATGGCTTCTTGTGGCAACCTTGTATGAAAACCTCCCTGAATAGATCTAACTATATGCATGGGGAAGGCATCATTGGCTCTCAAGTACATAGGCACATTATACAAGCGTAACTTAGGATAACATTTGTGTACTTTCAATTGATTTGGAGCACAAACTATGGATCCCCTCAGTCCATCATATCTAGTGATCCTTGCTAGCATGCATATAACATAGGAACTCATACAGAAAGTTCTTGACTACCCCAAATTTGTGAATTGCTTATCCAAGTTGTCATTAATAATTCTCGACCACTCTATGCCCTTGACTACGTCTATTATTTCTTCAATAAAATACTGCATACAAGTATTAAAAATGGAAGACTCTGTGCACGCCATTATTCTACTCAAAATCATCACCAAGTCACTATGTTTCGTCTTGATGTCCAACCAGACAATCTATTTGACAATTTTGAATGGTGAGCCTTAGGCTTCAGCAACCACTTCTGGTTGGTGTCTTCATCACAATTGTCAACTCCAACATTGTAAACTCTTTGTGCCCTCCCTTTGCATTTGTGCACCATTGAATGATACACTAGGATGCCAAAGGCTTCAACAATTGTTGGTGGAGTGAGATTCGCCAGCAGCTTCTATCAAGAGCCCAGATCACCCTCTCCACTGATTATAATGCTTTGCACATTCCACAATCAAGTGCGGACACTGAACAACATGAACGAATCCAGTTGCAGTAGTAATGGCTACAAAGGAGACAATATCAAAAATGATAATCAATCCATCACCATTCAAACTCCAACTAAAGCTATGGTTACAAAAAATTTAAGATTGACATTCCTATCGAAGGTTGAAAGGTGAGAAAACAATGAACCAACATCAATGGATTTGCATGAACAAATTAGACAAGATTGGGTGAAAAATGAACTAAATCATGACATGCCCCTAGAAGAGTGCATAGAGCTAAGGATTAAATAATCTCCTAAGGAAGATAGAAGTCATCACTTGGTTTTGAAAAGGGAAATTGAAAAGGAGACACACTTTAAGGAATAGAAGGTAAATGATTACAACATGAAATTTGCAACAAAAGTCTCTCACATCCACTTGTCACAAGAGGAATGGGAAGTGGTTACAACAAAAGGAGAAAGTGTAATTGTAGGAGCTTGAATCCCTAAGGAAGGACAATGTGAGGGATGATCATCAAACACCACAAGGAATGCATAAAGAAGTCACCAAATATTTCAAGGGGTCACAAACACAATGAAATGAAAAAGAAGCTATTGAATCAGCATGTATCACAAATGAAATTAATATGTGGCTCCATAAAGAGGATGGGGATGACATCACATCATCACAAGTATCATGCACAAAGGATGCAAAGCTAGGGAAAACATAGCAATCATGATTGTGGAAAAGACGACTAATGTTTCTAGTCATCAGAGGTCACTTTGTGTATCCCACTTTATCATCTTGAAGTTGTAAACAAGAGAAATTGACATTAAAGGTGAGGAGGGATGAAATACAACCGATAGTAAATAGAAATAGAAGAACATCTACAAGTCATGGAACCTCAAACTATTGCGAAGAAGAAGATAAGAAGTATAGAAAGAACATCACACTTCATGGAACCAGGTGACAACAAACGAATTGGTGGAGACTCAAAAGACTGTCCAAAGGAAACAGATAAAATAAAGTTGGAAGAAGTGAACTTGATTTAAGAACAAGGATAAAATCTATAATCCCTTGTTTGAAGTTGAAATGGATAAAGTTTATGACAACCCACTCTTGGAGTGAATGAAGAGGTTGGTTTGAAGTCACACAAAGGCGAAGATGAAAATAAATTTTGGGATCCCAGTGCATCCTCAATCAAGGAAACATTGAGATCTGTATGGATGAAATATTCCCAATTCAAATTTATTGAAAATTGAGTATTTTGTTGAACGTTATGAAAATTTATTTCAGATCATAGATAATTTAATGCATGCACCAATTTAAGTTTGCAATGAATTGGAACGGTAGAATTTTCAAAGAAACTGCAACACCATAGAGATTTTAATATAATCAGAAATTTGAATGCTTAATACAAGCTTGTTTACATCACTAGGGAAACAATGCAGGTTATTATGCCACATCCCAATCACTTGACAAGCCCTTGTTGTAATCTACTAAATCTAATGTCTTCCAATGCTGAAATTCCTTCCAAAGTGGTTGGGGCTTAAACTTATATTTGTTGCCTTGATATAGACCAGATTTGAGGTTTAAATATAGGCGCCCAGCTGCTCACAATCTACCCTGCAAATTCCCTTGAACCCACAAATCTTATGCAATTAATGGTTGCGATATGAATGAAGTTTTGGTCGCGTGGGTTGAATTCTGATTGCAGTTCCTTCTACAGGTCAAATTGCCTAGTTTCCAGGAACCTACGATATATATATTTAGATCATGCTTTCCAATTGTAACAGCTATTACCCACACCTTTTATGGTGAAATTAACGCCCAATTGCAGACTGAAATGGTGGATGGATTCGTTAAGGTTCAAGACTCTGTATTTGCATCCTGAATAAATGCAACAGGGGTTTCGTCCTGTGCAAAAGCCACTATTTGCAGAAAAAACCTTTTGAAAAATATAATATGATCGAATGAATCCAATGAAGCCAATGAAAGCCTTTTATAAACCTTTCGCTTCTGTTTTCCTTCTTCGACAAAAGCATCAAAAATAGCAACATCTCCAACTTATCGTCCATTATTAATCTAGGCTTATAATATTTATTTGCCTATCTGTTTAGCCACCCCAACTAAATAAGGTTTCAACTTAGGCTTGAATTTATTCATTCGCCTAAGTAATTGTAAACCATTTTCATGATATTACTTAAAGTGGCCCCATAATAACTAAATATGAATTATGAGAGAACTATAGCTTTTCCACATATTTAATTATTAATTTATTTCCATGATTCTTCTTTGCCTTTGCTTATGGGAATAAAATAGGCTAGCATTATTATTTATTGATGCACTAGGCCAAAGAGGACATTACATTGGAATAATATGACAAACCCTAACAATTTTGTCACTAAATGTTCTCCATTCAATCTACCAAAGGATGAATTCAACAACGAATTCCCTCCATAGAGCAAAGATCGAGAAGTAAATATATGAGTGGATAGCAAGGACAAGTGGCACTCCCGGCATATATCTTATGTAAGATCAATTAAACTTCATGACATCTTTAAATCTAGGGGAGTCAATTGTTTCTACCTCCATCACAAGGGATAGTAAGATCTACCAGCTTTCTAGGTCATTCGTGATTATAAAAAGTTGGAACAATGGTGATTATCCTCTTGAATTCGTGAGGATAGGTGTTAAGAGTTTGAGCCTATGGTTGAACAATATCCTTTTATCATCAACTAAGATTGGGTCTATGGGTATAGGCATTAAACACTTCCCCAGATCTCCAAAGGGGCACTTACAGCTTGGACATGGAAGTCAGATTGTCGAAACTAGAACAACAAAGCATCTATGTGATGGTACACTCATAAGTAATTGTGAATTCAATTTTCAGTCGGAGCTCAAAGGTTGATGAATATCAATCATTCAAAAATGGATATAAGTTTAAAATTATCAATGGACATTCTTGTAAAAAGTCCATGCCGCATTGGGTGATTTGTTCGAAGCAGGAGCACTACAAGATCATTGCTCTGGACAAACAACCTAACTACAATAAGAACCATTGGAGCTCTAAACTTTGGGATCCGAAAGTCTAAATGATGAGTGAATTGCCTAAATGAGTTCAATAATATCAATCAATGGATGGATGTTGAATCATTTACATATTTAGTTGGGATCCAAGAATTATCATAACAATATAAGAATGATTGTGGGTAAGCATTTTCAAAGAGAGGGAGACTGTAATGTCCCCATTTAAGACTGGAATCTAACAAGAGTCATTAAGTGATTAAATAAGTTTAATTAAAGATTGAAACTTATTATTCAAAGGAACAAGCAAATTAGAGTCCATGAGGAGATATGTTATATCAACTAATTGACTATCAACAAAACATATATCTGTCAGGACACTTAAGGCAGCTATATGAGTTGTGATAAATATAACAAGTTACCAAGGATCAAAAGAGAGTCAAAAAGATATGATATTGATTTGATGAAAAATAACGTCAGAATCAATGCTTCGAAAATGATTAAGACTCCAACTACATATAGTCACATCATCAATGTCTAAGGAAGAATACTAATTCTAAATGTCAACATCTACCACGTGGTGCGATTGGTCAATATATTAAGGCAGCATTCTAATCAAGAAGTTTCAGTCTACAACGATAGCATGAAGGCAATCGCTATCAACAATAGAAGGTAACATCTGATATCAATGACCAAGGAGAAGAACCAAGGATAATGAGTATCAACAAATACCGTGATCAACATATGATTTTAAATAAGCATTGAGTTAATAAAAAGACTAAACCAATAGTATGAAAAACTTCAATGCTACAGATGGCCTAGTATAGATGAATGACATGAGCAACCCATAAATTACCAATCAAAGACAACAGAAACATCACTATTAGTCGACTTAACAATTGTTTACTAATCAACCATTAAATCCTCTTAGCACCATGTGAATTTGATCATCACGCTCAACAGAAGGATTAATATCAAGTTAACGGCAACATAGACATGATGATAATCAATTAACAACAATTACTATATGTCCAAAGACAAGATGTGATACTATACTTAGACTCAAGAACAACAAAGCAACATTACAACCGATCAAAGAAGACTACGATTATGAAGTAGCATGATGGGTAGCAGCAATAATATCAACAAAAAAGGGAATAATCGGTGCAATATTAATAATCACAAAATGAAATTGGGACTAGCAACAATTTGGTTGAATCAATAGTCAATTAGCATCAACCATATCTGGTCAATAATTGTATTGTGTTAGGAATTAAAAGTTATACGAATTAATTTGGATGGATGTCGTAACCAAGTCAAAAACAAGTAAGAGATATCAATGACCAACAAGCATAATTAATGTATCGATTAAAGAAGCAATTATTATTACTATCGGGTAAATGCAACCCAATCAAGACAGTAATATTGATTGGAAGGAGTAAAGATGTATCAACCAATGTAATCAATGATTAGAGAGAATGTAAAAATGATTAACGGACAATGGTTTAGTGGTTGGATACGTGGTTGAAGAGGCGTAAGTAAGCAATAGTGTTATAAGCAATTGACAATAAGACTAAAATGGTTATGAAAGGAAACGATGGAAGAAAAGGTGAGTCGCCATCTTCAAAGGTTGTCACCTCATTGAGTGGAAGATACTAAAACTACTTGGAATTCATTCAATCATCATCATCGAATAGGAATTCTATTAGAATCAGCAAATAGGAATTAACAATCAGAATAAGGAAATAGGAGTTTAGGATATGATTCAAAACAGCGGATAACAGAAAGAATACCATTATATTAATTTTGTAATTAATGTATAGCAATCATAACCATCTCTTAACGTTTGGATAACTACATTCCATTCATTGCATGAAATTAAGTAAGTAATCAGACGTCTCTCAAGGACAATATACCTTCATTATAATATAAATGACATGTGTATATAATGATAGGATGGATATACTGAAAGTATAGGTATCCATAAGGCTTGGGAAGAGATGAGAGGTAATGAGGTGGTGAACATAATGAGGTGGTAGTCACGAGCCGCCAAGTTGAGCTAGAGGGTTGCATAGAGTAACTTCCTTTGGACTTGGTGTAGAAATGGCTCGAAGACAGGGCCCCCTTCCCCTTACCTTTATTATGTGAAAGAATCTAGATACTCCTATGTATCCTTTAAGTTTTTATATATGCTTTGTACGAGAATTCGTACCTCATGTCCAGGTTCATACATCCAAGATTATTGTAAAGCAAGACAATACTTGACAAGAGAGAAGGGGACATTACTAAGACGTGGTAGAGGCGAAGACTCCCATCCCAAAGGAAGAATTTCATGAAGAAACAATGTCGAAGCAAGAAAAGATATGGGTGCATGAACAGCATTCAACCACTCCAAGAGACCACACCAAGTGTCATTATGGAGTTCAAACAAGATACCATGCCAAGCGTTTGTGTGCCAGATTCTCGACATTTAAGGAAAAGAATCAAACTTCAGCTATTCTGAATGATTGGGCATTAAAATGCATGGTGGGAATATCATTACATTAATGGATGCTTTGACCACCCTCCCACTAAGTGGGTGACCCTGTTCTTATTATTCCATATCAAAGTTCCTAGGCTCACCATGACTCGCCTAGACTTGGCAAGTCGCGAGTCGGGTAACCCTGGCTAAGTCATAGGGACTTGAACTTAGACTGGCCCAATTTGGTATGTGACTCACCGAGTCATTGCAAGTCACGAGTCATTGCATGACTCGTTAAGTCCCGATGACAGGACTGAATTGGCTGAGCTTGAGTTATTTGAAAAATAATAATAATAAATAAAAGTGGGTGTTTAACTTATGTTTTTTTCTTCTATAAAATGTAAAATTTAAGTATAAGTCACTTATTTTCCTTTCTCATACTTTAAGTTATATTTGTGATATGAAAATTTCTCACACCCCTCAAAGATTACACCTCCTTTGTGTAGTTGATTCAGAGAACCAAAGTGAGGTTGATCTCACCAAAGCAATTGTTATCTTTCAAATTCTTTGGATTAGAATAAATCTCTCAACCCTATCCCTTTACTTTAAGCATATTCCATGGAAACACTTTGAAGTCCTCATTGCTAAATCATTCGAATAGCTACCAAAACCAATATTGTCTAAGTCATCTTCAAAACACATTACATAAGTCCCTTTGCATTACCAGCATATCACAATGACCATTGAGCTTATCCACGCGTCAAGACTTGACATTAAAGAACCTTGAAATTACATGTATGATCTTTCACAATCTTAGCATACATGGGATTTTTCTCAAGAGAGAATATGATACCTTGCTATTTTATTTGGTGTTGTTGTGATCACAAAACACCCATCAACAATTAGGAGTCAAAAGCCAGACCTACATGGCATAGGCATATTAATATTCTGATAATTCTACTAGTTGAGTGGCAAATCAAACACACCAACGTGAAAATGAGAAATATAATGAGCATTTGAGTTACCATGGGATCAATCAAATACTATCGCTACATAACCAGTAATGATTCAAGTACAGAGTCAGATGATTAAGGATAAAGATAAATGCTAATATATATATATTGAAAGTGCATAAGTTCAAACTATAAGTAATCAGCGACTATCGTATGGACAGTGATCAAAATACAATGGAAGTTATGAAAAGACATGATTAAGACAGCGATTATAATCACAAGAAGCAAGAGCAACTTCAAGAGTGTATGGTAATCACAGCAAATTACAGTCTACTTGAGGAGAAGACTAGGGTAGCAATTGGAATATACTGATAACAGCATAGAACTCATAAAGATTATCAATTACAAGGATAGCCATCGATGGTATGTTAATCAGAAATCACCAATGATTATATGGGCATATAATGAACAATATTATGGTTGAGTTAAGAAGCAAAATATTTACTAAACAAGTAATTATTCTATTCGATAATTGGTGAAGGTGTATTAATCCATACTATGATAATGAGAAGACATCAGCAGGCACCGATTAGTAAAGAAACTAATCGTAAGTCATTGTAAACCGATTATTAGTAAAGAAGTAATTAATCATAACTACCAGTAGTAACAATCAATTGTTAAGAGCTTATCAATAATCATTGGCAGCAATTAACAAGTGAAGAAACGATTAGTAATAGAGAGGTACGTTTAGCACTAAGGAATGGGAGATGCTAAAGAGACGTGTCTTTTAACATCATGTCTCATCATTCCCAACATAAGGTATCAGAAATCAGTCATAATCATTCAAACAGCATCATTGGAATATTACCTTTTTGTTTAATCCAGTTTGGATCTGCTCTATAAGAGTAAAGTTCCTTGTGGCATTATCAGTTGCAAGTAATCTAGTTGCAGATCAGAGTCGGCACCAAGGGATTGCACATTTTAAATTTGTAAATCATAAATAGCATCCACTATTGAGTTGCAGGTATATAAATATAAATCTCAAACAGCAACATATTGCTGTTGGAGATGTCTATACATTGCATAATCAAATTGACAATTCAGACTTAGCAATCCATTGCTGAAAGCAATATATATCGATTGCATAAACATATTGTATATCAGACATAGTATCATTTATTTATCACTACAAGTGATAAAACAATATCATTCATTACATATTTCCCAATTGTATATCAGATATTGCTAACAATCCAATATCATTCTTGCATTTATTTAAACATCTATATCAGAAATAGCAGTTGAGAATTTGTGAACATCCTTTACTTGGTTTTAATTGCAATCATTTGATAATGTAAGAAGGCGGAATCGGAAAATTGTCCCAGCTTTCTGAATTAGCCAAAAAAGGGGGCATTACATGTGTCCTCAAACTGAATAAAATGCATGGAACATTTAAGAAGTGTAGGATTTATATGCATGTTATCTATTAAAATTTTATCATGTACACACTTTCTAGAGTTCTCTGGATGTAAGATTTTAATTACTCTGTTAAGTTTAGTCATTATTTATCATGCATATGACATTAAGAGCATAGTGCAATGGTTAAGGCATGTCATTGTTTTTAACACCCGCCCAGGTTAAAATCTCTGCTGGGCTGGTGCATTTCCGGGGTTTGTGCCCCTGCTTGACAGTTATGTGGATGCCAGAAAGTTTGAATCTTGTCGCTCTCAGGGATGAGCCATCCATGTGTCATCCCACCATTGCCAGGCTCAGATAATGCTCAGACTGAAGCCAGGGGACTGCTGACTGTTGAAGTTTTAGGATCGCTGCAAATGTAATAGCACTGCCTGTATGTATGTGGTATGTGTTTTTCAAATGCAACAATCTCTCTTTCATTTATATTGGGAATGAGGCTAGGAGAGACATGTCCCTTCATGGGACATGTCTATTCATTATTATTAAGATTAATATAATGACAATTGATTATGTATATATGCCTTTAGAGAGGCATGTCCTTGAAAGGACATGCCTATTCCCATTAATTATAGTTTAATCAATCTTATAATGTTTCATCAATCAATTATTAATTTAGAATAATATAATAGATTAATATTGAATATTAAATTTCATATGATTAATAATAATATAACATATATAATATATTATTATTAATCAACATATATTATATGTATTCTAAATGATCATACGACTGAAGCTACAAACATTAACACTCCCTCTTCGCTAGGGAGGATGATCAAACATAATGTGTAGTGGTCTCCCGTGCCAACACTTATGACCCTCACCATAGCTACACAAAACATCAACACTCCCTCTTAGCTAGAGAAGATAAAATTCATCAAGATGCAAATCTCAATAAGTCCATTAATTTTGAAAGAGAGGAGATATCACCTCACTGTGATATCAAGAGATATGGTATATGCAGGAATATCAAATCACATGATATTCACCATAGCTCAAAAAATGTCCTATAGGTAATGTGCACATGTACCCTCAATAATACTTACCATAGGAACATTTATCATCTATCATGATTTGTTTCAGCCATCACAAGATGTCTATCACAATAGAAGGCCATGGTATGTTTAAGGAACTTAATCCACCATGCAAGATATCATCTATCATGATCT
>MU225737.1:346153-365147 GCA_018584345.1 Thuja plicata | reverse complement strand
TACGTGGCAAGAGCCACGTAGGTTCATGACCCTACGTGGTCATAACTATTTGTTATGTGCTATAACTCTAACACTCCCTCTTAGCGAGGGAGGATATGCTTAATTACATAACTGGTGATCTGATTTTTGAGCAACCTCGTCAATCTCATATGAGTGTTAGCATCAACATCGTTGGGCATCACAAACAGTTTGAACAATTCTGAGATCAGATCGAACCATTTTGAATAATCAATTTATAATACTATACATATATATATATATATATATATATATATAATAATCAGATATTTTAATATCCGACTGATGCTACATATTCAACAGTCCCTCTTAGCGAGGGAGGATATGATTATCTCACAAAATGGTGATCTGGTTTCTCATCAATCTCACACTAGCATCATTAAGATGCTTATCAACACATATGCCCTAGAAGGATGTTAGTTATCTGATTTCTGGCACATTCCGGGACAATAACTGAGTATAGTCTATCAGATAACAATCTTGATCTCAGAGACAACATTGTATCATGATCTCCGGCTCAATCCGGGACTAATGTAGTCTATCATGATTCACTTATTGTCATGATTTACGGCACAGTCCGGGACAGCAAGTTAATGTAGTCTATCATGACAATGGATCAAGAACTCAAGAAATTAACAACACAAGTAGCATCATGATTTCCCGCTCACTCTGGGACAACAACTTAATAAAGTCAATCATGATGCTTTTGTTATCATAATTTTCGGCACATTCTGGGAAAAGAACTTAATGAAGTCTATGATAACAAGTCAATCTATTGTTAACATCGTCACCTTACAATAGTGACCTTATAAATATATCAATGAAAGATCGTCACCTTTCATGACATAATACACATATGCACAATAGTAACTCTTTTAGCATTTAAAATATAAATGAATATATATTAAATTCAATCTCAGGAATTACAATTACATCTTATTCATAACAAGTTTACCTTTGAAGTGTCAGACTCCCTCTGAATCTGATATCAATCTTCTTTTCCTGCAAGAGCATCCCAAAAAAGATCAAGGCAAATAGTTCTCATAGTACGTATAGAAATACAAATAAGAGCGAGACTACAATGAGTAGATAAAGTAATACTCAAGGATAATGAATACTTAGCTGCGCGTCAACATCCTTGATAAAGTTTCTCCAATGAGAGTCCATAGGCAACAAATTAGAAAATGTCTACATATAAGCATTTGTCAGCAATATTGCTTGTAATGTCCTCTTCTAGAATCTGATAAGTTTTGAATTACTCTCTCCTTAAATTTAAGAGTAGCCTTGTATGGTCCACAAACCCATGAGAAGAATAATCTCATTAATACTTCACCCCAAAGCCTGAATGAATTACCAATCTCTATTCAATAGCATGTGGAATTCGTGATCTATCCCCAAGGGCCCAATACATCAAAATGTTTATCTTCTTTGTATTAATTCATCTAATATCGATGAATCATGGCAAGAGTATGGTTGGCTAAAGACATTGATATTGTAGAGACTTTGTTGACTGTTGCGAGTCAGTCTGGGTTTATTGCGATACTATTCAAAATTTGACTTATGTCTGTCAAATCTGTGCAATGTCTGATGGTTGAATGAATCTACAAATGATGTAACTATCACTGACTCTGTCGTTAATCCTTCTTGCTTATGCGATTTCCTTGGGTCACTATTTCTAAATTATTCCATTGCTTACAAATGAAGTATCGTATAATTCTAATCAGAATTCTGATTGTAGTTCCAAATACTTTCTTTTTTCTTTATAGCATCTTTCACAGTATGCCTGATGTCTTGCTTTTATTCCCTGCCTATCTATCCTGTAATGGGCAGGTATAACGCACTTTTACTCACCCGCACTCTTTGTCAGTAGAGAGTCTGAACTTTCTTAATTAGAAGGATGTAATATGAAAACGTCGTTACACAAGTTGCACAGATAAGGACACCAGCGATATAAGAATATTTGTCCCTCGCGATCAGCTCCACTTTATTTATCCATGCGCTGAATGCAAATTATGATTTCAAGTAACGATAAGAATCCTTATACGTATATGCTTCTCCGTGATTTCCTGAATTCAAGTGTTTACTTGATTGTTGAGTTGGACATTCTTGTTTTGACCTCCCATTACTTCCTTCATTCTACCCATCGATTAGAGATGGTGGATGCAATAACTTTTGTAAACTGCGGATGGTCACAGTGAATGCGGAGGAGGCAGTCTCTTCTATAATAGTAGACAACATACGTAATCACTATTATTAATTTTGTTGAAGTCGCCTAAGAAATCTGGAACGATACCTTTGTGATTAATATTGGCTATTTTTAGCATCTGAGTCCATAAAAACGACATAATCAACCATTTTAGCTTTATGGGACTTGAACACTGGGACACCAAAATAATATTGTATTTCTGCATTCCACGGAGATTTACAAGATGTATACCCCATTTTCAAACATGCAGCTTCATAATCTCAGCCTCCAATCAACACTAATGCTAAACCTGTTATAATACATAAGCAGTCAATATTTTTCTAACTTTTCATTTAGGCTAATGTAATCTTCCGAACTGAATCCTCTTTAATTTTTTTATGATGTCCATAATGATCAAATTCGTGAAACCTTATCACCTTTTGATCAAGAAATCCTGATGTGGGCAGGGTGAGATTATGTGGTGAAAGAATATGAATAATATTAAATTAATATTACTATACATTTTGGCGGGGAACTGCACAACTTCAAATTATATGAATCAATGATACAATGATGGTTCTAGCAGCAAGCCTTTCAAAACAAATAGAAAAATCAATATTGAACCTAGCGTTATACTTTCCAGAATTCAATATCCAATAATAATTGTCAATATTAAATTCGACAGAGAGCCGCTCAAGTTTTACAAACAATCACAAATCTTTTATTCTCAGCAATACTAATCAAAACCATTCAGTATAGTGCTCCAGATGTATCTCTAATGTAAATAGCAATATAAACTCCAAATATGCCTCTTACCAGAGTTTGTAAGCAACTAAACAATATATGAGAGGATCTTAATATCAGTGCTGAAGAAGTTCTGAAATACTGCAAATTATTTATCAAAATGAAACTGAATGCACACATACAAGACTGGTCAATAGAATATAGATTACTTATGAAATTCAGACGTCCTTATTTCTGCTCACCCCTGACTAATATAGATAATTATTTGATGACCCTATAGTGTATGGCATCCACCCAAACACCTCCAGAATTGCCTTGAACTGAAAATGTTGTGATTCTTGTGGTTCATTTGAATTATAGAAATCTTACATAAGGCTGTGATAGACATCAAGAACAACAAACCAAAGAGGTATGGCATCCAGCATAGTCTATATGGCAGCAATATCTTAACAGGGCACCCTTCTAGAATTTGTAGAGAGTTTTAAAAAATGAAGATATAGCTTATTTATAAAGTACAATTACTCCAACCATCAATAATATTATTCAAAGATGTATGGCAGTTCCTTGAATTATCCAAAAAGCTGATAGACTTATAATTCCCTATTTTGACCAGACACAAAAGACAATAAAGTGATTGTGGCACCATCTTTGGCTTCCCCTTCAAAATCCACTGCTCTCAAAATATTGCCCCTTTAGGGGAAATTGCAATTGCATTAATCAATGACTGGAATTACAATTACATCTTATTCATACCAAGTTTAACTTTGAAGTGTCAGACTCCATTTGAATCTGATATCAATCTTCTTTTCCTGCAAGAGCATCCCAGAAAAGATCAAGGCAAATAGTTCTTATAGTTCGTATAGAAATACAAATAAGAGAGAGACTACAATGAGTAGATAAAGTAATACTCAAGGATGATGAATACTTATCTGCGCGTCAACATCCTTGATAAAGTTTCTCCAATGAGAGTCCATATGCAACAAATCAGAAAATGTCTACATATAAGCATTTGTCAGCAATATTACTTGTAATGTCCTCTTCTAGAATCTGATAGGTTTTGAATTACTCTCTCCTTAAGATGAAGAGTAGCCTTGTATGGTCCACAAACCTGTGAGAAGAATAATCTCATTAATACTTCACCCCAAAGCCTGAATGAATTACCAATCTCTATTCAATAGCATGTGGAGTTCGTGATCTATCTCCAAGGGCCCAATACATCAAAATGTTTATCTTCTTTGTATTAATTCATCTAATACCGATGAATCATGGCAAGAGTATGGTTGGCTACAGACATTGATATTGTAGAGACTTTGTTGACTGTTGCGAGTCAGTCTGGGTTTATTGCGATACTATTCAAAATTTGACTTATGTCTGTCAAATCTCTGCAATGTCTGATGGTTAAATGAATCTACAAATGATGTAACTATCACCGACTCTGTCGTTAATCCTTCTTGCTTATGCGATTTCCTTGGGTCACTATTTCTAAATTATTCAATTGCTTACAAATGAAGTATCGTATAGTTCTAATCAGAATTCTGATTGTAGTTCCAAATACTTTCCTTTTGCTTTATAGCATCTTTCACACTATGCCTGATGTCTTGCTTTTATTCCCTGCCTATCTATCCTGTAATGGGCAGGTATAACGCACTTTTACTCACCCGCACTCTTTGTCAGTAGAGAGTTTGAACTTTCTTTATTAGAAGGATGTAATATGAAAACGTCATTACGCAAGTCGCATAGATAAGGACACCAGCGATATAAGAATGTTTGTCCCTCCTGATCGGCTCCACTTTATTTATCCATGTGCTGAATGCAAATTATGATTTCAAGTAACGATAAGAATCCTTATACGTATATGCTTCTCCATGATTTCCTGAATTCAAGTGTTTACTTGATTGTTGAGTTGGACATTCTTGTTTTGACCTCCCATTACTTCCTTCATTCTACCCATCGATTAGAGATGGTGGATGCAATAACTTTTGTCAACTGCGGATGGTCACAGTGAATGCGGAGGAGGCAGTCTCTTCTATAATAGTAGACAACATACGTAATCACTATTATTAATTTTGTTGAAGTCGCCTAAGAAATCTGGAACGATACCTTTGCGATTAATATTGGCTATTTTTAATTCCTCCTACTATCTCCATCATAGGTTCCTGCTGACCGGACTCAGGGTGTTGATCTCCTGTCGATATGGCTAAAAAGAAATATCTCCATAGCCAAGTATTTCCAGGAACAGATTATAATATTAATTGAATCTTTTCGTTTGCATTTGCACCAATCGTCTCTGGCTTTCTCTATTCTCCACCTGTGCTTTATTCAGCTATTTCTGAAATGAATCTAACTACCATGCCTTTAAACACTTTCTTACATTTGCAGTCTGGCTCTGATACCATGATGAGGTTTTAGGATCGCTGCAAATGTAATAGCACTGTCTGTATGTATGTGGCATGCGTTTTTTAAATGCGACAATCTCTCTTTCATTTACATTGGGAATGAGGCTAGGAGAGACATGTCCCTTTATGGGACATGTCTATTCATTATTATTAAGATTAATATAATGACAATTGATTATGTCTATATGCCTTTAGAGAGGCATGTCCTTGAAAGTACATGCCTCTTCCCATTAATTATAATTTAATCAATTTTGTATTGTTTCATCAATCAATTATTAATTTAGAATAATATAATAGATTAATATTGAATATTAAATTTCATATGATTAATAATAATATAACATATATAATATATTATTATTAATCAACATATATTATATGTATTCTAAATGATCATACGACTGAAGCTACAAACATTAACACTAACACCCTCAATACAAGGATTTAAAAGAAAAAATTTATCATGCAAAATACATATACTATATTTTCTAGAGTTCTATATATTTAGAATTTGATTGTAATTTAATAGTTCAAAAATTATGAAATCATTGAAGACTCATTGAAAAAATAAATATATCTCTACAAAATTAGCCTCCAAAGAATGGCACTAATAAGTGAAATTTATGATGTCAGTTGCTTTCCATTTTAATGACCATGTGAAAACAGAGTAAAATTAAGAACATACTTAAAATCAATGGTTTAGGAAGATTGTAATCCATCATCCGAACTTATTATTCCAATACTTGTGTTATTAAAATTGACAACTATAAATCTCTAAAATAAATGCAACATCTTGGTTTTCAAAGCAAATATTCCAAACTAACTTGCTTTCAAAAACAATATACTTCAATTCTTTATTAAATTTCAAATCAGTTCAAAGGGTAAGAAAATAGATAGCATTACATTCATTGGTTCTAGGAGCATGTAACCATCCTTGTAAATATGACATTGTATCATAAAGTTTGACAGTCATACATATTAATGAAATACAATAAAACTCTTAGGCATATACTATATTAATATCTAAGTACACAAATAGAAACATATGAATCTAAGGAGACTTATTTCAAATGTTTATATATCACCACATGAAAATATATATCTAAATTTACTAACTTGACCTTTTGATGTACAATTGATCCACTGAGCTCACCCATCTATCCTTCAAAGATTTTGTTCAGTATCTTTCCACATCTGCTCAATCCCATCCATATGAGCGATGCCCACTACAGCAACTACCTTCCCTTTATATTTCCGAAGATTCACAAACATCATTTGCTCCTTTTGAGTTAGCATCACGGTGGCCTACAAATGTCCAAAAGCATGCAACGCAAAATCAATAAATAATTCAAATTTCCCATATGCCTAACTGTCAAAAGTACACAATAATACCTTCACTAAGTTGAGTGATCTCTATACTCAATTTTATTTCCTTTGTAGCACATAAAAAATAAGCCCAAATAGTTCTTACAAGGCTGAAGAAGCTAACCAGTGATGGATTTTCTTCATTGATGCAAAAAAAAAACCAATGGGATAAAGATCAACAAATGCATTTAGTTTAGTACAAATTATTGAAGTCCCACATCAAATCACTACACACTATTCTAGAGATGAATAAAGTTCAATGTTGAAAAAAATGTTGTTCACACTAACAAATTGAAGATGACTCCTATAGAAGCCATTCAATATAGCGAACCCACTAATTATGGAAAGAGATTTTGTCATAAAAGGAATAAATCTTCCAATGTCCCAAGATCGCAGAAGAAATGCTTGATATCGATAATTTAGCAAAAAAACAATAATAATAAAATAATTTTATAACACAAAATCATTAATCTGAAAATAGAACATTTTTACTCATTTGATCTTAGATACCGATGCGTCCAGGTGAAGGCTGGATGCGGATCCGGAGGCAGATGCCCTATGGGTGCCTACTGGAAGCTCATCCCAAGCATCCGGATGAGCTTCCCAATCTAAAAGAGATTTGTAATTGATCTTTAAAAGTTACAAGCAAGAAACTATCTCCTAACTAATAGGCACAAAAATGCACTGCATGCAACAATGATTTTGATTGCGATGTATGAGAACAATTCCTTCTCTGAAAATCAAGTTGATTGCATGCTTTAGATATTCCATGTACTGTGTTTTTTTCTCTTCTTGAGTACATTATGGATATTTGAGGCCACAAGGACCTTCACGGCGCATATCATTTTTTTTTATGCTTAAGAGACCGAAGCCGAGAAGATATATTAAACTTTGAAAAAAAAATACATACAGTTATATGGTAAAAACCAGAGGCGCTTGGGGATAAAGCCCAAATCAAAAGGGAGAAAAAAATGCTCTAGCCATAAGACTACATATTTAGGCAGATAATCCACATAGAGTTCATAAACAGACTGAAATATGTAAAAAACTGAGCTAAAATGACAAAAAGCTCAGTGTCACTTAGCTCTGAGCATAATTAAGAATATGAGGAGGAACCATCCTCATCACTGGCGTCCGGTGCTATCTCATCTGAATCAGATTGATGAACCGAGCTCTATTCCTCCCCAAACTCGTCATTGTCTTGATCATCCTCCTGTTCATCATTCTCTGCATCCACCTCTGCAGCATCCTCCTCATCATCCTCCACCTCTGCCTCGTCGCTGCCATCTTCCTTTGCATCCTCCTCATTTTTTGAGGAGTCCTAGCTTCCCAGGCCATCCATCTTTTCCTCATATTTGTACTGATAAACCCAGCCTAGATCTTCGTCCAGGTCATCCCCATAGGGTTCATCGAAACCTTCCTCCAATCCCAGGAATTTCGAGAGGAATGCAATGCCTCTTTTCATCATAAATCTTCTAATCTGATGATCTTCCCATTCCCACCCCCATAGAATGAAAAGGCGTCTAGGATGCCCACCATACATGTTTCTTCTTGGACCCGAGCCAAAGCCAAGGAATGGTTCTCGAGCGGTCATGACTATGGCTAAGTCCCAAGGAAGCGGAGTGGTTAGCTCCTCATCAATGTTGATGATTGCTCCATGCAAGCCCACCAAAAAGTCACTATTGAACAGACGATGACAGAGCTCCTCAGCCATAACTTTACGAACCCCTGCTACCAAGATGCTAGCCAGGAAGCCGACACAAATATTTGTGTTGACTCTGAAACGGTGATTTGTATTGAGGAAGTTGAATCCCTAAACATTCCTCACAGCACGAAACACCAATCTGTGATGGTAAATGCACACCTCTTGAAGCCTGGAAGAATCAATGGGAGTGTCAAAGGCATATTGTGCCACATTTGAGCGCAACTTAATTGGTGAGTCCATGTCTAGCTGAATGAAGAAAGAAAAAATCTCTGCTAAGGCAATATGGCTAGAAATTGCCAAAAAACTTAAACCCAACAATAGAATGTGCTAAACAAATGCCGCATATAGCTCTACAAGGATCCCAACAGAAGAGCAGAGGACGATGCAACTTGTTGTCAATGCGTCACATCCTATTCTCAAACAATCAAATCTCCCGCGTTCTATACGCCACTTACAGCCCAAAGAAGGGAAAATTTGAATACTCACTAAATTTAGCCCGAAGCAGAGGATATGATAAATGGCTAAACGACCCAGGAAGAATAAGTTGAGACAAGTTATCATATCTATCAATAACTAAATTTAGCTGGGAAAAGGACCTGCCCAGGTGATCGCAGAAAGATATCGACTGAACGAAGTGACACTTGAAAAGAAGCATTAATCAGTGTCAGATAAAGCAAAGGACAAACATCTTTGTGAGAAAACTGCAGAGGGGAGTAGCAAGCAATGTCAGAGAAAAAAGGCGGAGCCGTGACATTATGGACAAGATCTGCGCATATAACGAATGGAAAATGAAGTGACCATGATTTGCCACCATCCACAAAATTTAAATTTAAATTTCATATGACCGTTGGGCAGTGAAGAGAAAGCCCCAAGAGCTCACGCGGATTCCGAAGCCAAAGAAGATGTGAAGGTGTACTTGAGGGATGTGCCCAATCCAGCCTGATTAGCTAGCTCGTCTGCCAGCTGATTGCCCTCCTGGTATATATGGTTAACCGTTGTTGATTCAAATTTATCTACCAAGTTGAGAATGACCTCTAAAGTTGCTTTCAATCTCCAGTTTGGAGTGCCACGGGTTCTGACTGCATTTATTGTAACCATAGAGTCACCTTCAATCTCCATTTTTTCCAATTTCAGCTCAATTGCAAGTGACAACCCAAATAATAATGCTTTGAATTCTACCATGTTGCTGGTGTCTATTTCCAGAGGTCTTGCACTTTTTGCAATTACCTTGCCCTCACTGGAATGAATAATGCAACCAGCCCCTGATGGGCCTAGGTTGCCCTTAGAGGCCCCATCCAAGTTCAATTTATACCAACCCAGAGGAGGAGCTGACCAAAAACAATTTGCACGAAGCCTAACACTTGCATTTAAACCGCTGCCAATGACTGTTGGGGACTTGAGACCAAACCAGCACTTCAACATTTTGTCGTCCCAACTGGTATAGAACTTGTGTTGGGCATATTGGGATTGAATACGAGAATTCATTAATTCTACAATGGCTACCTCAATTTTATTGAGGAAAGAAGCTAATTCCATAGATTTGTCTTGAAATAATCTTTTGTTCCTTTCTTTCCATAATTCCCAAATCAAAATGGAAGGGGAAATAATCCAAAGATTGCCACAAAGACTATCCTTGAAAAGCTGGGGCCAGGATGTGAATAGAGATAAAATGTCTCGAGGAAGAGCTGAGGACCAGCCTAATTTTGCACAGAGCCATTGCCAACATTCTGTTGCAAAGGAACATGTAAGAAACAGATGATTTGTGTCTTCTTCGTTATTATGACATAAAGAGCAAATAGAAGGCCCATGATATCCAACCCTTTTGAACCACTCAGTTGTAAGGATTCTGCCCTGAATTGCCACCCAAGTGAATAGACCTGCCTTAGGGAGACAAACCTTATTCCAACATAATTCATTAGGAATCTGAGATTGAGTTTGAAGGTGAGCACCAAAGATAAGCCTGTATCTATCCTTCACATTATATTCCCCTGTTTTTGAGCCATTCCAAATGATTTTGTCTTTCCCCAGTTTGAGCAGAAAGAATCTTTCTTCAAGAATCTTCTTGAGTTGTTCCAATTCCAAAGGATCTAAACTGAGATCTACAAAATGACGCCACTGCCAAGAACCATCTGAATTGTTCACCGAGGAGAGTAAGTAATCTTTGACCAATACCTCCACTGAACTGAGCACACTATACTAATCCTATTGGGCCCCAAAATTTTGTTGATGCTTGGGTATCCCCCCCAAGAATCCTCCCAAAAAAGAGCTCCACTTCCATCTTTAATGTTCCAAGAGATGTGATCCTCAATAATGCCCCTAGAATTTGAAATAAAATTCCAAATTCTGGAACCCCTAGGGAGTATCCTGACTCTAGCCACTTCCATATCATTTAGGTTGTGGAAATATTTTCCTCTTAAAATCCTTACCCATTTAAGGTTTGGTTCTCTGAGAATTTTTCAATATAGCTTCGCACCAAGAGCCTAATTCTGCCAAAGTTGATTTTTGATCCCTGTAGCCCCAGCCTCCATCGGTCTACAAACTTTATCCCATGAGATAAGAGAAAATTTTCTTTTAGTGTCTGAGCCTTGCCAAAATAATTTCCTAAGTTTTTTGACAATGTCCATATAGCTACACATAGGAAGAGCAATACAAGACATCAGATAAATGGGTATTGTTGCCAAAGTAGCTTTGATCATAATCACTCTACCTGCCCATGATAACCATTTGGATTTCCATGAGTACAATCTCCTGTCCATTCTTTCACCAATGGGTTTCCAAACAGATGAAGTTCTCATGGCTTTATCAATTAGAATTCCTAAGTATGAGCATGGAAGAGAATCAATCTTGAAGTCTAATGCCTTAATGATTTGATGCTGAATTTTTCTCTTAGTATGAAAAAAGAAAATTAGAGACTTGTCTTTGTTGGAGACTTGTCTTTGTTGGCGACTTGGCCAAAAGCTAATGCATAATTGATTAGAAATTTATTAATCTGCAAAGCCTCTCCACTACTGCCCTTTCCAAAGAGAAGAATGTCATCTGCAAATTGTTGATGAGTCACTGCCTTGACAACAGAAGTAATTTTCACACCACTGATTAATCCCTGATTGTGTGTGTTGATAAATCTCCGCCCCAAGGCTTCCGCCATGATAATGAATAAGAAGGGAGATAGGGGATCCCCTCGCCTAATCCCATTAGAACCTTCGAAATAACCTTGTGGAGACCCATTGGTAAGGATGGAAAATTTGGGAGTAGAAACACAGTAATAAATTAAATTGATCTAGGCTTTAGAGAATCCAAATCTTTCCATACATTTGGCTAAGAATCTCTTGTCCACCTTGTCATAAGCCTTCTTGATGTCTAATTTAATAATCATACTTGGGTGTTTATTACATTGTATAGAATGAATTGTTTCCTGAGCAATGATGACTCCATCGAGAATGGATCTCCCAAGGACAAACCCTGTTTGTTCATCTCCAATGATCTTTCCCAATATAATTTTTAATCTATTGGCTAAAGCTTTAGATAACAATTTGTAAATGGTGTTACATAGAGCTATCGGCCTAAATTCATCCATATTATTAGCATTATTTTTCTTGGGAATAAGAGCAATGAAAGTATTATTAATCTCAGTCAGAAATCTACCTGAAGATCGAGCTGCCTCCAAAACCTCTATGAGCTCTTTCCCCAGAATGTGCCAGCAATGTAGGAAGAAGCTAGGGGGAAATCCGTCTGGGCCAGGGGCTTTGTCAGGAGCCATATGATTAAGTGTTTGCAGAATTTCTTCTTCTGAGAATTTAGCCGACAGGAGAAGGTTATCTTCATGTGTAACTATCTTGGGAATATCAGTCAGCATGTCATTTTGGGCCTATAAGTGTGAACACTCTGATTTATTCAGCAAGTTTGAGTAAAAGCTATCATTTTTAGTTATTGAACTTATTTCAATTTCAATATTTTTGTCTGTGAAGCTTTAAGTTGAACTATCAAATATGAAATATCTTGAATCTTGATCAATGGTGAAGTATCACACTAGCAAATGATTTATTTTTATATATTTCTTGCATTTCTTTGCATATATAGATAGATAGATAGATAGATATTTTAAAAATATATATATCCACATCCCCCCAAAAAACATTTCCTGCATCCGCGCAACCGATTCTCGCATCCGCACACAAATCGGCAACTTAGCATCTGAGTCAATAAAAATGACATAATCAACCATTTTAGCTTTATGAGACTTGAACACTGGGACACCAAAATAAAATTGTATTTCTGCATTCCACGGAGATTTACAAGATGTATACCCCATTTTCAAACATGCAGCTTCATAATCTCAGCCTCCAATCAACACTAAAGCTAAACCTGTTATAATACATAAGCAGTCAATATCTTTCTAACTTTTCATTTAGGCTAATGTAATCTTCCGAACTGAATCCTCTTTAATTTTTTTATGATGTCCATAATGATCAAATTCGTGAAACCTTATCACCTTTTGATCAAGAAATCCTGATGTGGGCAGGGTGAGATTATGTGGTGAAAGAATATGAATAATATTAAATTAATATTACTATACATTTTGGCGGGGAACTGCACAACTTCAAATTATATGAATCAATGATACAATGATGGTTCTAGCAGCAAGCCTTTCAAAACAAATAGAAAAATCAATATTGAACCTAGCGTTATACTTTCCAGAATTCAATATCCAATAATAATTGTCAATATTAAATTCGACAGAGAGCCGCTCAAGTTTTACAAACAATCACAAATCTTTTATTCTCAGCAATACTAATCAAAACCATTCAGTATAGTGCTCCAGATGTATCTCTAATGTAAATAGCAATATAAACTCCAAATATGCCTCTTACCAGAGTTTGTAAGCAACTAAACAATATATGAGAGGATCTTAATATCAGTGCTGAAGAAGTTCTGAAATACTGCAAATTATTTATCAAAATGAAACTGAATGCACACATACAAGACTGGTCAATAGAATATAGATTACTTATGAAATTCAGACGTCCTTATTTCTGCTCACCCCTGACTAATATAGATAATTATTTGATGACCCTATAGTGTATGGCATCCACCCAAACACCTCCAGAATTGCCTTGAACTGAAAATGTTGTGATTCTTGTGGTTCATTTGAATTATAGAAATCTTACATAAGGCTGTGATAGACATCAAGAACAACAAACCAAAGAGGTATGGCGTCCAGCATAGGCTATATGGCAGCAATTTCTTAACAGGGCACCCTTCTAGAATTTGTAGAGAGTTTTAAAAAATGAAGATATAGCTTATTTAGAAAGTACAATTACTCCAACCATCAATAAATATTATTCAAAGATGTATGGCAGTTCCTTGAATTATCCAAAAAGCTGATAGACTTATAATTCTCTATTTTGACCAGACACAAAAGACAATAAAGTGATTGTGGCACCATCTTTGGCTTCCCCTTCAAAATCCACTGCTCTCAAAAAATTGCCCCTTTAGGGGAAATTGCAATTGCATTAATCAATGACTGATTTCCTGCATGTTTCCATCCATCAAAAATGATGGACACCCCTATTTCGGCTTACCAATCTCTTATGTGCTTCAATGAATTCTAAAGTTTACCTCTTTTTCCAACAAGGCACTACACATCTTCTCAAACCCCAGGCCCGTGTACCATTGAAATCCTCATTATTTGCTTTCACCCTCTGTAGCCAATATGGTAAACGGACAACACTGAAAGTCAATTGTGATAACCACCCCTGATTTTTTTTTGATGTGTTTGCAAGATCTCAACCAAACAAGTAGTTTGCTGATTGCTTTAACTTCAGATATCTTTCATAGGTTATTGCATACATAGAAATAACTTTACAATAGAAGAAAATAAACATTTCTTGCATCAATTCATATTGAGAATCATTACAAAAATCAGATTAGCATTCAACTACAAACTGAAAATCAGACTTCTGTTACAAAATATGAAACCTGAAATTGTCTCCAAACTTGTTGAGATATGCTCAGAAAGTTTCGAGCTCCAGACTAGGCTTTAAATGGACTTGGGCAATTTCTTGGATGAATAGAAAATGTCACTAACTGCTCCCAATCTTCTCTAGCTTCAATAAATCTTCATTAGTAGCAACATACGCCAAAGCTTAGGGTTTACCAGCCACCAAAGATGCAGGTATTTTCACTCATCGAACCTCACATGCCAAAGAGCAAGTGTACGGCCCAATAGAATAGGATGATTTGCATTATAAAATTAAACCTTCATCAAAAACCACAAGTGATAGCTCAAAGAATGGCACCCACCATGGAGAAAACCAATGAGATGCTACCCAGAATGATAGCTATCCATCCCACAAAGATATGAGGAAACCTTTGGTTCTCAGCTACTCAGAGAAAACACTTCCAGAATTCAAAATACTTACACCAGCACCCAGAAATTGAATACACTACCAAAAACCACACACCACACTTAAACCAACAAATGCACATCAAAATACTGAATGAATCTTCATTCTCAAGCCCAAAATCACCAACAAGACAAAAACTCATGAATATCTTCAACTCAAAGCACCACCGGTAGGGTGGATATTTCACCAACAAAACTACCAATCCAGATGAAGGATTTCATCCTCAATCCAGCAAAGATGAACTACATAAATCAAACCGGCAGCATGACAATAAGTTGTCAAATCAAGCATAGGCAAATGAGAGCTTAAGGAGAGAATATAAAAAGGAGAGAATATAAAGAAAGAAATTAGGGGAGCCATCTTTTAATTTGAATTCATTTCCCTTTCCTTTCAAATTCATATAAAATGAGATTAACCCTAAAAGGGTCAAACCTCTTTGGGAACTCTCACAACATTTTTAATTCATTTTATTTCTCTTTTTCCATCTTGGCATCACCTTTGGGCACTACATAAAATAATTAGTGCTCCATGAGGACAAGTCCTCCCCAAAAACACTTGTGTCTCCTCTAGGGGGGTGTTTCCGAGACTTGGCGAGTGAGGAAAACATCCCCCCCACAAAACCACCACCTTTGCCACCTCCACCAAGGATGCCCCCAAGTCGCTTGCCACATAGCACATGCCATTACATACTAAATGCAAACTTTAACCTCAAAAAATTAGTTTGCCTTTCATTAGGCACGTGGAGAGATGTTATATTGCAGATTTTGCCTTGAAGATTTCAATTCATCTCAATTTGTATATCAATGCCACCCACTCCACCACTACTTTGTTGTCATCCCTCTGTCTTCCCCTTGCCATCCCCAAATTTAGTACCTGTTGTCAATCAAGATTGCACCCGTGATGCAAAGTGTGAAACCTCGCAATCCTGTTGAAATATGGAAACGTTCTCGTTGATGGGAAAGAGAACGAATCTCCGGATCATAGGCCGGCTACCTCCTTCAGATCACCTAAACTATTTCTGGACGAGGATAAGGGTAGAAGGATATGCTTTCTAAAACAAAACTATACTACTGAGGTGATTCACCAAAATTAATGTTTCAGCAAACTTTAGGAGATAATACAGATAGGTGAAACACAATAACTAGCTAGACGAACTCTGCAATAACTCTATGAAAGGCTCTTTTATCAGCAATAAAGAGGAAAACAATAACGTTTTCACAGTTTAATAACTTAAAATCAGAAACAACACAATCATAAATCTGCACTATGAGACATCATTTTCTGCATTAAGACTTGAAGGAAAACTGATTCAACAAAGGTATGTGACACAATGATGAAATCAACTACTCACAATCAAACCATAAAACGGAAAAATAGTTGGAAAATGTATCAGAACTCTACATAAAACTCCATGGATCTACTACAAACTGCTCCCTTACAATAATGCCTACTTTCTGCAATGTGCAAAAAGAGATCAAAAAGAAGGAAGTCCATAAGAATGCGGTCCAAATACAAGATATAGCCAAGAGAAAATCAATGGGTCGGATGCATGAGAAAACTTCACCAAAAGAGGCATCAAACTGCAGGAAACTGAAGTATAACTGCTAAAAAAGCTCCTCCAAGCCAATTGCCACTGAAAATCAACTCCAAAACTGCCCCAGAACTGCTCCTCATCTCCCAAAATCATGCAAAACTGTAGGGGGTCGGATGTGAGGAGAAATCCCATCAAAATAGGGATATAACTCTAAGAAACCGTGAGCAAACTGCTCCAAAAGGCTCCCCAACTAATAGCAACTGAATGACAACTCCAAAACCACCTCAAAAGGGCCTCAAGATGTTGTGAACAGGCCTTAACAACAACAGAACTGAATGTGAACAGAATCTCTCCCCTAGAAATGAGCATGAGATAGGCAGTCAACTGACGGTCAACTCTAGAAAGGTGCAACCTAACCCAAGACAAACTCCTAAAAGACAGTCCTCTACCTTGCACTTTAGACAATTAATAATAGTTGCCTTATAATATTGACAAACTATTATTATTGTTCACAATAAAGATGTGCAAAACTCTACTATAAACTATTTATTTATTAATTAATTATTAATCGGTTATATTTTAATATATTTAATCCTTTAAAGTGAATAATATCAATATTCGTTTAAAACATTAAATATATCATAATACATTTGTTAATATTTAATTAATAAATAAATACTATTTCAAAAGATGTATTTATTTATTAATAATAATTCATATATAAGATATTTAATTTTAAAGTGAATAATACACTTATCCACTTTAAAATTAGATATATTAACATATGAATTATTATTAATAAATGAGTGTATTTTTTAACAAACACAAGAAAGAATAAACATTTATTCTTTATTTAAATAATAATAAAATTGAATTCAAACAAGATATATAATTTAATGAGTATTACTAAATAAATAATATTCATTAAACTACCTATTTTGTTCGAATTTCAATTAACATGATTTATTTAAATAAAGTATAAAAAATTGACAAAAAACCTAACTTAAACAAAAGAAAGCACATTTTTATTGATATTGAATTTATAAACTAATGAATATTAATAAATAAGATTCATTAATTCATAAGCTCAATATCAATAAGAATGTGTTCTTTGCCTAGTAAGTTTTTTACTTCCTATGTTATGGAGTCGACACCCTAAAATGGCGACATATGCCATAAAGAAAAGAAAAAAAAAAACCTAAGGCAAAGCCTTCAATGCTACGAAATACATAATGCAAAAAACCTTAAAATTATCTCATTTGCTTCTGTTAAGTTTTAGGATAGCTACAAATGTAATAGCACTCTATGTTGTATGTGTTTTCCAAATGCAACAATCTATCTTTCATTTATATTGGGAATGAGGATAGGAGAGACATGTCCCTTCATGGGACATGTCTATTCATTATTATTTATAAGAAATGACATGCCTCTTCCCATTAATTATACTTTAATCAATCTTATAATGTTTCATCAATCAATTATTAATTAAGAATAATAATATAATAATTTAATATTAAATATTAAATTTCATATGATTAATAATAATATAACATATATATTATATTATTATTAATCAACATATATTATATGTATTATAATGATCATACGACTGAAGCTAAAAACATTAACACTCCCTCTTAGCTAGGGAGGATGATCAAACAAAAGGTGTAGTGGTCTCCCGTGTCAACACTTATGACCCTTACCATAGCTACACAAAACATCAACACTCCCTCTTAGTTAGGGAAGATAAAATTCATCAAAATAAAATTCACAAAAGATCCATTACTTTTAAGAGAAAAGATATCACCTCATCGTGATATCAAGAGATATGGTCTGACCAAGAATATCAAGTCTCATGATATTCACCATAAGTCAAAAAATATTTTAGATATCACCTCAATATGATATCAGAGATATGGTCTAACCAAGAATATCAAGTCTCGTGAAATTCACCATAACTCAAAAGTATTTATAAATATCATCTCATGATATTGGGAGTATTTGTCACAGAATATCAAGTTGCATGATATTCTCCAAATACCCAGAGTAATAGCTTACCACCAACATCATGTGACTTGATGTTGGTATGCCATTACTCTGAGCACTTGGTGAATATCACGTGACTATGTTTCTATTGATGTTAAGAAAAAAAAGAATAATCCTCATGATGTAATCAATAGAAACATAGTCTCAAGATGCGGATTGCCTCCATCGACGATTATATCCACAAGCTCTCAGGTGGATTGCCTCCATCGGCGATTCTATCCACAAGCCCTCGTGTGGATTGCCTCCATCGGCAATTCTATCCACAAACTCACGAGCTTGAGAGTGGATTGCCTCCATCGATGATTCTATCCACAAACTCACGAGCTTTAGAGTGGATTGCCTCCATCGGTGATTCTATCCACAAGCTCTTGTGTGGATTGCTTCCATTGGCGATTCTATCCACAAACTCACGAGCTTTAGAGTGGATTGCCTCCATCGGCGATTCTATCCACAAGTTCCTGGGTGGATTGCCTCAATCAACGATTCTATCCACAAGCTCTCGTGTGGATTGCCTCCATCGGCGATTCTATCCACAAACTCACGAGCTTTATTGTGGATTGCCTCCATCGGCGATTCTATCCACAAGTTCCCGAGTGG
>MU225737.1:302193-323164 GCA_018584345.1 Thuja plicata | reverse complement strand
GTATCAAGCGTTTAGTCCTATATGTTATGTAGTGGTACAAAACTCACATCAACATGTCGGGTTCCTTTGTTTCTGCTCTGTCGGTTTATAGTGTAACCAGCTTGTCAGGTTCCTCAGTTTCATCTTCAGGTTGCACTTTCGGTTTACATTGTTAAGGTGTGTCGTCAGGTTTCCTTATCCTTAGCAGTTTCGGTCTGAACTGAAAACCTGTCTTTTGGCATAGTGTAACCGACAGTTCAAAACTGTTTCTTCTTTGCATACTAATGGAAAAACTTATGTCATCACATGCCATGGTATCACCATTCGTGAGCTACTTCCTCTAGGCATAGGGTGGCATACTAGATAGCTTCATCTTCCAACGTAGGGTTGAGTTGGAAGTATGAGCCTACCTTTTGTATACATGCACTTGTCATAGTTTTACACGAACCATCAAAGTATGGCATGTTGAGTTTGTCATTCTTCCTCTTCAAATCAAAGTGATGGCCATGATTCCCATTCTTGGGCATGTGCCTCATTTTCAAGTCCATGTAATATTTGTGACATTTTTGTTTGTAGTCCTCTTTCTATCCAATCTTGTCATAGTTGATCTTGTATTTCCCCCAAGGTGAGTTCATTATCATCCTGTTGTTCTACCCTTGGGGTGAAGGTAGGTATCATTGGTCTAGAGATTTTTGTACGAGTTAAATGGTAAGAAATTCTATTGACTGTCTTTCAAAATCACTATTGCCATGGTGGTTATTATTTTTGGTATTGACATTGATTACAGTCTGGGTCAACATGCCTAGTAATTGTGTCATTCTTTTCTGGTATCTCATTGCTCTACCATGAATTGATCAATTCGCTTGTTGAATTCTCATTCTTCCCCCATGCCAATGCCTTCTCATTTGTTTCTTATCTTATCTTTTGTGTTTTGGGAACATTTCTTTCTGCAATATGTCTTCATTTCTTTCACTCATAAACCTCCACAAACTAGCAGGATGGCTTGCTTTGGTACTGTTAAGGCTTAAAATTTGCACCCTGTTAAACTATACAAGTTTAACAATTTTGCCTAACATGGGATTCATTTCTGCATGTTGGAAATGCATAACTTGAAATGAAACTTCCGGATTCTAGGCCAGTTCCTATTGGATAATCACCTATAACTCTTCTTAATTAACTTAAACTTTGCAAGGAAAGAGATAAGAAACTGTAGAGATGAACTTGTAAACTGAAACTAAATTAAGAAAACTAGGTGATTCACAAAAGAGTAAGAAACTAGGTTGATAACGATGGATCCTGAAACAATAAACTCTACCTCAACGAATAAAACACTTATGTTCTATATAGGTCTGCATAAACATTTCATAAAGAGGTCCTTAATAGAATTAACAGGGAAGAAAATTCTTCGCAAGAAATCCCTATGAATTCTTGGACACAAATTACAACCTGCAAACAAAATACATTCCTGTAACAAGGTAATAGCTGAGAAAGAAAAATAGCAAGGAGTTATCAACTCACTTACTATTCCTATCAATCATGCACTTGACACATAGTCACAGAAAGAAAGAAGGCTTGAACTTGATAGAATACTGCTGCTCCAAAATGCTGTCACTATATATACAGTCTCCAAAAATGAGTTACAAACTTCTGCATAAAATTGCTAAGGACAAAAGAATGTCACAAAAGCCCTCCTTTGCATAATCAGAACTACCTCTCCCAAGAGACACTCCAAACACTAAGTACAAACTTCTCAACCACCAAGGGTCAGATGCTAGAAAAAAGGCCCCAAAAAGAGGGTCTAGAAGCCAAGAAAGAAGGGAAACCAGCTGGAAAAAGTCCTCAAAACCATAAAGGAACCTTCAATGCCTTTCAAATAAGCCTCAGAAATCTCAACCAGCTCATAAAGCACCTTCAAAACCTATGAATAGGTCTCACTTCGAAAATCTTCGTAAAAACCCTCCAATATCCCCTAAATCTGCTCCAAAACTCCTAGATGCTCTCCTTATGTCTCCAAATGGTTACAACCTCCAAGAAGAAGTCATTAAGCCATTAAAAAAACCCTTATCTCTCCACTTTTACATTATTAATGCTTTCTTTTTAGAGATTTTAATATTCATTAATTGATTTATAGAATACATCAATCAATAAATATTAAATTACAATATATATCTCAAAATATTTTAATAATTATTAATTGATATATGAAATAGATCAATTAATACATATTAAATTACAATGTTTTCAAGAAAGCAAAAGATAAACCAAATATATTACTTAATATTATAACTGTATGCTAAGAACACATGTAATTATAATATTAAGCGAAATATTCATTACTTGAAAATGCCACTCAAAGGCATTTGGCCGTGGACTTGAAAAACCATACAATATGTCTTAGGGCGACATATCCCAACCCTAAAACACATTGAATCTTTTTCATTTCATTGTGCATTTTGGAGAGAGCTCGAGAGCGAGGGTTTGACGTTGGGCGTTGGCTGGAAGGGTTTCTGGAATCCTTGGTTGCAGATCTTTGAAGTTTCTCTTGAAGTTACCTGTTCATCTTGTTTTCTACAGGTAAGAAATCATGCACATCAAGCTCACGTTTTCCATAGAAAATGATGGAAACATTTCCTCTTTCCTCTGAATAATCTTACCATTCGATGTTTTTTTTTTTTTAAATATAAATACAAACCATTCATATCACTCCATGACCATGGTTTTGAGCTCTGCATATTTCTTACAGCTTTCAAAATGAGCTTTGCTTCTTGATATTGCAGTGGTCATACTGAATCACGGCAGGCATGGGCTCTCTCTTTGTAACGTTTCATCCATATCTCTGTTGTTATGTGTTTAGAAGACGGGCAGGGTGTCCAAGTTGTTGTAATCTTTCAAATAGACTTCTACCATAACTTGCTTTCTGGGATATCCGACTAATAACTGTTGCAGGCAACTGATATGGGTCTCCTAGGGCACTTACATGTTCTTCTTTGTAGAAGATGAAACTGTTGAAAATACCAATTCGCATGTGAAAGGCAGATTATCTCTATTTTCTCCTGCGAGATCCTTTTTTGGGCCATGCGGGCAATATCAATTCCACTGGATAAATGCCTTCTCAGCAGTTGGATACACTCACTTCTCTTAAAACAGAGAACAACCTTCAAAATTTTCTTATTACTGAGCATATTCTCATTAAATTTGCTTGCTAACCCTGCTCCCTCTTCCAGGCCTTCATTGTCACTGCAAAACATTCTCTAAGGATTCTTTCTTTGACATTTGCATTCCCCTCATTGCAATCCTCTGTACTCAAGGGAATTGCTTTATAGAGCAAGACCAAATTTGTTTTCCTATATTCCAGATGATTATGTAAAGAATTCCAGAGTCTCAAACATGATATGATACTATTGAGATAAATAGCAAAGTATTTAGTTTCTTTTTATGATTTTCTGATGTAAAGGGATGTCCATTTGGCACATATATCTTCACTTTCAATTCATTCAGACCTGAAGTTGTTTTACTTCTATGGACTAAAGCTAACAAGTACTCATCATGGAAGTTATCCGGAGTCTTAGATAATTTTGTAGATAGCACAAGAATGTCCTTTGCTTTCCATTTCAATTTTTTGTTTATCCTTGTCTTTTCTTGTACCATTATCCCTTTCAATATAGATATCATATTCATCTACCTCACCTTCTGATAGGCATGCCTTTTCATGAAATGTTATTCCTCTATATTGTGCTTTAGAAATAGATTCCAGACTCTGCTGTAATTGTGCTCTCACTTCTTCTATCAGAGGTGAAACAAATGAGCCAAGGTATTCTCCCATTGAAATAAATTGCTCTAGAATATCTTTCAGCTGATGTTCATTATTCCGTCACATAGAAATAGATCTTTGCATTTGTTTGATGGTGGCTGAACTGTAGTCTTAATGCTTGGTCTGTCAATGCTGCACTAATAACCTCATTTTCCAGAATCTTTGCAACTATTTGCTGATCTTCGACCTTGCTTTGATCGGTAATTTTTGTTGTTCTACATGGCAGATGACTGTCCTATGGCTGTAGGATATTGACACTGTTGAATTTTGTCTAGAAGCTGTTATGTATTGATCATTGTGCTGGTGAACTTTCTCTGATTTCATAATAGTGACCTCGCTATTCTCTATAACCATTGGCATTGCAATTACTGTCAAATTAGCCCATCTTGTGACTGTCTTTTACCTTTTATTGATGCTGATACATTTTGCCTTAATACTTGGCTTCTTCATTCTTTCCAAACGCCAATTCATTTGAATTACTTTGATTATCATTCATTGGTGTCCTCTCTGGTCACATTTTGATAGCCTAACCCTTATTACTGTTATGAGAGATTCACATGAATATGATGCCTCTTTACATTGGATGTGCACCCTTCTTCTCAGTAAACTGATGTTCCTTAAGAGATTTTGGCATCCTTTTACTGGAATATCTAATCCAAATAGCTACCATGTTATTGTTGATTCTTCCATTAGCTTTGTATTGTGATTTCATTTCTATCTTATACTCTAGCATTGGTGCTCACTATGTCTTTGTATCTGACCTTGTGGAATGCTTCTGTTACTGTTTAGAAAGACTGTACTTCAATACTACACCTTCCTCTGATTCTGATGGCGTACCATTTTCCATGTTTATATTTGTTTTGTTGCTCTCTTCTAGAATTCATTTCTGTATATCAGCACTTTTTTCTAAATTTCTTGTTCAAAATCATTTATCCATTTTCTGTTGTTGTCCTAGTCTATAAGGTTTCAACTTGAGACTGTTGTCCCTTAAATAGACTTAGCTTGTCTATTTTGATTATAATGAAAGGTTTCATATCAGAATTAATATGTCCCTTTAACATTATATATTTCATTATTGATCTTGACATTTTAAGGTAATTATTCTAATGCATATGTCGGGCTCATACCCAAAGGGAGCCTCGGTTAGGGGCACACACACATTAAAATAATTATCTTCCTACACATGGAACAAACATATTAGCATAAATATTTCTTTCTCACAAGCACTGAGGGTATTCTGATGTTTCTTCTTCAGATTTAGGACAGCTTTAAAAGGCGGCATAGCCATAGAGTAGATTTGAAATAACCGGCCATTGCTTAGATCTGTATTGGGATCTAACATCATTGTTTTCAATCTTACAGGATTCAGGAGCTTGCTGGGAAACTCGCAGACACGGAACAGACTCAGGACCAGCCAACCACTTATAACCAGTCAAAGCAACAGGCAATGACTGGTTATCCTTGACCTATCTCTTTCTCCTATTCTGTCTTTTAATTCTGTTTTAAGTTTGTAGGAGTAGTAGGCTACACTCATGGCTTGTGTGAGGCATTTAATTCGAATTGATCTTAAATACATGTATTTATGTTTTCAAATGAGTGAACTCAAAAAATGTAATTTATCACTGTTCAATGCAAATGAAATGATTCTTTTCAGAATTTCACATTGTATTTTATCTTTTCTGTTTGCATATCAATAAATGAGATCAATTGATTCAAAAATGTATCTTTTGTAGCAAAATTGCTAGGGTAGTGAAATTTTGATAACAGGTACCACTTGTAATGTCTCCTTACGCAATTCCTTAGGGTTTTGTCTAAATTCTTAAATTGAAAGAGCCTTCTTTCTATCCAACCCTTTATTTGCTACTAATATTTGTATTTAATAGAAGTTGTCAACAGGTATAATAACAATATCTTAGATACATTAGCGCAAATGTTGGCTATCTTGATGTTATGCAAGAGTAATTTGACAAAGAAAAATTCTGATATATATCAATGGAAGCAACTTGGTCACAATTATCTCAATCCAATTAATATCAATGATATGGAGTGTTTTAAACAAGGATTATATATTGAATTTGGAAGTAAGGGTCTATTTGAGTATTCAATCTGATATCATAAGGATCATGTTGATCTAATGCCGATCACTATGGAAGAATATTATCAAACTAGAAGTTATACCAATCTGGTTTGATATATCACTGCTTTGCAAGAAGTACAATGAGAATCGCTTTATAGTGATCTTCAAGATAAGGTAATCGCTATTTCAATTTTCCTTTGTGTAGCGCAAATTTGATACCATGATGGACATGATGTCACAGTTGATGGGGCAAATGAAATAGCAGATAGTTACACAACATACCTCTCAACACACCATGTATAACGGTGAGTTCAGGTGGGAGCTAGAATACTACTTGAGCTGAGCGTACTCACACTACAGGTTCAATTTTGAGACCCGTACAACCTACGTTTACTCGTAGGGGGACATCACTCGCCACAAGGATTATTAGCAAATGAGATCAGGTTTCACTATGCAGAGTACATGACCCTTCCGCCTAAGATCAGGAATATGTTGTCATTGGAGCAGTTCCTGAATCAAAAAAGGAGATAAGGCCATAACAGGGCAACAAAGCACAGAGCACCGTAGGGTCAAAAGGATTTAGAGCAAGTTGTGAGCAATCTTAGCTTGCCACATATTGATGGCAGTGACAGGTGTACTACAAGATCATGCGTCCAAAAGATGGACAACTATTTGTCACTGATGGTGTATGTTTGGGGACAATGCGATTGAGTTCGCTACATTACATGTTGATGGCATGGTGCACGAGTGGTGGTATCACAACATGGTGACATTGGGTTGTCATCTTATTACCACCTACAATGAGTTCACAAACAAACTCATCGCATGTTTTGACAGGAAGGACTCAAAGATGTATTTCAAAGAGCTTATTGGGCTTCCAACAAGAATCATTGTCTGCTTGAAATCTTATTAGGTTACAATAAAGCACTTGGCAAAGTTTATAGTCTTGACTGGCTCATTTTATCAGTTAAAATTATGTGGCTTTTGTGAAAATTAAGGAATAAACAATGGTAACAAGGCCGGAAGAGAAAGCTTACTGAGTCTTCCAGAAGACTCATTTTCAATATTGTCTCCATGCAGGTTACTATCACTCTTGAATTATCCAAAGTGATGTTCTTGGAGCTGGGGGATTTCAGCTACACCATTGTCAACAGGTCAGAGATTAAATATGCCATTTTTGGCCAAAGTAAAAGAAATGTAATGAGGAATTTAAAAAGAGCTATCTTAAATTCCAAAAGCAGTACAACAAAAGATATCAAGCTACTCTCATGGAGGACCTTGGTTTCCAACATCGTGCATAATAATAATGTTCCAATTGATGAAGACTTTGTACCTGAAATTGTGAGATATCAGGTTATTCCTACTATCGAGCCACCTGTAGGGTGGAATGACACAGTTTCCTACAGTGAAAGCTTTCCTTGAGCCTATGAAATGTTCCCTGTTTATTATTATGCTGTGAATTTTAATACAGTACCAGATAGATGTTTGGTTCTTTTTGCTAGTATTGTGGATGCTAACTCGGTGACTTCCTGAAGCTGTGTTATGTGGTGGCAGTACCAAATAAAAATCAGTGAATATTATATGGTCTTTTTGTATATGCAGATCGCTTGTGATCAATATCTGCTTACTACAGTGGTTTTCTTTTATATGGTCTTTTTGTATATGCAGATCGCTTGTGATCAATATCTGCTTGCTACAGTGGTCTTCTTTTGGGCATATAGTATGATGTAATGGGCCTCTGAATTGTGCTTCTGTACTGAGCCAGTGACTATGCTGGTAGCGTTTTGATCAGTTCTCATCGTACTCTCTGGTGTTCTTAGTAATTTATTATCAATTAAAAAAAAAAGAGAAACAATATGCTTTTATCACCTTCAAAATGCCAATTCGAGGCAACCTCTAAATCGAGCATACACTCCAATTATAAATATTCAAGGAGCCTTCTAACTGAGAAGTCATTACAATACATAGAGTTTTGCCAAAGGTAACTCCTACTATCCCATACATGTGAGAGAATTATTTCATTCTAACTAGTCAGATGACCTACAAAGCATAAGCATCCACCTTTATTAATACTACCTAGGTGGTGTCTTACAAAGCATATGTACCCAGCTAATACTAGCTAATAAATACTAGGATGGGTTACATAACGATGGATGAATATTAAAGTGTGGCATTTTATTGTTAGTTAAAATGGTCCCCCTTCTATCTGAAATTTACTTAGATATTTCTGTAGAAAAAAGTGGATACAAGAACAAGTTGAGGATGAATACTTACAATTTCAGGACTTTCCCATGTCAACTTCTCTATAACTTTTCTGACAAAATTCCTCATAGTCGTTTCCTCAAGATATTCTTCTATTTGCATTGGTGTAGCCAATTGCCGGAGCAACGATGTAAGCTTAAATCTCCTTATAAAAGGTCTTGATGATAGTAAAGCTTCCAATTTTTTTCTCCTTACCTGTGGACAATACACATAATTTTTTAGTAAACAAAACTAATATGAAACTCAAATATCTTCCACAAAGAACTATGTTGAGCAAGAAATCTGATAAAAATGATCAACCTTGACCTACTAACTATATCTGATAAACAGTCATTATATAGATTCAACTTTCTAAACTAAGGGAAAATACATTATAATCTTCATCAATGAGATAAAATTGTGCTTCCAGTCTTTTGCACTCCTCCACAGCAATCTGCAAAATAACAATTACAGTAACAACGAACTAAATATATCAGCAATGATGAGTTCCAAGATGAATACAATAAATACTTGGTAAGAGACTGAAATCGAAAAGCCTCTCCAGCAACTATAAAGCCTACATAATAAACACAGAAGTAAACACACTGGAAGATTGCATATGTTTTTTAAAAACTAAATGAATCTTCCAACAATTAACAAGAAACACCAGATATTTATTTTATCTCTATGGCCAAATTATTTCAATGTAGATTAGAAATGTCTTGTACAAGATAGGGATCCTAGTAATGTAGATATGGTTTCTTTAAATGAATAAGTACACAACTATTGTATGCAACAGTAATTGATAGTCACAAGTTGTCACCCTGAAATATTCTTATGCAGATTGAAGCCTTCAAATGTTGCAATAAATACATGTATTTGTATTTGAAGCTCTAATTTGGAGTTTGAATCGCCATTCCCTAGCATCGCATTAAATTTAATAAGCTCAAATTTTATAGAAGATCTGAAAGATTAAAGGACTAAAATGGGAATAGCCTGTGTAAACATTTCATTTAGTTTTCAAGCAGTAATTTAGCATGCCCACACCAAATTGACCACCAAATGTACACTCAATACTCACACAGTCGGCCCAGAAAGAACATCTACAAGTTGAATCATGAGTTTGTATTAAAATTGTAAGAGCAATATATACATATGCCATCTTCAAAGATTCTGAATATGTTACCAATGATTATTTAAGCATGAAAATGAAAATGTGGAACACACACCAGATCAATATTAAAGACATTCAATAAAGAAGGAAGCCTTTGCAGTTCTGACCATGAACTCTTTTCCAAGCTCAATGCCAATAACACGTAGCATACGATATCGTAAATAAGAAGAAAAGTAAAGCAGCTTCGCACGTAGAGTGCCACGAAATCGCCATGAATCTAAAAGAAGCTTAAGAAAGCTTGGTTGGTAAGATTTAAGATAATGCAAAGATCGGAATCGCCTCTGGCACAGCTCAACCTGCAGTACAGGAAAAAATAGAATAGCATTGAGAAATAATCAGAAAGCATAGCTTTGGCCTAAGGAATAGTTGTTTATATAAAATCACAAATTTCACTCCTTTTTGTCATAATGTTCTTCATTATGGTGATCTGCCAATTGGCTTTTACTGTTAAACAACTTAATAATGATGACTTCTACTGAAATGAACAACCAAAGGTGTAGCCTCATTTAAAAGATGAACTGATATGATGTGTTCCCTCTATTTTCTGTAAACAAAACTTTACAAAACAAAATGTTCTATGATCCATGATGTCAGAATGCAATTATATAATTGAGTCAAGTTACATTTTAACACTTGATTCTGTGCATTTAGCTGTAATATGTACCATCATAGAAGCAGTATAAAACCCAAAATACTGTTGATAAATTACACTTGCTTTAAGTTTTTGTATGGCATGATGTTGTTTATTATGGTGATCTACCAATTGGCTTTTAAATTGCCGATGATGATTTCCACTGACATGAACAATCAATGTTGCAGCCCCATTTTAAAAAATAACTAGTATGGTTAATGTTCCCTCTATTTTCAGTATGCAAAACTTTAAAAAAAAATGATCCAAGATCCATGATGTCAGAATATAATTTTATAATTGAGACTCAAGTTACATTTAACTCTTTACTTTGTGCATTTACTTGAAATATATACCATCATAGAAGCAGATATCACTGTATCTCAGAAATATTTGATCGTGGACTCCATATTGGTATTTTCCTAAAAAAATTGCAATGTTTTTGAAATAATCATTGATCAATATTTTAAAGATGTAATACAATTTTTCAATATTTTATGAACTATGTTCATTTATTTTCTCTTGGAAGGCTTTGAACCGTGATTTTTTATCATTGACTTTATTATTCTCTGACTTTTTCTAAAACAAAACAGACTGGTGTTTGGAGTTTCTAGAGCGTAAAATGACTTTGATGCCTTTAGACTGGCCAAGGCATTTGATGAAGAGTAGCTGAACCAAATTAGTCATGATCAGATATTTAATCTTCAACACCAGGAAACTATATTTTAGTCCTTTATGAGATTGTTTTGTACTCTTTGTAAAATTTGCATCTTGTGTTATGGTGATCACAAGGTGTAATTTTTCCCCATTTTAGCTATATTGCTTTGTGAGCATCCAGCCAATTTCCAAGTTTTTCCCATACGCAGCTCGGTGTGTGTTGGGGAGAACTCCATACTTCTAAAGTGCTCTGGGTTGGTTAGTAGTGACTTTGGTTCTTGGTAATGAGCTTAGTTAGAAGTAGGAAGCAGTATGACACTTTCAAAAGTGACTTTCGACAATTGAGTTTTCTCCAAACTTCTTAGCGAACCCATCTATTTATAATAAATCACCATGTTGACTCCAATCACCATACTACATCTTCAATATCATCTTGGTGCGATCAAAGTTTGTTTTGATGCAATTTCAATGCCTTTCCCAACTTAAGTATGTCATTGAGTTATTACTTAATTAATTCACATAGTCGTCTTATAATGTCCCCAATTTAACAGGTTCCATTTTGGTCTTCGTTTGGCTCATATTGGACTTCGTTTGGGCTCAATTTCAAATACTTACTATTTATAGTAAGTCTAAGGTTGATAGAGATGGACCCTTACTATTTTTAGTAAGGCAGTTGGATGCATAGTGGGAACATTGGTTGACCTCCAGGTCCAGTCGGAACGGAGAGATAATGATTATTTGAGCAGAATTTCCACATGGAAGGCCAGATGGCTCTCATTGTCAGGAAGGATCCTTCTAATTAAAACATTGCTATCTGTCATCCCTAACTATTACATGTCAGTCCTCAAAGCTCCTGCTTCAGTGATTCAACAAATTGAGAAAATTATTAGGGATTTCCTTTGGAAGGGCAATTTGTCTGATGCCAAGAAGATTCCCCTTGTTTCCCTGAAAATCATGGCCCAAGATAAAGCATTAGGGGGTGTTGGTTTACATGATCTTGAGCATCGTAATTTAGCCTTTGGTGGAAAATTAGTTTGGCAAATGTATAGTAAGCCAGATTCCAAATGGTGCACAATAATGCAACAAAAATATATGCATACTGTCAATCCAACTCGAATTTTCTCTATTTTGGATCCTCCAAAAGGATCTGCCATCTGGAATTTCATGATGACTTCAAGGGACTTAGTTTGCAAGCTTGTGTCTTGGGAAGTTCACAATGGTGCTAGCATCAACTTTTGGACAGACTCATGGAATGGTCTGCCTCCCCTGTGTCAAGTTGATTAGCTTTCAGAAGTTATAGACATTTCGGTAGCTTGCTGGGGTACCAGGTTCCTAGATTATGTCTAAACTGTGGAAATTTTCTCAGGAAAAGTTATATGGAAAGATCCCATTGATCTACCAATTAATAGTCAGCAACTCAAATTACTTCAAAGCATTTTCTCTTAAAGAAGAGCATATCTTTCTATGCGTAATGATAAGCTGATTAGGGCATCATCAAAGGCCGGACAGTATTCCATTAAAGAGGACTATAGGGCTTTACAACAAATTGAATTCAGCACGAGCCAATGCAGGGCTTACTCCTTCTGCTAGAATGATGTTGTCTTTCCAAAAGCAAGTTGTTTTGCATGGCTAGCTCTGAGAAATAGAATTCTCACTAGTGATAGACTTGTCAAATTAGGTATTTCACAGCCTTTTAAATGCCTTCTTTGTGATGAAGAATATGAAACATCTGATCATTTACTACTAAACTGCAAGTTTTCTTTTCTATGCTGGCTTTTTATTCTCCAAAAACTAAACCTATCTATGTCATTGCCTCGCAAATTGTGGGATTTGTTTGATTCCTGGCCACTACTTTATTCAAATTCTATGTTTGCTTGTTTTGGAAATGTATCTCGGTAGTGGTGGTATGGGCAATCTGGTGGGAAAGGAATAAGCGTATCTTCTGCCATGATTCTTCACCAATTGACAAGGTCCTTCAAGGTATTGAGAGATCAATTTCAGAGATAGTCAACTCAAACCTTTCTAATATTAGATGTAATCACTATTTCTCCTCTTGGGATGGGGCAATATTTAAAAGAATGGAAGAGCATTGTCCTTCCTACAGGAACAATTCCCAATTGGAAATCGACCCATATTAGGGATAGGTCACTGGTTCAATGGCAACCTCCATTTCAAAACTTTGTTAAATTGAATTTTGACAGATCCTCCAGAGGTAATCTAGGTAAGTTTGGCATTGGTGTGTGTATTCGGGATTGGCTTGACAATTTGAAAGCTATTATGGCTTCTCCTCTTCCTCCTGGCACGAATAATTTGGCAGAAGCTCATGCTCTTCTTGCAAGTCTTGTGCTAGCTAAAAAAGGGGGTTATCATAAAATTCATATAGAAGGCGACTCTTTGATTATTATTAATGCATGTATTATTGGGTCATCTTCAAATTGGCAAATTGCATATATTATCCATCAGGACTGGGCTATAATTGACTCCTTTCAAGAACATTGCCTTTCGCACACCCTTAGGGAAGGAAACATGGTAGCAGCCTTGCTGGCAAATATGGGTTGCGGTGGATTTAACTTTCAATCCTTTTCTCCTGATCAGGAATTTAATTCTTTCCCCTTATTGAGAGAGTTAGTTGAATCAGAAATAATTTGAGATTTTATCTGAGTTTTGTATTTGGCCTTCAACTCTGCATCACAAGATTTGCTTCTTGGCTTGCACATACATCTCTGTTTTACCACGTGCTTATTGCGGGAGGTCATTCATTTAATTTAAAACTTGAAACTGACATTTCGCACGAATATGTTCAAGTGGGGTTGTTTGGGTTAGTCATCATATACGAATGATGCTTTATGAGATTTTGCGACATTATAGTCACTTACGGATTGCCCTCATCTGAGATGTATTTACTCATGAATTTGAGTTGCTCGGTACTATACGTGTTGTGAAATTATGAGGTGGCCACTCTCATTATGTTTTTTGTAAGATGCATCCAAATAACTTCCATTCAAGTAAATACTACTTCTAATGAACATGAGATGAGATCTTCTCTAAGTGGGGAAATATAGAAACCATGCAACACTCCAAAGCAACACAAGTAATCCACCATAAAGACCAACAATGAATTAGCCATTACTTTGATAGCAGTATGGCAACAATTTCAACAAGTCACCTCTCTTACCCTACTCTCTAATCTTATCTATCTAATCTAATCCCCATGGGTTACAAATGAGAAGGCCTTGGCCTTTTATAGTTGCTCAATTACAATAAATGGTAAAGATTGATTTGAAATCAAGAGCCAAGATTAATCCATTACAAACCCTAATTAGGGTTACCATCACTACCGTCCAATTACATCAAAGCAACACCTTGTGGGTTAATAAGAAAATTACAATACTTTTGAGGACCACTGAAGAAAGATATAAGGTAGAAGTTCTAGATGCCTTCCACATGTACACTTAGCATAATATGATTGAATGTGCTTGAACACGTGTAACTGGAGCCCTCTGATTGGTGGAAGATGAGTGGACGCCACCTCAACATCCTTATCTCATAGACTTGATCAATTCCTTGGTAATGAGAAAATATCTATTGATACTCAACATTATCAAGCCTTCAATTGTGATGGCATACTCCCAAATTACTTCATCTTCTCAAATTTTCTCCACTTTCTGAAAATCTTCTCATTGCCAAAATTTTGAACTTGCTTGTACTTGCATACTTCATGTCTCTTTTCATGCCTTGACCTTGATCTTCTCTAAGTGAAGAAGTCTTTCATGTAGTTGGATCCTTCAAAGTGAACTTGGATTTCCGGAGGAAATTCTTGTTGGTGATGATTTTCTTTCACTTGTAGGTTTGCAAATTTGATCTTTCTCCTTGTTCTTTGCTTTCTTGAACTCCATCTTGATCTTGATCTTTGAATTTGCACTTTGATAATCTGATTTTGAACCACCTTGTTTGAAGTTTTGAGCATGATCTTGCCACCATCTTTTGTTCTCCAAGCTTCTCTTTCAACAATTACGTTACAAAAACAAAAGAGATTTCGTTAAGCTGACAAATGATGAGTATAAATTTAAGTATATCTAAAAGTTTACATAATATGAAATAGCATCTAGATTTGCTTTAAATTAACTTTTTTCTCTACTTGATCAAGAATTCTCAATTTTCTAAGGTCTGATTTTCTTTGTTTTAAGCCGAAATTTCTTCTTCGAGCACATTTTAATTCTGAATTTTCCTCCTTTTCTAGCCCAGATTTCCTCATAGCAATCTCCAAATTCTGATTTTGTTAATAAAATCAGAGATTTATCCTTTTGAAATCCTCTTCAAGATCGACTTTTCACTCATGAAATCACTGTCTCTTGATAAGTTTATGTAATACCCTGTCCTGTTAGGTGTCTGATTTTTTTCATTTTTTCTTTCCGAGTGTTTTCAGATTATGGGAATTATGTCAAATAGTTGGCATGCAACTGGTCATACTGTTGTTTGCTGGTGTATATTTGTGAATTTAACACAGCTTGTTTAAATTCCAAGAAGAGAAACAAATCATGCAACCCACAGTAATAACTAAACACATAAATTCCAGGTTTTTGAAAGCCACAAGATTTTATTTCAGAACTCGCAAAATTCAAATACCAATTCTCAGAAAAAATCAGTCTCCTCAAATAACAGTGATCAAGTACATTCCTACAAACTATTATTTTCATTACACGTGTCAGAAAAGACAATTGCAGACCTGGGATATCGAATGCTCATTAATACAGCATCTAGGAAGATCTTCAGAACATATGAACGACTTCAGAATTTGAGTGTGATGATTTCTGAGTGTAGACGCAGATCTGGGCTGCTAGCAAACTCCACATTCACTCATAATTTGTTCATAGATCTGATACGTTCAATCTGAAGCCTTGGGTGGTATGCAGCAGTCATGAAATGGGTTCCAGCTAGTGCAAATGCCAGTCTCCCAGCCTTTCGGCAGTCCTAGAATGAACCGGATATCTTTCCAACCCTAGTCGGCCAGCACTTAGAAGTAATCTGATGATTTATTCAACGTCCAGTATGTTTGCAGCAATGTCTACAACAGCATTGAGCTTCTTCACAGTCCAAACACCATGCAAATCAAACTCCACCAGTATTCTGCAAAAATGTTCCAGCTATACCAATATCGTCCACCTTCAAATATTAAATGGAAGCTTCAGATCTTTCTGGCTGTGCATTCCAACAGTGAGAAAGATGTTAGCATTGAGGGTAAACGTCCTCAAAACCCCAAAGAAATCAACTCTCCAACACAGCTTTTCAACTTGTATCATATTCAGCATACCCCCAACATCCTCTTCAGGCAGATATAAATATTCTTTCCTCCAAGTCAATCCCCTTTGTTTTGCCAATGTGGAATAATAGTAACACATGCTTTAATATTACTTCCTTTTAGGTAACGCCCATGTATGTCCTTTAAAGGGGGAAACTTGATTTTTATAAAGTGACTTTATAAAAGATATAATATTAAATTAAAATAGTCACTTATAGTTATATCTTCAAACATTAAAATAATATAGCAAACGAACTCTGAATCCCATGTATAATAGCTTGTCGGAACACATCACATCCTACCACCGAAAAGATGAAGGCACTGCATCCCTGTCGGCTTACTAAAAATAGTAAGTTTCCCCAAGCAACCATCAAACGAACTCCATTTGGCCTATAATTAAATTTGAATAGGCCAAATAACCTCAGGATCCCTCTAAAGTCTTGGTTAGCCCTCGGGACCATGACAGCACGGCCTAACGACTAGTCACATCATGTCTAGCTCAAAAAGGGGACATTACAGTCCGCCCCCTTGAAATTGCTTGTCCTCAAGCAATCTCAGTTGTGGATGTTGCAAGATGTCCTCACTCTCCCATGTAGCATCCTCGCTCGGTAGATGCCTTCACTACACCAGGTACTCTCTGATAGTCCTCCGAAGCATATGCTCCCTGGTGTCCAATATAGCCTCAGGAACTAACACTCACTTCCCCTCATGATCGAGGGGAGGCAACTCTGTTGAAGGCACCACATTGTGTCCCAGTGCCTTTTTGAGGCGTGACACATGAAATACATTATGTATCCTGCTGTCTGCCAACAACTCTAACTCATAAGCCACCTCCCCAACCCTCGTGATCACTCTGAAAGGCCCGTAGTAACGTGGTTTCAACTTTTCTGCACCACTCCTCTTAAGAGAAGATTTCCTGTAGGGTTGTAGCATGAGGTAAACCATGTCACCCTGTGAAGAGCCTAACAGGCTCGTTCTCTAGAATTCAATTTGCAAACTAGTCCAACTCTGAAAATAAATAATTTTTGAACTCTTCCTAGACAATTATATAGTTTTTTTTATGTTTTCAAATATATGAATCAAAAGAACCACCATACAAGATTAACAAATTTAATATTCCAATTCTGGTCGGCAAACTACAATCAAATGAATATACTCTACGCCCAAATCATAGATTGAAAACAAACTGAAATTAATACCAACCATTCCTACTACTCTTGGCGTTTTGTCTTGGAAATCCAATTTCAACATATAATTAAGGTGACGGAAGCTAGCTGGGCTGCAAACAGCATGATCATCTCACACGGTAGCTAGTAGAAAACAGTCCATCACCATAGCACGTCAACAATAGCCATCCACACGGTTGAACAATGATAAAATCTTTGTCAAATGGCACCACAGATCTCAACTATCTCCAATTGTTGAACAATACCAAAGGCACAATTCACCAACATGAAACGTTGACTCAAAGTGCAGACAAATTCTGAGAATGATTGTTCTCAGCCAAACCCAAACTCCAAACCCTCATTCGAACTCCATAGCGAATTTCATAAGTTTTAAAAGTGTATAATGATGCCTTTCTTCATAGAATTCGATCTTTTTAACAATATTGAAGCTTCTTCAAGAAGCCACGTCTTGGCTTCATCTTCACTCGTTTCATAACTTAAACAATGAGTGCCATCAACCTTAGTTTGCATAAGTCAATAAAAATTCCCTTATAACTCCATATTAAAACTTTTCACTAAAAGCTCCCAAGTCAAAAGTATATAATAACATTTTATGAATTGACTTAATAATTGGCTCCAAAGTCAATATTAATTGAGACAAACTTAATTAATAAAATACACCATTAAATACCATTATAATGGAATTATGTCCTAAATACCATTATACCAAGTCAACTGCTCTGCACTAACCAAACTAAACACACCCTGCCAAGAATAGTAACCAGACCAATTTTGACTTGCTAAAAATAGCAAATCCCTTAAACTGGAGATTGTGCAGAAGTAATCCCGCATCAACAACAACCAATGCACAGGCGCTCTGCTAAACATAACAATCCAAACTATTACCTAAAATAACACTTACTATAAATAGTAAATCTGCTTGACTGACCCCAACAAAGAGCAATCCTAACATCTAAAATCTCCAGAATGGAAACCAACCATTGGCTATGCCAAACGACCCCCTCTAACAACCTGATTAGCTTACGGAGGTCACTGATATAAGCTAATCTTAAAGACCAAAAAAAACAGGGACATTACACACCCACATCGAACGATCGCTCTACTCTGTGCTAATCTGTGTATTGTTTCTGTTGGTTTTGTGCCTTCGCATGTTTTCCCTCAAAGATTTCATGATATCTTGATTCTCCTGTAACAGATCTCTGGCCCTAGATACCCTTCTATCACTAAACAACAAATCTAAGAATCTCGGAGCATCATATCCGTAGAGGGCCATAAATGGTGTCATTTGAATAGACATGTGGTATGTGGTATGTGGTGTAGCAGGGTTCACCAAGGTGCAACCACTTTACCCATGCTTTCTACTTCCCTGCTATGTAATTACGGAGATATCCCTCAACCCACTTATTTACTATTTCAGTCTGATCGTCGGTTTGAGGGTGGTAGCTAGTGCTCGGGGTAAGCTTTGTTCCACATAGTCTAAAAAGTTCTTGCCAGAAGAGACTCAAGAACCTGATATCTTGATCACTGACAATAGTCTGAGGCAACCCGTGCAACCTAAATATCTCTCTGAAGAACAACTTCGCTTCTTGTACTGCAGTATATGTGGATGCAATGGCAAAGAAGTGCGCGAACATAGTCAAGCAATCCACCACTACATAGATACAATCCCTGCCTTGGACCTTAGGCAGGCCTATGATGAAATCCATTGATACACTGTCCCACTTCCTTTCCGGAATGGGCAGGAATTGCAACAACCGACCTGGAAAAGAGTGATCATGTTTATTCTGATGGAAAACTATGCACTCTCTCACATGTTGTAGCACATCAGTTTTGAGCACCTTCCATGTGAAGCCCTCTCTCACCTGTCTATAAGTTTTAAAATATCCCTGATGACTTGTCATAGGTGAGTCATGGAAGGCTCTCAGAATCTTCTGCTTAATAGCAGATGAAGATACTAACCAAATTTGGTCCTTATACATGATCAAACCATTCACCGTTGAATACTTCTCATCCTGTGAAGTACCATCAATAATGCTCATAGCCTCCTTGTTCTTCACATACTCTACTGAAATCAGCTCTCTCCAATCATCTGTCAACGCCCCAATAGAACATAAATGCGGCCTCCGAGACAATGTATCAACAACAATATTCTTCTTCCCCTTAACGAAGACTATGTCAAAGTCGTATGCCTAAAGTTTGCTGACCCATTTTTGCTGCCTATCATTCAACTCTCGCTGCCTATGCTTCAGACTGTTATGATCAGTTTTGACTTTAAACTTGCTGCCCACTAAGTATTGCCTGAACTTAGCCAATGCATGCATGATGGCTAACATTTCCTTATCTTATATAAATGTTGTAACTCCGCTCAACACCCCTTAATTTCCTGCTCTCCTATGCAATCAGGTGTCTATCCTGCATCAATACTGCCCCAACTCCCTCTCCTGAAGCATCACAATGTAACTCGAAGGGTCTAGTGAAATCCGGAGTGGCTAACACAGGGCATGAACTCATCAACTATTTAAACTTGTCAAAAAACTGTTGTGACCTGTCAGACCACTTAAAGGCATCCTTCCAAGTCCAATCTGTAAGTGGGTCTGCCGACAGTGAATATCCTTTCACAAAATGACAATAGAAGCCACATAAGCCCATGAATCCGCGGAGATGTGAAAGACTCCTAGGTGGTGGCCAATCCATGTGTGATGTCCCCGTTCTGATATAGAATTTAATAATAAATAATTTTTAAAAAATGAGATTTTATTAAATAAATAATAATCAAAAAAATATTTAATAAATAAATAATATATTACAATCTATTATTCATATATTATTTATATAAATATAAACACTTGCTTTGCTTTGAGAAGTTGTTGACTAAAACAAATTGTATCTCTCTAATACGCACCTCCTGACAAGTTGACAAGTCAAATGTTATCCTTAACCATTATCGCATACTGGTTATGACTGTTTCTTAGTATAAATCGTGCTTGTTTAAATACTTGTTTTATTCTTCAAGGGAATTTGATCTTATGCGTTTAAACTATATCCACCGTGGCAACTCTTAATCTACATGACCACTAGTAATTGTTTTCCAGCCACTCTTAATTAACACATACGCTGCTAAAAATTGGAGTCTTCTTTCCAAACACATACTGTAATGTCCCCTTTTGGGATCACCTTTTTCTTTGCCTTTGCTCTCAAAATTTAAATAAAAATATTTTATTGTCGTTCCTCCTTTTTGGATTGCAATTAAATCTCCTTTATACTTTATTGAAAATGTTGGAAAGTTGACTATACTGAAGTATATGACTCTATTTAGTGTTGTTATTATGGCAACGAAGTCATATGAAGTTTTGGAGTCAGCACACATTATCAGAAGATCATAAATTGGCTAAGTACAGAAAATAGGACACAGCAAGGAACAGACTGTTATAGTTTTGATTAGCGTGTGTTCATTTGTTATCCAAATGATATGTGCCTTTGAAGATAAGCTTATGAGTATGTTTACATGCTAAGTCTAAGAGAGCATGATCAGATCTGCAAGTATGAAGAAGATACAGCCAGTTGAAGAGGTACAGCCAGTGAATGCCAGAACAGGACAAAGATCGTGGAAAGAGCCGACAAAGATTGTTTTGGCGTGGAAGTTGCACTTATCCTTAGGACTTGCGCATTTGGATTAGTCATTGTTAGTGACCTAACAATCTATGGTTAAAAGCGCATGACTTGATTCATCCAGGATAATTAGTTAGAGCTATTTTGGTGGAGCGGACAGTGTGAAAAGACGTGTCTGTTCGGTTTGAGTAAAGCAGTTATAATTAATGTTAAGCCGACTTAATGAAGGGTTGCGTGGTTATGTAAGTGATCAAGATACATGGTAAAAGGTTTCCTAAAGCCGACATGTTCATGTCCTTTGAGGAAGTA
>MU225737.1:257905-273477 GCA_018584345.1 Thuja plicata | reverse complement strand
TATTTGATTATGTTATAGTGTGTTTAAGTTATATTCAATAAAGGGTGCATGAAATAAGTTTTAAATTGTTAAAATCTCTAAATTTCAAGGGTTTTTTCACTTTGCCGATTCATAGCCGATTCATTGGTGATTCACCGCCGATTCGCGATTCAATTCGGCCTTGCCGATTCCGAGCCGATTCCGATTCTCGTTACTTTGGTTGGTATTATATGCTAGATAACTTAGTGTTATAGCTCGTTGGAACCAGGATGAAAAGTTTTAAATCTTGGGCACAAGAAACAGGGACCTTGCGTGTCATAATTTCATGATATTGGTGAAAAGGTCATTTTTGGAGCCAAATGAGTTACTAAATTATATTATTCAATATGTGCCTAAGTATAAAAAGTGTTTTAAGTGAAAAGTGTGTGAGAGATGACACTTTTTAATTATAAAAGCAATGCTTTGTGAAAGGAAAATCATCTATTGAATATTTTATAATTTTTCTTCTTGAGCCTTGGGCTAGGGTTTCTGAGTTCGTCACTGCTGCAATTGTGCTAAGGTAAACAATTGCAAGATCTCTCTACTGTATTTTTGTGGCTAAGGAGAGAATTGGATTTATTCTAGAGATTATTATCTGAAGAAGATTACTGATAATTAATTGGCACACGAAGAGTGCAATTAATTCTAAAATTGGTTTTCACATTGAACTGGGGCCTGCATTAAGAGGTCGATCGCATTGGAGCTTGCTGGAGATTGAACTAGAGATTTATTGTTTGGTTTATGGACTGAGATCTTACTGTATTGGAGCTGAATATTTTTTGGCACTTGTGGAGTTTGGTCAGCTGCAGACGTTTCAAGGGTTTGGAGGTTATATGTTGGCTGAGAACGAATCATTCTCAGAATTTGTATGCACTTTGAATCAACGGTCCATGTTGGTGAATTGTGCTTGTATGGTTCAGCGTTAGGAAGTGGAAGTATTTAGTTTGGCTTTGACTAGTTTACAATCCCTTCCTCACCGTGAGTTTTCTTTGGTTGTTGCTGCTGGTTCGTGGAGTGGTAATTTACCAGCAGCCACGTAGAGAGATAATATGGTGGCATTTTTGAAATCTGCTGGCAGCCGCTTGGTTACAAGGTTAGACTTTATTTATATCATTGCCGTGATGTATCTATTTAATAGATGTCGTATTTAGTTTGACGAATCCATAGGCTGGAGTTAGATGCTATTTCTTTTTCCTATGAAATTGTATTGGCTGTTATTCATATTGAAACGTTGGATTAGATTCATCTTGGATGGTTGTTTTCATACTTATTTGGGAATTATAAAACGGAATTATATAATTGTTCTGCAAAAAATATCAAATCTCTTTATTTTTAGAATTAGAAAAATTGTTCATATTGGGTTATCCAGAAGGAGCTAGTCAAACTCATTACATATACTTTAAGTTGTATTTTATATAAATATTGTTAGTATGTTTGAGAGTGGTTTCAAATTTATAGGAGTTATAATAAAGATTTTAGATTTTGGGAGCTTTTAAAAAAATTCCAGACTTAGCTAAATTTCAGGAATCAGCATGCCTCCATCAGTGTTATCTCCCACAACCTTTCCTGGCTTTCTAAGATGAAATTGGAACTGGAACAAGGATTTTCGAAAGATTCTAACTCATTTCATCACAAATCCTTTGATTTCAACGTTACCTACTTGACTAGCTCATACTAGCTCACTCATATCCCTGGCTGACTTGACCCCCTAGCGAGCCAAAGTTGCTCAAATTCATTTCTCAGACTTGGAGACTTGAAAATTGCTACCAACTAAGACCACTACTACTGCCAAAAAAAAGAGGCGGTACCCATTTGCAATAGGGAAATGGTGTAAAAACCTCACAACAGTGTCGCCCAAGGTTTGAATAGCCAAGGAAATATCTAAATTGAAAGCTCTAAGCTAAAAAACAAAAGCCATGGTCGCAGAGGGGCAAGCCTCCACAGGTATTTTGTGCCAATATTTTGAAACCGAGTGTTGAAGTCCAATATAGCTTCTTGCGGGGCTTTGTTTATGGTAATAAGCTACTGAAGCAAGGATGAGTGGTCAGCTTTCTCTTTAAATCAGTCATAGAAGAGGTCGTTGAGTTGATCCAAGGTTCCTATAGAATTTGGGGTCAAGGATCTGTATTAACCTCAAGCTTTCCCTTTAAACGAGGCTATGAGAAATCTGAGGGTGACATTCTATTCAATTATGTGATGTAGGGTGCATGTGTCTGTGACATCCATCATATGTTCCCCAGGGGTTTTTTCATCTTCCTGTTGTGAGGTTTTCACATCATCGCCCCATTGTGCAAATGGGGACCCCCTCTTTTTGCTTGTTGCCTCAGGTTCAGTGAATTTTGAGTGGCATTTCAATCAACCAAGTGTTTTGAAAGTTTGAGAGGTGGTATTTTCAAGTGGTCAAGTTGCAATTTCAGAATGAGAGTTGAAAATCAAATGTTTATAAACCATGTTGTGATGAGTTGAACCTAAAATTTTAAGCATATGGAAATTTTGGCTAGTTAGTTTGTCGGAAATGTTATTTAAGGGCATATTGTGCAAATGGGGGCCTTAAAACCCCTAGGAGATTGATTTTTTTATGTACAAAATTGTTAAAATCCCTTTAAAAGGTCAATTTTCCTTATAAAAAATGCTCAAAATGTTGACATGACTGACTTAAAGTGTGATTCCTTCAATAATTCAACATTTCCAAAAGATTCAAAGTGATTGGAGATCATACTGTAGTCCAAGTGCCTTATTTACGAAGTTTTGCAGTGAAAAATGGCTAAGTACATGAATCCTGTTTTAGGGGGTCGATTTTCCCCTTTCTACAGTTAGAAGCCTTGAAAATGACTAAGTATCAAGTAAGTGTTCTAGTAGGGGTCGATTTTCCCCGTTTTTGGTGAACTACAGAGGTGAAATTTTCTAATTACTGCATTCCTGCAGTAGGGGGTTGATTTTCCCCTTTTGAGGTAATTTGAGCATGTAATGTGAAATTTGGCTAAGTGTTTAAAAGTGACTGCAGGTACAACAATGAAGTGAAGGTAAGATCAAAATGCTACTCCAGTAGTGGCTCGATTTTCCTATGGGCTGGCAATCAAATGATGCATACAGGAAATTGAAAGTGAATTACAAGCAAGTTTTGGACTTAGTGAAATTTGAAAAAAAAAAAGTGCAATTGTGGTAGTTGGGCGATTTTCCCCAATTGGACAAGTTTTATTAATTATTTAATAAAACAAAGGAAAATAATAAAGTAAAAGGGAAAATAAAGTGAATCTTTTAGATGCCAAATAAAGTTTTATCCCATGTTGCTTGTGAGAGGCAAAAAGTGAAAATAATTTCCTTTATAAGAGGCTGCCATAGAGAAAGAAAATACATAACAGCCATTGGAGGGTTGGAGAAGTGATGAAAATTTAAAGGCAAGTGCCCAAGGAAGGAGGAGGAAGCCATTGAAGGCCAAAAGGAAGATTGTTGCAAGGCAAGGGGACATTGTTTGAAGATTTGAAATTTTATAACAGCCATTGATAAGTTTTTGCAAGGTGAAAATACAGAAAATTGTTGCAGCCCTAGATTAGGCGATTTTTTTGAGGAAAATTGGAAAAAAATTTAAATGCAAATTTCATTTCTAATTTGTTTCTTGACTTAATTGCTTCATTTTTTGTGATCATTTGCAGCCACCACAAGTTTGAAAATGAGAGGAAAAAGCATGAAAATCTCAAAAATGCCAAGAGGGGCGATTTTTTTCTATAATTTTTTTAAAAATCGTTCAAGCACCAAAGTTGCCCTTTCTTGTTTGCTGAGTTGTTGTTGGACAATTCCTCACCATTTGCAATTTGTTTCAGTCAAATCGGAGGTAAATTGAAGGAGTTATGAGCAAAATGTCGGACCTGGGGCTGAAAATCTGAGTTTTCAATTTTCAGAGTTTTACTAAGTGTTAGAAACAAGTTTGGATGATCATGGGGAGTCTTGGAAATCATTTTCAATGCAGATTTTCATCATTTCAGGGACTGAAAATGCAAATTACAGTCATGTCCTCAGAAAATCAGTCATGCAATGGTTTGAATTTTACATCTAAAAATGCATGTATGGGCTGAAATCTGAATTGAAACGCATGTTGTAGGTCTTTACTCATTGTAGAGGGTTTGGGGCTGCATACAATCATATATTTTACTTAGTCATTTTTGCCTAAAACTAAAGATGCCATGTAGTTACAACTTTGAATGTGTGCACACTAATCATTTCATGACATATCTATTTTTGGCTAAGTATAGTGATGCCTTGCATTACGGTAATTACATACATGAATTTTAATTTCGAGCTTCATACAAGATGGCGGAGACTAAGGGTGCATCAAGACGAGTTATACAAGAGGCTATCCAAGGGCTTCTATGCAGAATCTACAATGACTTCAAAGTGGGGAAGACTTACAGATACAAACATGGAACACTTTGACATTACAGGATTAAAGAGAAGAATGTACGGACATAAAGATCATTTGCCATCCAAGATTGCAGTGAATATGGTAAAATGTGGACTTTACCAAGCAGCAAGATTCCTAGCAGCAATACAATGCAGTTAATTGATCCTTGAATGCGCCAAACATTATGACTCAGAAACAAGAACAATCAAAATAAAAGAAAAGGTATATGCATACATAAGCAAAGAGACAGTACGGGAAACCTTTGGGATCCCGTGCTACAGCAAGATGCACATACTACCTGTTGATGCACCAAAGGAGATGTTTCAATTAAAGCCAGATGTTTGCAAAGTGGTAATCTACAAGAAATGGACTAAGGGACAATGGAATCACAAATCTAGACATCCAAAGAAGCTTGTAAGTGAGGACTTCAAAGATAAATACAACAATTTAGTTTTCATGTTGAACAGTGTCATGGGATCACCTCAAGGAGCTTTCTTTGATTCTTGGATGTTCTACTACATAGAGGAGATTGCTTTAGGGGAAAAGATGATAAATTGGGCAAAAATAATAAGTGACAACCTGGATGCCCAATTGAAGAGAGTGAAGAAGTCAAAACAATTCTACATGACTTCATACATAGTGTACCTGCTCGCAAGGAATATCAAATATACAGGACTTATATGCAAAGGCGAAGTTGGAAATGCAAAAGAACAATTCAAGGTTTATGACTGCTACCCTGAACTACAACTGCATGGAAAGGCTAGCTACAGGAAGGTGAATGATGTATATCACTCACAGTATGCAGGGAGATGTTCGAAAAAGATTATCTAAGGAAGCAATTGCACTTATAGAGCAATATGGAAATTGGTACATTCAGTTTCCTACTTTCACCTACATCAAAATACAAGGATTCTCCTCAGAGCCATACAAATTACCTAAGTATCCAACAAACAAGATAGTATTATTAGAAGTGATAAGGCAACTGTCAGAGTTCGACAACATACAAAAGGAGAAACACAAGCAAGGGGTGCCTTCCATAATCACTCTTGGAATTATGTTGGAATCTTGTCCATCATTGCAGGCAGCAGCAACCTCCAACGCAGAGATACGGTTCTACCAGTTGGGAACATACGAGGCAAGGGCGAACTTTGATCCGTTCAGAAAGATACAGACTCACAGAGGAATGAAATACAGACATAAGGAAGACTTAGAGGATAATTGGATAAACCTCATGGATGAAGATGCAGTAAGAAGAATGTGGTCCAGGATGGCAGTGCATTTCATAAGGAAGTGTAATATCTTCCCCATTCCTGACCAAATACAAGAGGATGGCAGCATTATTTGTCCCGACTATGAGTTTGAGAAGAACAAGCCGATTGATACACCTAATTGGTCACTTGAGGACATTTCAGACTTGACGATTTTCATGAAGAAGGTTACAGACAAATCAAGAGCATGGATAGACAAACAAATGAAAGTATTGATGAAGCAAGGTGTAGCTTTCACTTATTCAAAGATGCAGAATGTGGAATCTTCTTCCTCAAGAGGACATGAAGACATTACCAGCAGTTCAGAATTACGCATACAAGGTACAGCACATAGAGGTGAGGGAAAAGAACTGGCAAAAATACATAAGGCAATTAGCGCAGAATCAAGAGATGAATGACAAAGACAAGTTGTGCATACTCCTACCAGCAATTCTTCATCATCAGAAGAGAAAACAGATAGCATGGACAGTGATTCAGTACAAGGAGAAAATACAGAGATTCTACCACAGAACAGTCATGATGTAGTTCTATCTACACATTCAGTGCGACAGGATACAGAGATTTTGGCTTCTTCTCCTACTATACACTTAGTAGTCGATTTGAGGGATGATGTAGGGCAACCTGCACGCAATACACAGGATATGGAAGATGATGTTATATCAGCACTTAACGAATATAGGGAAGATGAACAGATGGATGAATTACCTACAGTCCCTGATTGGCTCAGAGATAGCATGGAAAAGAAGAAGAGGAAGGGCGAAGAGGTTCCTCTTATTGAAGACATTGATGCATTCCTCAGTAGAATTCAGAAGATACAGGATCCAAAGCCAGCAAAGAAGTATCACAAGATTACTGGAGATGAAGCAACAGGTTCGTGCACTTTGCATTTGGCCATTCCAACAAAGAGAATGAATGAAGATGAGATTACACCAGAATATTTTTCAGTTACTCTAGTGGATATTGGACCTACAACAAAGGAGGAATTTAAGGAGTTAAAAGGAAATACAAGTGCTATAGAAAGAAGAATTGATAGACTTGGGGCTGAGAAGGAAGAGGTGGAGTTAGAGAATGCAATGTTGAAAGAATTTATAAATCAATATGTTAACCCATCCAGGCAGGAGAACACATCACTCGTTCCTTATGTGTCAGCTCCAGAGACTACACAGTGCGCTTGCAGCATAGTTCGAGAGTGGGCAGATGAAATTAAAGGGCAATCAGAGGCTTTTCTTGCGGGATTGGTTGGAGTACATGAGAAGACTACAATGATAATGGGAAAGATACAAGGATTAGAGGATGTATGGAAGGAGTTTCAGCATATCAAACAGAAGGCAATTTAAAGATTGAGGACATTGAAGACTATGCCCATTTCAGTTTTGATACAGGAAGGCGTTATTGATAATGGCAGTGTGTATGACTTCAGCTATTGGTACCTTTCATTGATTACACGGGAGGTTTACATATGAGCATGCGCGCATACAGTGTGAGGAGATAGAGGGACCTGTTACAGCAATTCGTGCCAAGATCCTGGGTGCAATCAAGGGTCTCCTCAATTTGGAGTTTGATGCTTCGTGTGATTTGAGTCTGGATGGGCTGAAGGCGGAATTAGAATCAGTGTATTTCAGAGGCATAAACTCTCTTGAGAAGGGTCATTTGAATGGATTCTTGGCACTTATGTCTCTTGTGAATGATTTACATTGGCATATTACAGAATGCGATACTACATTGGATAACTCCATGAAAAGGTTGGAGATCATCGAGCTCCAGCACAACATACTCCTTGGTATTGACTTGGTTGAACTTAGAGCGATTTTGCTCAAGTTTGTGGAGTTTGCAAAGAGAGAGAAAGAAAAACGGATAAGCTTATTGGATGATGACATGTTTGATGACTAGGCGTTTCTCTTGCTTCCTATTGGCTGCCAGGGCCTTTGAATTTTCTCATTGGCTAGTTTCATATTGCTTCTTTCCTATTGAATGCTTCTGGATGCCCTAATTAGGGTTTGTAATAATTTAATCTGGGCCATCGGTTTTTCCTCCTAATCTTGGCCATTCCTTGTACTTGAAGGGTTCCTATATAAACCCCACCCCTCTCATTTGTAAGGGAGGTTGATTGAGAAATTGTTGCTTATACAATGCCAAATTTGCTCTACTTTTCATTGTTGTGGATTTGCATGATGAATGGTCATCAAGTTTGCTTATCTTCAATTCTCAAAGTTAGAATAGAATTTGTTTTTTCAAAGTTAATAGAATTAAATAAAATTGCATGAGTAAAGATAGAAGTAAAAATAGAGGTAAATTGTGCGGTTACATTAGTGGATGTTTGATTGGATTCCAATAAACTAGGCCACTAGCATCCTTGTTGATTTGATAGGGAAGCCTTGTGTGGTACACTAGTTATTTGCACTTAAGTTCAGTTGGCATTGGACCTTCAGTTTGTACTTGTGTTGAATTGGAGTAAAGGTGTTGATATGAAAATCATTTGATTTCCTTTGATGCTTGCAGTAGGTGAAGTTGATGTCGCAGATAAGACTCCATCATAGTTGAATCCTAGTCCATCCATTAATCTTTCCATACATAGTTAGAAGCAGCAGCAGTTTTGAGTTAGAGTTTAAAGACCAAAGTTGGAAGTAATCAGTAAAAGGAGAAGCATTAGAGTACACATTGCAAAGCTAAGACCCATCACCAATGAACAAATTGTGTAACCTTGGATGAACTAGCGTAAGTCCACCAACGTGATTATCAGCAAATAACATAATTATAACTGAGTTAGTATCCACAGGTGTAAGGAACCTTGGAGTTTTTTCATGTTCTTCATGAATATTTACTTTTCAAGAGAGGATTGAGTGCTTGGTATCCCTATCATGTATTCAATCGCTACATGTTATGTAAGTGGAACAAAACTAACATCAACACTTCCCCGCTAAATTCTGGGAGATCTTTTAAAGCATTAACTGGGATAGGATCCTAGTTTACACCAAAAGCTAGCGGGAAGAGGGGACTACCGTTATCCTAGGCTACAAAATTTTGTTGGGCCATAACTACAGGGGGAGGTGGCGGAGGTGCGGATAAACTTGATGACGATGAGCCTTGCTGAGACACAGACGTTAGACCTAGTAGAAATGACCAAGGGTGTTTAGCAGTGTAAGACCTAGTAAAAGGCCTTCAACTCATATCCCACTTCTAATAAGCAAATGGATATTCCCACTGGGTATGCCAGAAAAAAGAAAAACTGTTGGTACCAAAATTTGCATTCAAGTAAAGTAACAGTCTCTTATGGGAAGTTCAATAATTGGGGCACTAATCTCTATGCATTACTAAACAACCTCCGTACATTTTTGAAGCCAACTCTTCATTTTACATCTTACTTTGGGAGGAAAGGGAATAGTGAAAAAGATAAAAGTTGTATTAGTAAACCCACTGCATGGGATGGCTTCACCAAGAAGTTGTTTTTGTTTGGCACTTTCATACAAAAACAGAGAAATGCATCGTGTAAAAACACACTCTAAAACATATGAAGAGTCATAGACATGATCATATAATTAAAGAACTTAAGCTATCACAAAAGCCTTAAAGACAAATAACACAAAACACGTTCCCAAATGATACAGAGTATAAGAGCAAAATAATCACAAAATACTTAGCAAAATATTAAAAGGTCTTGGGACAGTCAATCATGTTGATCATATTAAGGACGGAGACAAAATATACTAAGATCAAGAAAATGAAAGATGTTATTGTATTTAACTCTAGATTTTTAATCAAGATGCCAACAACAACAAAGAGCACAGCTCTTCAATATATAGTCAATAAAAATCATGACCAAATTACTAGTTGCCTATGAAAAGATCTAGGATCCAAAGCGAGCAAAGAAGTATCACAAGATTACTGGAGATGAAGCAACAGGTTCGCGCAATTGCATTTAGCCATTCCAACAACAGGAATGAATGAAGATGAGATTACAGCATAAGATTTTCGAGTTATTGCAGTGGATATTGGACCTACATTAAAGAAGCAGTAATTTCAAGAGTTAAGAGGAAATACAAGTGCTATAGAAAGAAGAATTGATAGACTTGAGGCTGAGAAGGAGGAGGTGGAGTTAGAGAATGCAATGTTGAAAGAATTTATAAATCAATATGTTAACTCATCCAGGTAGGACAGCACATCACTCGTTCCATATGTGCCAGGTCCAGAGAGTACACAGTGCGCTTGCAGCATAGTTCGGGAGTGGGCAGATGAAATTAAAGGGCAAGCAGAGGCTTTTCTTGCGGGATTGGTTCGAGTACATGAGAAGACTACAATGATAATGGGACAGATACAAGGATTAGAGGATGTATGGAAGGAGTTTCAGCATATCAAACGGAAGGCAATTCCAAGATTGAGGAAATTGAAGACTATGCCTATTTCAGTTTTGGTACAGGAAGGTGTTATTGATAATGGCAATGTGTATGACTTCAGCTATTGGTACCTTTCATTGATTACACAGAGGTCTACATATGATCATGCGCGCATACAGTGTGAGGAGATAGAGGGACCTGTTACAGCAATTTGTGCCAAGATCCTAGGTGCAATCAACGGTCTCCTCAATTTGGAGTTTGATGCTTCGTGTGATTTGAGTCTGGATGGGTTGAAGGCAGAATTAGAATCAGTGTATTTCAGAGGCATAAACTCTCTTGAGAAGGGTCATTTGAATGGATTCCGGGCACTTATGTCTCCTGTGAATGATTTACATTGGTATATTACAGAATGGGATACTACATTGGATAACTGCATGCAAAGGTTGGATATCATTGAGCTATAGGACAGCATACTCCCTGGTATTGACTTGGTTGAACTTAGAGCGATTTTGCTCAAGTTTGTGGCGTTTGCAAAGAGAGAGAGAAAAAGGGATAAGCTTATTGGATGATGACATGTTTGATGACTAGGTGTTTCTCTTGCTTCCTATTGGTTTCCAGGGCCTTTGAATTTTCTCATTGGCTAGTTTCATATTGCTTCTTTCTTATTGGATGCTTTTCGATGCCCTCATTAGGGTTTGTAATAATTTAATCTGGGCCATCAGTTTTGCCTCTTAATCTTGGCCATTCATTGTACTTGAAGGGTTCCTATATAAACCCCACCCCTCTCATTTGTAAGGGATGTTGATTGAGAAATTGTTGCTTATATAATGCCAGATTTGCTCTACTTTTCATTGTTGTGGATTTGCATGATGAATGGTCATCAAGTTTGCTTATCTTCAATTCTCAAAGTTAGAATAGAATTTGTTTTTTCAAAGTTAATAGAATTAAATTAAATAGCATGAGTAAAGATAGAAGTAAAAATAGAGGTGAATTGTGTGGTTACATTAGTGGATGTTTGATTGGATTCCAATACACTAGGCCACTAGCATCCTTGTTGATTTGATAGGGAAGCCTTGTGTGGTACACTAGTTATTTGCACTTAAGTTCAGTTGTCATTGGACCTTCAGTTTGTACTTGTGTTGAATTGGAGTAAAGGTGTTGATATGAAAATCATTTGATTTCCTCTGAAGCTTGCACTTGGTGAAGTTGATGTCGCCGATAATACTCCATCATAGTTGAATCCTAGTCCATCCATCAATCTTTCCATCCATAGTTAGAAGCAGCAGCAGTTTTAGAGTTAGAGTTTAAAGAGCAAAGTTGGAAGTAATCAATAAAAGGAGAAGCATTAGAGTACACATTGCAAAGCTAAGACCCATCACCAATGAACAAATTGTGTAACCTTGGATGAACTAGCGTAAGTCCACCAACGTGATTATCAGCAAATCACATGATTATAACTGAGTTAGTATCACAGGTGTAAGGAACCTTGGAGTTTTCTCATGTTCTTCATGATTATTTACTTTTCAACAAAGGATTGAGTGCTTGGTATCCCTATCAGGTATTCAATCGCTACATGTTATGTAAGTGAAACAAAAGTACATCAACACTTCCCCGCTAAATTTTGGGAGATCTTTTAAAGCATTAACTGGGATAGGGTCCTAGTTTACACCAAAAGCTAGTGGGATGAGGGGACTACCGTTATCCTAGGCTACAAAATTTTGTTGGGCCATAACTACAGGGGGAGGTGGCGGAGGTGCGGATACACGTGATGACGATGAGCCTTGCTGAGACACAGACGTTAGACCTAGTAGAAATGACCAAGGGTGTTTGGTAGTGTAAGACCTAGTAAAAGGCCTTCAACTCATATCCCACTTCTAATAAGCAAATGGATAATCCCACTGGGTATGCCAGTAAAAAGAAAAACTCTTGGCACCAAAAGTTGCATTCAAGTAAGGTAACGGTCTCTTATGAGAAGTTCAATAATTGGGGCACTAATCTTTGTGCATTACTAAACAACCTCCATTCTTTTTTGAAGCCAACTCTTCATTTTACATCTTACTTTGGGAGGAAAGGGAATAGTGAAAAAGGTAAAAGTTGTATAAGTAAACCCACTGCATGGGATGGCTTCACCAAGAAGTTGTTTTTGTTTGGCACTTTCATACAACAACAGAGAAATGCATTGTGTAAAAACACACTCTAAAATATATGAAGAGTCATAGATATGATCATATAATTAAAGAACTTAAGGTATCACAAAAGCCTTAAAGACAAATAACACAAAACACGTTCCCAAATGATACAGAGTATAAGAGAAAAATAATGACAAAATATTCAGCAAAATATTAAAAGGTCATTGGCACAGTCAATCATGTTGATCATATTAAGGACGGGGACAAAATATACTAAGACCAAGAAAATGAAAGATGTTATTGTATTTAACTCTAGATTTTTTATCAAGATGCCAACAACAACAAAGAGCACAGCTCTTCAATATGTAGTCACTAAAAATCATGTCCAAAATAATAGCTGCCTATGAAAAGATCAAAACAATAAATGCAGTTGCTTCCTTAGACTCTGACAGTGCTGAAAAGCAAACTCCTGGGAGCCTCCGTAGAATCTGCATGGGCCATTGAGCCAAAAAGGTGTTAGAGGCTAAATATTGTAGTACCTGGAAGGCCACTCAACTCAAACAACATAGGGGACAAAAGCCTGCACATGCATCAAAAGCAACGGTTGGTGCTGCCAAGGAAAATGTTTAAGATTGAAAGAATTGTCTTCATAAATGTCGAGCATTAAGACCAACCCAATCCCAAAAGGGGGCAAGATAACCTTGACCGATGAGAAGTAGTGGGACACATGTCGACACCACATTTGATTCTTGTATAGCCAAGAAAATTACACAAGGCAGATGCGCCAATCCACCACATTTCCCTCGAATGATGAAGAAAGTTGGGAATGAAAAGATAGCCTGACCTGGTTCCTCTCGGCCTAAGCAAACAAAAGAAATATGTTGAGGTTAGGAATATGAATTAAACCCCGTCAACTTTTTTGCCTAGAAACACTCTACATTCACCACCATGTTGATTCGGACTTGAGAGCCTTATTGGGCAAACATATCTCATTTCAAATCAAAATTACCAAGTTTTCTGGGTGAGATCATGTCATGTCTTGACCAATTTGAAGGTCATTGGGAATATTGTACCAAGATAATTCTTGGATTTTAAGGCCTTCTGAGGCAGAATTTAATAATGCCAAATAAGGGTCTATTAAGCACCATGGAATCTTCGGAGTTTTAAGGCTCATATGGCTGGATATAATCCTGGAAATCATTGATCAATTGAACCCAAACAGAGTTTGTGTGATTGTGAATTTCAATCCCAAACAGAGTTTTCACCTTGATCAATTGAACCCCATTAACTTATCATCCTTTGAAAGAGTTAGTTTTGAAATTGTTGGGCCCTTTTAGACTTGACCTTCTTTGCCATCTCAAGAATTGTCCAATGCTTGAGTGATTATGACAAAAACTTTCTCTGCTCCCTTCTCTCGAGGACTAAACCACATTCATTCCAATCCTTGCCTTGACATACTGCCAACCTACACTTAACCAACTAAACCTACAACAACAAAAGAAAAAGGAAGGGGGTCCCATTTTGATGGGGCGATGGTGTGAAAACCCCACAACAGGATGGATAATATGATGGATTGCTTGAGTGGAGCAAAGTACTTCCTAAAGATAGACTTGAAGAGCGGTATCACCAAATGAGGATACATGAAGGAGATGAATTGAAGACAATTTTAAAGACAAATGAAGGAATGTACAAGTGGTTGGTAATGCCATTCAAATTGACTAATGCACAAAGGACTTTCAATTTCTCAATAAATTTGACATTGCCTATATAATGATATTTTGATTTTCAATGAAACTTTGAAGGAGCATTTGATACATGTTCATAACAATTTTTGACAGGCTCAGAGAAGAGAAATTGTTGATAAATCTAAAGAAACATAACTTTGTGAAGGAGTTAATGTATATGGGATTTCTAATCTCAATTGAGGGTATTAAGATGGATCTAGAGAAGGTAAGACTATCCCTAGAGCGGCCGAAGATAAGATAAGTTTATTAATGTCCAACAAAAGACTACAAAGCGGGTCCAAGGGACTACCGAAGACAAGACGAGGGGCCAGCCCACACCAGGAACACCAAACGGTGTCCAAAGAAAAGCAACAAAAGCCAAAACAACTAAAAGAGGAAAAGAGAGAGCAAAATAGAGGGGAAGGATGCTACTACAAAATTTGCACAGTCGCGAAATACCCCAATACCGAGGGATAAACAGTAAAACTAGCAGGGGGGCCAATCCACATCTGACATTTCCTGGAGGGGGAAGGATCCTAACTGCTACAGAGAACTTTGTTGTCCTCAATTTTGCATTCACAAAATTGGGTAACCCTCCGCAATTTTCTTATGGATTGGTAGGTGTTTCCTCAAAGGTTTTAATGCTCTTAATGATGTTTGTCTGAGGCAATCAGTCATCCCTTGATATGACTTGGACTTTTCGTCTTAAGAGCATTGTTTTCTAAAAATTCAAAAGTCAAGATTATCATCTTATTGTTTGTTGAAATGAGTTTCTCTTCTCTGTCAACAAGTACTTGACTTTTGTAACCTTTGTTAAGTTTTAGGATAGCTGCAAATGTAATAGCACTCTATGTAGTATGTGTTTTCCAAATGCAACAATCTCTCTTTCATTTATATTAGGAATGAGGATAGGAGAGACATGTCCCTTCATGAGACATGTCTATTCATTATTATTTTTAAGAAAGGACACACCTCTTCCCATTAATTATAATTTAATCAATCTTATAATGTTTCATCAATCAATTATTACTTACGAATAATATAATAATTTAATATTAAATATTAAATTTCATATGATTAATAATAATATAACATATATATTATATTGTTATTAATCAACATATATTATATGTATTCTAATGATCATACGACTGAAGCTACAAACATTAACACTCCCTCTTAGCTAGGGAGGATAAATCAATCTAATGTCAACACTTAAATGACACTTGACAACATCAATCATATGATGTAAGCAATAAAAGTATCATCCTCATGATGCAACTAATAGAAAAATAGTCTCAAGATGTGGATTGCCTCCATCGGCGATTCTATCCACAAGCTCTCAGGTGGATTTCCTCCATCGATGATTCTATCCACAAGCTCCTCAAGCTTTAATGTGGATTGCCTCAATCGGTGATTCTATTCACAAGTTATATCTATTAGGATCTGTTTCAGCCATCATAAGATGTCTATCACAATAGAATATTTCCATCATTTGATATCTTGAGTATTAGCCTATCAAAGTGTCAACACATGACATTCACCAAATACTCTGAGTATTGGCCTATCAGAACAACAACATATGATATTCACCAAGTACTCAATAAGGTATTGGCCTGCAGAACATCAACACATGATATTCACCAAATACCTATCATATATCTATACAAACAACTCATAGACCGTCAATGACATCTAACACT
>MU225737.1:222862-243056 GCA_018584345.1 Thuja plicata | reverse complement strand
ATTCAGACCTTCAAATCCGGGTATTATCTTTCTTTACTTGAGAATATTTATTATATCCTGTGTCTTAGTATTTGAAAGACCTCTATAGATTGTATATTCCTTGCTATAATCTGAAAACATTAACAATATGGTTGAAGAATGCTCTTTTATCCTCAACAAAGATTGAGTCCATGAGTTCATGCACCAAACACTTCATTAGATTTCCAAAGGGGCATTTACAACATGGTTATGAAAGTCAGATTATTGAAATCAGATCAACTAAGCACCTTCTTGGTGGAACACAAGCAAGGACAAATAGAGATTCAAAGTTCACTTGGTACTCTAACCATTGGGAACTGGAGATCGACATAACAAGTATATTGCATCAAGTAAAGCAATGGATGAATGCTGAATCGTTAATATTCACTTGGGATCTAGGAATTGTCTCAACATTAGAAGAATACTTGTGGGCAAGCATTTTCCAAGAGGGGGAGACTGTAATGTTCCCCAATTCAAAACATTAATAATACGATCAAAATAAATTTTAATTAAAGATTGAAATTTATTTTTAAAAAAACTAAGTACAAAGCGATTTACCACCAAACCGCCTTATGGTGTAAAATTACAAATTCAATAGGAAGTTGATCTCCACACATATTTCCACATCAAATACAATGACCCACATCATATGTGAGACAGAAGCTCTGGAATCATTGACAACAGCAGGGTTACCAAGTAAGAGTTACGTGATTATAAAGAACATCGACTAATCAATTAGTCCATATCTCCGTTGATGGCAATTGTGACTGCAAACAAATTGGTGTCGACTAGTTATCCAGGTCGACAGTACAGACCAACCAAATATAAAGGTAAACATATAATTACCATACTAGCTACTAAATGAGAATCGTTCAAATATATCTTCGATGACACATTAAGGAGATCAAGGTGCTGATAGATGAATGATGAAGCGGTGATCATAATTATCAAGGGAGATAGGTGTCTTAATTAGTAAGGCATATCTACGTTCAGCATGGGACGGCAAAAGAAAAGAATATAGGCCACGCAGGAGTCAGCGGACTTATCGGTTATGGCAAATGAATGCCAAACATTTCTATCGCTAATTAAGTTACAGCAATCTAAGAAAGATTGATTAGTCAATCAGTAGATACTATGAGAAGTCGTGATTTGCATTAAGTCAAACAAATAACTAAATGGAATAATCTGTCCTCATAATGAAGGGATACGATTTACAAAGGAAGTGATTGATGAATAGACATGAGCCATGTCTATTGTAGAGCAACCATTCGATTATGAGAGTTATATATATATATATATAAGGATTGAAGTCAATCATTTGATATAGACATATAGTTTGGAGAATATATTTATTTCATATCCTTTGAGGATTGCTCTATCTTAGAGTGTATTGCCTTTGACAACTTTTGGTGCAAATATATAAAGATCAGTCAGGGACGTCATCCCTAGAAAGCACATTCATATCGCCATATCAGAGACGGCTAGTATCATTCTAAGCATAATAATATAGCCACATCAGACATGGCTTATTACAAGCACAATACTATTGTTATACCACAGATGGCCTGTATATTTGCACATTCCTATTGTATATCAGACACAGCAGTACCAGGTACTGAGACCATTCTCAGTTGTAAATATAATTACCTGTATATCAGACACATCATACATATTGCTATTCTGATTGCTATACAATCATTATCATTTGTAACGGCATATGCATTTGGAATTAAGCATCATTTAACAATAATCATTTAATTACCAGTAATTGTTTATACATTTTTAGCATTTCAAGTAGTGTCTCGGATCATAGAAAAAAGGGACATTACAAGAACAGTGACAATGATTTCATCTTCTTGCGTCATGCCAAACTTATGCATTTGGCATATTAGTTTCAAGGCTTCTCTATATTACACTCGTGTCTTAGATATCCTTCAATTATCACATTCATAGATATTTCATTTCATTCAGAAATTCTATCAAACACATGATGTACAGGTGCCAAATTTTTACACTTTACATACATGTCCAATGCTTAAATCGTAGATTGGTGAAAATGCTTAAATCGTAGATTGGTGAAAATGCTCAAATCAAATCAATGAATCAAAAGTAAATGACAAAGGTCACAAAAACAATGATTTGACAAACAACTAATTAAATTTGCCTAAAACTGTGTTGGATTCATTAATCAAAAACTTATAACAACTGATGATGAGCATGTACTGTGTGGTAAAAAAGTCAAATGGAGTCCATATGCAAGTAGGACAATAAAAATAAAGACAAGCTATATAGATAGCTAAATATAAATTGTTTGATGACTGAAATGACTGTGAAGGAAAGACAAATAAAGGAAAAGATTAGTGGACTGCTAGAGCAGCTGCAAAAGATAATAAAAAAGTCAATGGACAGCTGGAATGGGTGTAAAGGATAGATGGACAGCTTTCAAAGAAAAAGGATGGATTTGGTTAACTGGGATTTTGTTTGCTAGCCCAAAGCCATGGGAGGGCGGTGAAACAAATCTCTCACCTTAATTCCACTGTCCTTACTAAGATGGGATGGAACATAGATACCCATATGGCTAAGTGGTGTGACATTATGTCAGCTAAGTACCTTGGCAAGGAAAGATTCCACCACTGTTTGGACTTTTTTGACTTCTTTCATTATGACTGGATCCATGAGAAATTTATTATTGTTTATTGTTATCAGAGTTGGTATGTTTTGTGTAAATTTGTTATGGAGTTTATCTTCTTCTCCATGTCCTCCAAGAAGATATTGAAAAAATTCTACACTTGCTTGTTGTATTTCTTTGGGATCAATTGTGGTGCTTTGATCATTGTCTTCAATTTGTGTTATTAAATTATTAATCATAAACCTGCAATGATTTAGTTTGTACAAATAGAAAACACATACTGCTCGTTGCAATACTTGTGCCTTGTAAAGAAAAAGAAAAGGCTCACGCCCCTTGCCATACTTACGACCTACAAAGAAGGCTCACTTTATGCTAGACTGTTAGAGGATTGCCTTGCTTTGGATCATGCAGCCTATGTTTTCAATGTGTAGGTCTGTAGGCTCTTGATAAGAGAATCAAAGACATTACAACCTAATGAAATCGGCAACATTCAGCCATGCCTACAAAGAAGAAAACTGGCTACTCTCCATTTCAATGGTCACTAGTGACAATGAAATACAAGATGGGCAAAATCAACTGCCTTTATTGAAGTTCATGTAATCTACACATACACTGGTAGTTATACCAGTCAAATAGCAACTTTATCCTATATCTCATGTAAAAGAGAGATCTATTGATAGACAATGCATATAAGTTTGCAAGTTTGAAAGTATACCTTCACTTGCATTCAATTACAGATATTAAATTATAAGTATTAAAGCTTCTAAGAGATTATTTCTTTATTTGGGCAATGTTTTATAGTAAATCAATAAGTTTTTTATTTTGAAACTCAAATATTTTTCAGGCAAGATAGGACCCTAATTATTAATATTATTATGTGATAGGGTCCACGTGGGCCATTCTACTTCACATAAATTAATTGGAATGTTATTATTTGATGTTTAAATTATAGGAATCTCTTAAATTACATTTGTATGGGATGATTTTTGGTCTTCTTTATAACCATGATATTTGTCTACATGTGACATTTCACATCCAGTTTCAATGGTTATTCTTAGACAATGTCTTGATACATTTAAAGACCCATGGAAGGAACCTTGATTTCTTCAAATAATTGACTTTATTGTGTTCCTCCCTTCAAATTGTCCTTATAGGTTAATTATATTTCTATAAATAAAGGTGTACAATATGTCACCTTAATAATATAACCTTTAGTTTTTGGACACTATTTAAGAGAAGAGTTACAACATACATGCTTGATAACTTATTATAACTTTATTCATGGGAGATATTCTTGATGTCTTGCATTACATATAGTATTTTCTTGCAAGAAAACATGATTGAATAACCTTAGAAAAAGACAAAACCGTATACCCTATAGCACTTGTTTCAATATCACATTTGTAACATGGTGGGAAAATATATAAATGAATGTAAAGAGCCTGCCTGGCTCTAACCCTCAATTTGACTGCAAGAAATTCTAAAATTCTGGAATTTGATTTCTCTTTTAATTTTTCCAGCAATACATATATAGTTTTTTTGCATTTTCCAAATAAATTAAATTGAAACACCAAATGCAATTCAATTCTGAATATCTATTGAAATACATTAACCATGTGAAATACTAAATTCACTTACAACATTCAAATCGAAATTTTCTAATACCATATGAAACGTCACAATCAAGAAAGAATTTATTATTGTTTGAAACCTGTATCTCCTCCACGACTTGGTGACTGGCCGCGGCTCATGGAATAAAGATTGCGGCTGTTATGAGAGATGATGGCTGGTGATGAATAGTTACCATGCCTCACTACTAAAAGAAGTAGCCCCAAACACAATTTTCACTGAACTCACAAGCTGCCACAACATCAGCATTAATTTCCCACGCCGTACAAGCTTACTCGGCTTCCAGAAATCAGCTGCAGGCTAAACACAATTCACCAACTTCAAGCTGATTCAAAGTGCAAGATCAAACAAAGAATTTACAATTCTTTGCAAGCAAACTCTTTCTCCAAACCCTTATTCGAAACCACAGCAAATTCATAAATGATCAAAAGATGTCCAAAATGAAGAGTTTCGAAATCCTTCAGTAATTAATACCAGCTTCTTCAAGAAGACTCGAAACTCAGCTTCTCCTTCACACTTTGCATAACTTAAAATGATTATGCCATTAAAACATTATCCTTGCATAACCTTTTAATTGAAATATAATATTTCATTATATTTCCTCACATTAAATGACATAGCATTTAAATATAAAGTCATTATAATTAATAACTTGACTTTATTAAATAAGCTCAATATAATTAATTAAGTGAACTTAATTAATTTACGAACTCCTCAACAATAAACTCCTGAAGTCAGTACAACTACTCTGCCAAGTCTATCACCAGGACACCCTGCCCCAAATAGACACTGCCAAAAATAGACTTACTAAAAATAGTAAGTCCCTTGAACTGGAAACTCTACAAAAGAATCCACAACTCCACTGATACCAATGCACAGGCGCCCTGCTAAAAATAGCAATCATGATGATCACCCAAAATAAGCACTTACTATAAATAGTAAGCCTGACAATCTGACTCAAACGAAGAGCAATCCTGGCATTACAGACCTCCAGAGTGGAAACTGACCACTGGCTCTGCCACACGACCCCCTCCAACATCCCGATTAGCCTACGAGGGTCACAGAAATAAGCTAATCCCAGGTGCCTAAAAACGGGGACATTACAATGAACCATGTGTTATAGTATGTGTTACTGGAACTATTTATATTAAAGTGAAGTATAAGATCTTACCTACCTTATTGGGATTCTTCTACATATAAAGATCATTTTAAAAAAATTGATATACCTATATTAAATACCATATATATCATTTTTGAATCATCAAATTAAAATTTAATGAGTCTAAGGTACCTACTTATAATGGGTGGCTATCACACTAAGAAACAGTCTGGAGAGCAAGATTGGAAACAATAACTCACCCTGTTTAATTTTTTTATGGATCATTGCAATATGTAGTAACATGCCTATTTTCTTTTAAACAAGTCAAGTAATTATTCATGCTTATGCTCATGAAAATATGTGTTGATCTCGTTGTTACATTTACGAGGAACACTATAAGATCTTTGGCAAATGACAAACACATAACATTATTTATTTTTTCCTTTGCACCAAGAATCAAGTTTAATTAATGACTATGATACTAACTATAATGGTGATTTTATTTTACACTATGCCTTCAAAACACATGGTATAGGCTCTATTACATGGATGGTGAAATACTTTTATAAGAAAGATATCTTCTATTGTTTCTTTAAATCAAATGGTGATACACAAAAGCTGTTCTTGAAGAATTGAATATGGCTTTGAAGACTCATGGAAGAGTTCAAATGGATACGTGTAAAAGTACCATCTTATTATATGATAATTGAAATTATTTTTCTAAAGAATATCATTTCTAAAGAGAGAAAAGCACATTGAAGATCATGGGCACCTCACTAAAGTGAAAGTATTCCATCAGGAAAGTTCTCTCTAGCTCCACCAAAAAAGCACATTGAAGATCATGGGAACATGCATATTGGAATCTTAGCCATCGCTTTTTAAAACCTCTGTGTGGTGGTTGGCTTTAAGGTGATGCCATTCAAGGAGAGTGTACATGACACCACCTATTGGCTAAATCCTAGATGTAAGACCTAATAGGCATAAGACATTTAGGCATTGTATGCTCCAAATTCGTATCAATGCTTGGCCTTAGGTGATGCCATTGAGGTGGAGTGTGCATGTCAATGACATCGCCTAGTGGCTAAATTCTAGTTTTAAATCCTACAAGTAGGCATAAATAAGTCCTAAAAGACATAAAATAAGACCTATATAGCCATTATAAGTCCTTTCTTTAAAATATTGCAGGTAGGCATAAGTAAGTCCTTTGTTTAAAATATTGCAGGTAGGCATAAGTAAGTCCTTTGTTTAAAATATTGCAGGTAGGCATTAGTAGGTCCTACCATTTGTATTAAGTCCTACAGGCATATTGTAATTTTTTCTCCTTGCAAATCTTTCAAGTGTAAAACCATAGTATTAAGTCCTACGTGCACTATGTAATGAACCTAGGGAGAGGCTAATTTGAGGAGAACACGACTCCAATATAATCTTTTATAAGACCTCGTAGCATCATTTTTTTAAACACTAGGATTATAAATTATGACAAGATGAATTTCATGTAGTCCGGAATGCATGATCTTCATGTTGGCATATATCTGTGTCCCTATTTATCACTGTTAAAGAAGACCCATGTTAACAAGGTCCTTCATTTTTTCTTTTCTAGAAATTGACATCTGATGCCCCTATTAACATTAAGGGAAGGTTTTAGAACATAATGTTATTAAAGGTCATACCCTGATAACAATTACATATAATGTTCTAATATAAGGTTATTAGACCTTATATATTATATGTTTTATAAGCATATCCCATTTGAAATTATTATAATCGAATAATTATTAGATTATTAATTATTTATGAATGGGGTTTATTGAAAAGGTGTGACTAGTAAACTCACCCTTCCTCCTATATTTAAGGAGGTTATCTCTCATTTGAGAGGTGTGTGAATTTGGAGATTTTTAGTGATTTATAGCACTATGCACAGAAGGTAATATGGGTCATGTGGAAGTAAAGAGAAGTATCCCCATATTTGGTCTATTTATGATAGAACATATGTTGTTAGTGTTTAATAAAATAATGCTTTGAGGGATTTAAAACCCGAAAGGGTTTTCCCCATGTATAACTTGTGTAATGTGTATATTTGTGCATGTATGGTTCTCATTTATTTTATTTTATATTTTGTTTATAATTATTAGTATCCAAAGATCCTCATTTCTAACACTACAAGTAGGAAGACTAAGAAAGTTGCAGATGCCTTGAGTAGGAGGCAAAATGTGTTGGTTGAGATGAGGCTTAAAGTTGTTGGGTTTGAAGAACTCTAAATTTTGTATCCAAATGATTCAGATTTTGTAGAAGCATGGAGAGCTTGCTTAGAACTTGTCACCATCTACAAAGTTGTAGAGTATGTCAAATGGCAAAGGGAAAGAATTGAATGTCGTTTATATCAGCTCTTATTTGCATCTATAGAACCATGGGAACACATCGGCATGGATTTTGTACTTGATTTACTAGAACTAAGCGGGGTTATTATTCTCTATTTGTAGTTACTGGTAGATTTTCAGATATGGCACATTTCATTCCTTGCCACGAGACAAATGAAATTGTACATATTTAAGAAATATTTTTCAAGGCCGATAAATATCATGATCTACCCAAGACAATAGCTTCTAATAGAGACATAAAATTTGTCTGTTATTTTTGGAAGATGTTGTGGAAGAAGTTGAAGAAATATCTAAAGTTCAATTTTGCGCACCATCCACAAACTGATGGTCAAAAAGAAGCCATAAACAGATGTTTGAGCAACATGTTAAGGTGTTTGGTAGGAGAAAAGCCAAAGCAATGGGATTTGATTTTGATATAAGATAAATTTGCATTTAACAATTTGGTAAATAAGAGTAAAAAAAAGTCACCATTAATTAATTTTAGTAAGGCCTCTATTATTAGAAGTTTGCATTTGAGCACATATGGAACTGAAAATCTACCAAAAGTTTTGAAATTGTAAAATAAGCCTATAGCAAAAAGAATTAGCTAAAGGTCGTTTTCTGAAAGTAAGATATTACAGTTTCAAGGTCCCAAAATCCTATTAAAAAGTATTAAACTTGAATTTCAGACCTTAAAATAATCAAATGAGGCTTTGATCAATACCTGATCAACTGTTAATTTGGAAAAGGCACCACACAGAGCACTCCAAGCTCTTGGGTTTGAAAACAAATGGATTCAATCGGGTGCTCGGGTCAAATGTTATAACTCCTCAAAGTTAACCTTTTTTGGGGGTTGGAAGTTACAATTCCCAAAATATACATGGAGGCACCTAAGGCCATTTGTGACCATTTTCGAACATTTTTCAACAAAGTGGAAAGGGAGGAAAAGTGGTAAGTCATTAGGAATGTGAGAAGGCAAAAGGAAGAATCAGATTGGAAATGGTAGAGAGACAAAAGGCTCCAAAAACCAAGGAACGTATTTTTGTTTCCCATTCCTATAATGTAATTTGTGTTAAATTTTATAAAAGAACATCCATATTTTCTTGTGTGAAATCTTTGTTGCATGTTGTATGAGCTAACCGAATCAACTCTTCTATGATGATACTTTGGTACTTGTTACTTCAGTACACTTACCTACCTTGTCAAGATTTACTCTGCCTCTCCCTACACAACACCAACCTACCCTCAAGGGGCTATAGTGAGTGATTAAGGATTAGGCTATGAGTACATTAATATCTCCTATATTATGGAAGATATATATACATATAAATAAAATATAACTGATAGAATTCTGATTTCACTATTATCAATAGTATATATGCTACAGCATATATTTTAGACCACTTACATAACCCTAATAGGAGGATGGTGGAAATACCATGCTAGGGCGCTTGCAAACCATCCACAAGCAGGCTCCATCAAGGCTTCAGGACCCCGTCCATATCACATCTTGGGATTCACCTGCCTTGTGAGGATTTACTCCACCTCTCCCTACACAAACCTCCTATCCTTACGAAGGCATTAGAAAAACACTAAGGACTAGGCCAATGATTATACTGGTCTTTCGTGTATTACAAATGCATATAAGTGAAATTAAGCATGACTGTCATGTAGATCAGAATTCTGGTATTGTGCATATATTCCAAGACCACAATATATGTATTTGAATCTGTTGTGTATTCCATTTCTTATTTAATCCCCCCTGCCCTCTTCTTAAAATGAACCTTAATATCTCTCAATGTAAGGGAAAGGTCACACCTTTTTATCATAAATGCCCTTTGGCAAGAGACACAATCTTTCATCATTAGCACCCTTTGAAAGAGTGCAACTCTTTATTATTTCTGCCCTTTGAAAGGGATGCAACCTTTCACAATCAGATCTGCACTTCTTATTTAAATCAGATCTGTACTTCCGATTCCTTCTTTTCTGATTACAGAACTAACACTTATTAGTTATTTCCTTGATCCTTTTTGGATGCCCATTTCAAATGAATCCTTGTCCCTTTTATATCTTCCCATATGAGGGAGAGGTCACAACTCTTCATCGTGTCTGCGTTTTGGCAAGTGTCACGAACCTTTATAATTGTCCCTCTTTCGAAGAGTCATAACAGTTCATAATTACAACTCTTTTGAAAAGTCACAACCCTTCATAATTACAACCCTTTCAAAGAGTCGCAACCCTTCATAATCACAACCTTTGAAAGAGTTACAACCTTCATCATTGCTGCCTTTTGAAATAGTCACTTCCATATTTTCTTTACATTCCTTTCTTATTCCATTAATCTTTCTTTAACTCCACTCTCCTCTTCTTCCTTCCTCCCTATTCCTTTTAAATGAACTCTCCTCCCTTTTATAGCTTATTTTGAGGGAGCCACAACTTCATTACATATCTCTTGACCTTTCATTAAATTTAGTAAATTTATAATTATAATGTTTTATTATTTATTTATTTATTTTATTTTTATTTTAATATTATTCATTATTAAATCCTATTTCAGAAGGGGACGTCACAGTAACTTATGGGCATTACAATTGTTGAAACTAAAGTGAAAAATCTATGTATTGCAACAAACACCTTCCAATGGCATTCATATACTGCAAAGGCACCCTTTCATAATAGCAACATCGGCCCACAACGTTCAAATCTCTTTACTATTGCTTAAATCAAAAACATTTATCTTTCCTAGCTCAAACTATCACTGTATCTCTAAAGTTTGTGCCTTCATCACAAATGCTGCAGACAAGAGTTTCAAACTAAATTTGAACATCTCAAAATCCATTGTTACATCACAGGATTTAATAGTTTTTCATTATTTGTGGAACTGAGAAGAGAGTTTTAGTTTCAAATCTTAGTTTTCAGTGTCTCTCTTGAATCTGCCAAGTGAAATTTAGAGGAGTTGGTTTTTTCTTTGTATGGGCCCATTCAAACAGATATTATAGGCTTTAAAAAAGGATTAAACAACACCTTTGACTTCAAGTTCCATTGAACTGCATCATTTGAAAATCAAATCCCCAACATTCAACAGAAATGACTTTAGGTCTATAGGTCCTCGGCCAGCTTTCTACATTATAGAATTCAACCACTATAAAATGTAGTTTTTAATTGCGTAAAATGAATACCATCCATTCAATAACATGCATCATTGGGACTTAGAATTCAGAGGGTATCAAATATGTTCTCTGATATTATGTTAATCCCAGAAACTCAGATGAACACTATTATTTATTGCAGCAAATACAACAAATTTACATGCATCGTTAACCTGAATTGGGCTGCCATATACTTCACACTCCCTGACATCAAATCAATCTCATACTCCGTATTTAAGGCACTGTAAATATTTGAGGCAATTAAATACCTAACCACTAACCACCACATTAAACCTCATCTGCATGTCAAACATTCATTTTAAACCAATTCTTATTTTCACAATGCATTTTTAATGTTACCTTTCATACAAATAATAAGATACAGAAAGGTCATAACACCTTTGGGCCAAATACAACAATTACTTCCATGAGCCTAATATTTTCAAATTTTCAAGAAAGGCGTCCCACAGGCAATAACCCAAGGGTCACACAATGTGAAGTTAAATATGGGTAAAGGAAAGTACTTTGTCTGGCCCATCAAGAAGATTAAAAAGACCCTTCAAAGGAATTCAGAGATCTTTGAGAGCCCAAAAATTGTATCCAACGTCTCTCTCAATGAAGGCAAGTTTACATGTACTAATATTGAGTACAACACATAAGAAAAAGGATACATTGCTCATGAAATGTCCATTGTCTATTGGGATTTTATGCTATGAGAAAAAAATATTAATTTTAAGTATCTTTTTGAGCGTGAATTATAGATTGACTCCACTTAAGTAAAAGGTCTAGTTGTTTGGGACTAGAAAATAAACCATTTTTTTAAACTAAACCAAAGTTTAGGATGAGCATGAAAACTGGAGAATCGTGTAGGAAACTACAACTAAATGATAGAATTTGAAAACTAACTATAAAGCATTTAAATTTTTTTATCCAACGAACACATTGTTAAAAATGGCCAGAATTACCGCAATGATATTTGGATTCACACAACCAATGACCTGCATATCAAAAATATTTATCAAAATTGATCCCAAGGTTTTGATCATTAATACACAAATAAATAACCCTATATTATTAAAAAAATTGTAAATGCTATTTGAGAAATCATATGCTTATAAACTATTAGAAAACAAGTAGGACATTAAGAATGTGTATACTACCAAAATAGTACTCTGTAGCAATGGTCATTTTTTGTCATTGTGACTATTCAACTCAGAGCCTTTAGTACTTATTATATAGACTAGCAAGCAATAATTTATATCATGAAATCACGTCCACTAGCAATGGAACACTATATTTTCTATAGTCCTATCAAAGAGATTAATGATAAAGAATCACATAGTGGTGTAATAGTAAATCAAGATTAAATTTGCGAGGAGAACCATTTGAAAAACACAGAACATAGTGACTTTTTGTAACCAAGGTAGCATATTGAAAAAAAATTGCATTTTGAAATAAATATTAAAAAAATGTTAAGATGGAAAGAAGGATTTGACAGTCAAAAAAGAATAGAAGACATGGAGCAGAAAGGTATTTGCCTGGTAAAGAACATATTGATCAAAACAAGAGAAAGAAAGGGAAACTATTTTATTAGAAAGCAAATTTGTGAAGAAAAAGATAATAATTTTGTAGTCTCTGCGTTAGAAAAGTGATGTGATGTTTCCAAAAATGTAAGATGTCTCCTACAAAAAATATTAAAAACGAAATCTTATTGAGAAAAATATATTACTAGAAGGCTGGGGTCTGAAAAGTTTACTATTATTTAAGATAATAGGTACTTGTCCTCTCTGGAAAAACTTAATTTTCTGTCAAAGGATGTGCACCAATTTTCTGTGTTAAGAATTTATAGCTGTCATAAAATAAGCCTTGCTCCATTTTCCTCTAGGAAATTAGGTTTTGAGGAGATTCATCCACGTGTTTTTTACAATAAAGAACTAAAATGCTGGGGTCTCAAAAGTTGACAATTATCTAAAATAATAGGTACTTGTCTCCTTCCTGGCACATACCTTACTTGTCTGTCAAAGGATGCGCACCATGATTCTATATTCAGAATCTGTATATATCATATAATAGGCCTTGCTCCAATTTCCTCTAGGAAAGCAAGCTTTGAGGATGTTCATTCACAAATTTTTCATGATAGATAAATGGAACAAAGGATATCTAGTTGCACATTTCAAACTCAGTATTATTTGCCAGCCACATTGCATTTGTTCAGCGATATCAAAATTTGTATTGGACAGAGACTGATCTTCCATGGAAAAAACTGACATTGAAGTGCATGTGTGGAGATGATATTTTCAGACACCAACATGTGTCAGAGTTGTATGTGCATTGCAGGGTCAAATGCATTCTCATCTGCCTCAAAATCATTTTTGCCTGCTTACAACGAATCCAAACATGTTCAATGTGAAAGCATATTACATCACCTATGAACAACCAGTGCAAGCACCTTACAAATAATCATCCAAAATCCTTTCAGATGAAAAAACAAAAGAGAAAGATAATCCTGTAATAGGCCCTTCCAAGTCATATTTTCAACCTATTGCACAATTCTGGCTACATTATGTAGAGAAGATGCTTTACGACATAGCACACGGACAGGAAACTTTTCCATCAACGTGCATTTGTTAAATACTTCTGAAAAGCAATACACAGAGCATCCTCTCACCAATGAATGGAATAACATACCAGTCAGCATGGAGCACATTAACATAACACACAAAATGACAGGCATTCCTAACAACTTCAGACTATGTATGACCATGACTAGGGAAACATTATCATGAGAAGAGTGATAGCATCATAAGTAATTTCACTGCAGTAATAAGCAACTCACATTAACATACCTTGTAGTATGTACAAACTATTACAACAGAGACCCAGCCAATGTTGAAATGCTAATGAACTCTTAATGACACTGCAGACTTCAAGGATCAAACAAGAAAGATGCCTTCCACAAAAGAGTGTTGCAACAAGAATTTGCATGATTATTGAGAAATTATAATGAATTGATGATTGGATATATTACAATGTACAAGCACCTCGATTGTATAGGCAAGGTGTGATGAGGTATGACAACTACCCTTGATACAAACATTAAATGCTCAATGCAAAATAATAAATCCCTAAAACAAATATTGAAAATCTAAATGACTAAAAGTAAATAATGAGACATGTCCCCATTATAACTAACTTCTAGAAATGATACCTAGCATATAAGAAAAACTAACTAAACTCCAAAGTAAAACTTAAGATGTGAATAGATTCCTATTAATTACTAGATAGGAAATAACCAGATTTATACTAACACCCCTCCTTAAGTTCAACTTAGGGAGAGAAATTATTATGCAAATAATACAAGATCCTAAATGATGATGCAATATACAATATGCAGATGCAATATGGGTCCCCACAACTAAGCTATTGTAAGTACCCGTGCACAACAAATCTCTCACAAATGGACAAAGGGAGAAAACCCAGTGGGACAAAACTCCTCTCCAAAAGAGAAAATCCACACCATTTACAAGTGGTCGACTAAGTGATCTATGGAGGTCTCAACATCAGTGCCCCCCAAGAACGACATCCATCACAAAGATACAATAGAATAACCCCTCCAATGAAGGGAAAGATAAAGACTAGAATCCCCCCATAACAAAGTATCATCAAAATCACTGAAGAAAATCTGAAGCCAAAAGAGAATCCAATGATGACAAACCACGTCTCCCCTTAGGAAGAAAGAGATCCAATGGTGAATCCTCCCCATAACAAAGTATCATCAAAACCATTGTAGAAAGTCTGAAGCCAAAAGAGAATCCAATGACGACAAACCACGTCTCCCCTAAGGAAGAAATAGATCCATTGATGAATGCTGAAAAAACTCCATCTCCCTGAAGAAGTATGGAGGAAGAAGTCTCACAAATCAAATCTCTGAAGAAGAATCTAGTGCCTCTGAAGATGTCTCATCAAAATCAGGAAGAACCCCAATCAAGGAAAAAAACAAAGGAAGGAGGAGACTCAAGAACACCCTCCAATGTAAAATCTGCAAAGAGGAGAGTTACCCCCTCAAGCATGTCCTCCAAACCTGTAGAAAAGGAATGACAAATCTGAGTCTGAAACACCATGAATGAATCTATCCTACAACCACAAATCTGAAAATTTAAATATATCCTACTCTGGTGAAATCTTGGAATCCATGTTAACTCTCAACTCTGATGAAGCAAGTAATGGGGAAATCATGGCAAGATTCACAAACCCATTAAGAGGAACTGAAATACTCCCCGCAGTGGAAGAGGGAGATCGAGGAACATAAGGATCATAGTCAGGATGTAAATGGGAAAAAGTATACACCTTAGACCTATGCTCAGCCCTACCACTGCAATAAGTTCTCCTATCTCCCAATGAATGAAAACTAAATAGGATGTGAACTAGAGATTGTTGCCTGTCTGTATAATCTGATAAACTGAAAGAATCAGATTATGGCCAATCTCAAGAATACAAAGAACATTAAACACAGACCCTATAGCCAAATCAGCATGTCCACAAGCAACAGCATTAACAAACTAATTATTTGTAGTCAAGATCCTATCAAAATGTGGCTCTCTAAGAGATCCTAGAACAATGTGATCAAATGAGCAAGCAATATGTTCTGAAACGCCCCAATCAATAATCCAACCAATATCTCTATCAGCTTCAGTGCTAATCAATGCATGACCCTTTGTTTCCATTCTCCATTAGCAAATCCTGTTGACCTACTATGTGAAGGATCCTCATGATTGGTAGAATAATATTGTGAACTAGAAGATGAAGGAATGGAAATATGATGCTCCTTGAAAATGCTTTAGCTCATGGAATGCCTTCTTATAACGAACTTGTTCACTATGCCCAATCCCTTCACAAAAAGTACACTCAGGTTTGTCCTTGGAATGAAACTCTCACTACATTTTGTCTTAGGATTGTTCGTTTTCTTTCCTTTTCCTTTACATAGTGCAGCTATCAATGCATGAGATTTAGGTGTGGCATCATTTTTACTAAGATTTGATTGTTCCATAGTCAATCTCTTACAAATTATCTCAAATGAAGGAATGAAAAATAAATTACCTAACCCATCCGTAGTTGAGTAAAAGGAAGTAGAGAAATATGAAAAAACACCTTTCAATTTAGACAAAATCAAGAATATGAATTCCTTATCAGTTTTCTCTTTCCCACAACCCACTAGTTGAGTTCTCTAAGACCTTAACCAAATAATCCTCAATAGTAGGAAATGAATCAATAGAAAGAGTTGTCAGTTCTGCTTCTAGTTGTAAAGCTCTTACGTCACTAACTTAACCAAAGAGATCCCTATATTTCTCCCATACCTCTCTAGGTGTAGTGCACTCCTTAATGTAGAAGGATAAAGAATCTGAGGTATGCATTGCAATCAAGCAAATTGCCTCATCACATTTGTTCCTATGTGCAAACTTCTCGTAATCCTTGGTGAAGGTAGGTTGTTCCTCATTTAAGGTAGACCATAATCCCCTAGACCAAAGCAGTCTTTGCATCCTCACTTTTCAAGTATGATAGTTATGAGTAAGAACCTTACAACATCCTAAATCACCCATACAGCGACAAACACAAATAGAGCAAAATTGCAAAATATCTTATAGAAACTAGTCTGAAACCTCCAAGATATGATCTATAACTGAAGGTTTTGAGCTTGGGAGTCCAAAAGGAAATCTTCACTTCAGGCTGCAATAATTGTTGTCGAACAGCAAAATACTATGAAATAAACTCCACCACTACAAAGCTGGCTGAATCAGCCTTCCAACGATATCTCATTTGAAAAACTTTGCCTCCTGGATTTTATCTTGGTTTGAAAAGAAGGCCCAATTGCTGAAAATGTTGTCATTGATTTCAAAAAAGTAATAAGACAATGTTATAGACAAGTTTGCCAATGGTGTTAAGAGTAGAAATATTGTCATCAACGCCAGTATGCAGCGATAAGTTTATATGACAAAATAGTTGCGTTGGTAGTAGGTACCTAAAAAAAGCTCCTTGCAGTATCTTTATAGATGAGGTTGATGCAATTAAAGCCAAATGATTTGACATCATGACGGATATCTCCAGACCATTGTATCTAGATTGTGGTCCATCATCTCAATATCAGTAAAGGTCCAAGTTACCTCAGTCCCATTCATAGTGAAAGAATCAATGATTTTGTAGAACAACAATTAAGTAGAATGGGCAGCAACTAAAGGATTATACGCAGCAATGATTATTAATGGAATAATTCAATTATGAACTGGCAGAATACAAGAAATCTGTATGTTCAAGACTTTTATAATTTAATATCTAACTTGCATATGGGGATTAATAATAAAGTGACCCCCTCATAATTTCTTCATTAATATAAAGTCACTTTAATATCCATATACCTCCATATGTTGGCACCCCATTTGGAATAATAATTAAATACTTTATGATATTATATATTAAATGCACACTTGACCCCTTATATCCCCTTTAATCATAAAGAGATTTAATTTAATTAATTATATTAAAGTCAATGCTAGATTAGACTTTAATTAATTAAATTAAATTATTAAACTCCATTAAATGCCAAATATCAAACCAACAATTGATCCTGGTAACTTTTTGGATATAACCATGGTGCCCTTTGACCATCCAAATGACTTACCATTAATAGTAAATATGGACCCAAATGTCCAAGTGACTTACTAAAAATAGTCTGTATAAACGGACCTTGAAAGACCTCCGAAAGGCAAACCACAAATAAACTGATGCACTAAGATGGACAGTACTGAAATAGATGCCCAAATGGTCAGCTGAATAAACATGAATCGCCCTCAAAGGGGCCCCTTGATCACCACATTAGCCTATGGAGACCACTAATAATAGGCTAACCTCTGAAAATAATTGATGCTTAGGAAGGCACAGAAATGGGGACATTACAAATTACGAGATCATCAAGCAAATACCAAGGTCAGCAATATATGAGAAGTTTATAGCAGATACATATGAAGAGTTTGATCACTTCATGGCAGGTTTAATCAGACTTATAAACAGATTGATGTAGACTCTATGAGCATTATTATGAATATATTATTTGACTTATGAAGAGGATTTCATGCAGAGATAAAGAAGACTATGGAGCGGCATCATGGAGCATATTGAAAAAGCTTTATGAGAAATAGTATGATAGATTTATGAAAGCTTTATGAGGAGATTGTAATCAGTTTTGTGGCAGATTCATTGTCACCATAATAGCAATTTGAAAAAGAGAGTTTGTGGATTAAAAGGTAATCCATCATCCATTGTAGAAGCAAGATTAATAAGGTGGAAAGTGAATGAGGGGTTAGTATCTCTAAGTGAATGAGGGGTTTGTGCCTCTAGTAGGTTGAGCCTACGAACTTTGTAAAAGAAGATTTTATATAAAGTATTAATTTGTCGTGGTTTTCTCCCGTTAGGGTTTCCACGTATATCTTGCGTTCTATGATAGCTCACATGTGAATGTTATTTTGCAATGAACATGTTTTGAGATTAAGTTATATACTTATGATTAAAGTTGAAGAAGTAAAAATTTGTTGTTATACTAATTCACCCCCCACCCCCCTCAATATAACCGTATCCTCAACAATTGATATCAAAGTCAGTTCTTTCAAAAAAATATAACCACTTGAAGGTAGATAAAGAGAAGACTATAGGAAATAAAAAAGGAAATAAAGGAAAATGTGCCAATAAGGGTGCTGATATCATAGAACCAAATACAAGCGATAGAATGATGAAATGAACACTTTTGGAAATAGATGATGAATTCCTTGGAAGAGCCTTTTCTAATGATTGGGACTCATACAATGAGAGTGATGTGAAGAACATAAGGGGAATTCTTATGGCAAAAGAATCTAATGAAGATGAAGAAGGGATCTTAAGGAAGAACTTCATTATCCCTATAGAAAAATACAGAAGCCTAAGAAAAGAAATTCAAAACAAGGATAAAAAAATCGAGTAGACAATGAAGCCAAAGAAAAGTTATCACAAAGTCTTGACAAGGGTCCAGAGAGATGATCATCAACCTCAAGAATCAATTTGAAGAAGCTAAAAGAATTAAATAGGAGCTGGGAATACAATTGAAGAAAAAGGAAGAAGATTGTGAGAAGCATGATCTGAGATTGTCTCTCGAATGAAGGATTTAGAGGAAACTACTGCCAAACTAAACACAAGCTTCAAATTTGAAATGAGCTCCACGATTCTAAGTAATATCATTGATAGCCAAAGATCACCTTCTAACAAGACAAGATGAGGTTATGAAGAAGAACAAAAGTCAAAAGAAGAAGGAAAGCCAAGGAACTATGCTGATGAAGGAGACCGTAGCAAAGAAAAGGAAAACACAGATCAAAAGGACAAGAACACCTTCATAAATTTCTTCTCAAAAAGGAAGGGACGTATGACTGGAATCTATCATTCTTTCATCGCCTATTGTTTCAAATGCTTTCATCGCCTATTGTTTCAAATGCAACAATTTCAGTCATAAGGCAAAAGAATTTAGAACAAAAGTATGACCTATTAAAGAATGGAAAAGAAACATTAATCATTTTAGATGGAAAAGAAGAAATTATAATTCATATTTCCATCAAGTGAATTCTAGTATTGAATGCTACAAGTGCAATAATTATGGTCACAGAGCACGATTTTGCAGAAGTGTGTTGTCAAGATTTCAAGTCTCCAAATTGCAAATGTAAAATAAGTCTTCGGGTTTTGAAGTCAATAGTGTCAAAATGTAAATTATGATGGATGGTGTCACTATTTTTTTAGGTCTCCTTATTGCAAATTATGATAGATGTTGTTACTGTTTGTGGTGCAAGGTTCAAAGCCCCTAGTGAGGAGGAGCTAAAAGGTCCTATATTGATTTAAAAGGTGGCTTATGTCAATGCCATAATTGCCAAGCAGCGTGAGGTATGGAGGAGGAACAATTGCACCATCATGACTAAAGGATGGACTAACAAAAGAAGTAGAACACTGCTGAATTTTCTTGTCTCCTCATCAAGTAACTGTAATTTGTATTTTGTAAAATATATTGATTTAGTGAAGTTTTTTATTTTTATTTTACTCAATCACTTTTTTTTCTTTCAAAGGTGGGGCAATGTTTTTGACGTCAATTGATGCTTCAAGAAAAACGAAAAAAAATGCTAAGTATCTGTTGGCTAAATATTTTGCAAGTCACTAAGACTACAACTTGCAAAACGTGTGTTTTAGGCAGCAGTATGTGAGATTTCTCTCTCCTCTCAGCAATAGGGGAGGCTCCCTTCTTACCGCAGGT
>MU225737.1:202006-212462 GCA_018584345.1 Thuja plicata | reverse complement strand
AGACTCTAAAAACGCCTCTAAACACAAGAAATGGATCAAAAATCACTTGCAAACAGTGCTTGAAATCTACAGATATAAAGAGGCGATAGACTCCTAAAACATAACTGGAAAACTCTCAGAATAAATGTGACATCAGTCCTGGAAGAAAATGCGAATTTGGAGGCACAAATAAACGCTTAGAAATTCACATGAGAGCATGGAAAGCCAAAACGACTCCTATTACTCTGGAAAAACATGTTTACCTAGTTGTTTTTAAGAGTTTCAGTCCTCTTATGACTCGAAATCTCTTTAAAAACATGTTTTCAATATAAGACAGGATTCGAATAACAAACAGCGAGCTTATTGCAAAAAAACACGGACTTGAATCAACGCATGGGTTTGGTTTAGAATATATGCCAAACAATATGCAATAACATTAGAATTTAACACCATGTCATGAAAAGAGAACTGACGCCTCAGTTAATAGAATCGCATCATTCCATTCACTCAAAGCATATGTTATTTTGAAGAAAATCAACGCCATGTCATAAGAGAAAACGCGGGTTCATTAAAATGCATTAAGGCAACGCCCGATAACCTTTAGAAATCATGAGTAGACATGCATTATTTTGACGCCTAAGTTTGAACGATACTTTAAATAAAAGATATACTTCTATTTAAATATCAAATCTCCTATGGAAAAAGATATGCTTTCATTTATTTAAAATAAATAAAACAATAGCATGTCTTTAGACGTTTTTATTATTTAAAAACAATGTTAATATTATAATAAAACTAATTATAATACGTATTATAATTATTTATTATTTTAATATAAACATTTAATATTCAATATTTATTATTATTATTATTTTTAAAATAATAATAATACATTGTTTTTAATTTAAAAGAAAGACGTTTAAATGGTAATTAGCAATGAATTATAAAATTTATCAATAAAACGACGTCGTTTTTTAATAAATCTTATCTTTATCTTCGACATTTATAAATAAAGAAAGAATTTAATAATTTTATACGCGACTTCAGAATTTTAAGGTCTGATATGCAGGTTTAATGTAAAAACCTGCTACCATTAAAATTTTCAAGTAAAACTTCACAGAATGACGTGAAACTTTAGGATGAAGTTTTAAGTTCATCTCGCACACAAAATAAACTTTCACTATACGCGATTGACAAGAAAAAGCCCACTTTACCGGTTTTTCCTCGAGGAAGTGCAGACTGCCTAAAAACCTAACTGACAAGACCTACCCAAAAGAAACCCAAAAGAGTTCAGAACTGAGCAGGAAGACGACAACAAGAAGACTACGACGGCAAGACAAAACGCAGAAAAGAGAAAAACAAAGAAAGAAAAGGACTTGATGTTTAGTCAAAAGATAAAACAACCATAAATCAAGGGATGACTGATTCTGTTGAAAAATGCTCCTGCCAGAACATTACACACTTAGGAAAAATACGCATATCAACCTGACTAGGAAATGTGTAGGGTTGTCCAATTTTGGGGAATGCAAAATTAGGGACAACAGTATCTCTATGAGATCTTGGAGGAAGTGTTCGAAGAGGACGGTGAGGAGAATGTGATACGAATAGTAATAGATAATAAAGCAAATTATGTTGCTGCAAGTAGACTTCTTTTAGAGAGGCACCCCACCTTGTTTTGGACCCCTTGTGTTGCTCATTGCCTTGACCTCATATTGGAGGATCTTGGCAAACTTCCTTGGATGAAAACATATGTAGAGCACACAAGGAATATTTGTAAATACATATATAATCATGCTTGGGTCCTCGACCTTGTGAGGAATTTCACAAATAACAAAGAGTTGACTCGTCTAAGAATCACCCGATTTGTAATTAGTTTTATCACATTGTAATCCTTGATTTAGTCCAAGATCAGCTTGAAACGCATGTTTGTAAGTGAGGAGTGGACTACATCATCATATGCAAGGACCATTGCAGGGATTGATATGGCTGATTGCGTTTTTGATGAGCATAGCTTTCAGCAACCGGCCAAGGAGTTTGTGTGGGTAATTTTCCATTATATTTTTATTCTCATTTCCATTTCATTTCCTTATTTTTGTTCACACCTATTTATGTTCATTGTTAAAAGTAAAACTTATAACTTTAAGCTTAATGTTTCAACTTTCACAATCATAGCAATTCATAAAGCCTCTTGTTGCTCTCCTACGAGTTGTTGATGAATAGAAGCCCACAATGGGTTACAATTATGAAGGCATGGACAAGGTGAAGGAGGCCATTAGATCTATTTATTCAAGGAATGAGGCTAGATACATTCCCTTATGGGAGGCCATTAATCGACGATGGCACAATCTACTTCACAAGCCTATACATGCAGTTAGCTACTACTTTAATCTGGTGTTCCAATTTTGCCCAAATTTCAAGGATGATGACAAGGTGTGGAGTGGGCTCTACGAAGTTGTAGAGTGAATGTCACCTGATTCATCAATTGGAGTACACAGTCTGTGAGATAGAGATGTTTAGGAATGCACAAGACGACTTCTTTTCACAAGACTTATGCAAGCAAAATCAGACACTCATGATGCCAGGTAAAATCTATTCAAGGCATAATTTAAAAATTAAATCTTAAACTTTTCTATCTATGATTCTATTACCATTTTACGTTGGTAAACTCAAAGTTATAGAATAGAATTGATTTTTTTTCTCATTTCAGATGCATGGAGGGAGATGTCTAGTACTTAGGTGCCAAATCTACAAAAGATTGCAATTCGTATCTTGAGCCAACCATGTAGTGCTTCAAGATGTGAGCACAATTGGAGCATGTTCAAGCATATACACTCCAAAAAGTGCAACAAGTTGGCAATGCAAAGGAGGAATGATCTTGTGTTTGTTCATTACAACCTTCACCTCCATCACAGATAGATCTTGGGCACTGACACCTCGCCTATCACTTTAGAGGACGTTGATTCATAGGCAGAGTGAAACACTAGGGTTGATGATTTCTTCAACAATGGAGACTTGGAATGGGTTGATCATATGGATTGAGAGGCAAAGGCAATAGTGATGGCAGAGGAGGAGGTTAGAGCACGAGAAGACCCATTGGAGGACCCCGAGGATGATGTGGATGAGGATGTGGATGTCACTGAGACTGAGCCTGAGACATAGGCAAATATAATGTCTGCAGAATCATCCAAGTCCTATCTTAGGCGTACATGTAGGAGGGTTGCGCAGTTGAGTGGTCACTGATATATGCCCCTCTGAGCCTTAGCCTTCAAGGCTCTAGCTTTAATTTTGATATATGTTTTGAACTTTCGATTCCATGAATTTTGTAAACTTTTGACACCTTTTTATTTCTAATTTTATTTAGTTTAACTTATTTCCTTTAGCTAAAACCTAAAATTTGCATTTATACTTTTGTGATTAATGTAAACTTGTGTATAAGATCAAAGTAGCTTCTATTTGATGAGATTATTGTGTCTTTAAGGTTAATTTATTAAAGGAAGCATGAAACAAGTTTCAAATCCTTAAAATCTTTGAATTTCTTGGGTTTTTTAATTTGCCAAGTTTAGGTGTGGAGTTGAAGTGTAAGTCTGAGTCAAAAATCAGCTTGTCAAATCCAAGTTGAGTCTGGGTCTTGTAACTATGCTAGGAAACATTAAAATGAACAACATCATTTAATTAATTAATTAATTTCTTCTCCAGAAACCTAGGCCAAAAATGGAGACATTACAAAAAGAAAAGCAAAAGCAACAAACAATTGCAAAAAAGCTCTATGAGAGGAACATCCCTAGATCATCAAATAATAAACCTTTGAATCTAGGAGAATAAACAATCAATGTGAAGAAAAAATAGAACCATTTCAACATGTATTCACACAAGAAGATACTTCCAATATTCTAAATACAAGAGCAATGTCTCGACTCCAAAGTCAAACAAGAATTAAGACCAATCACTGCCCAATAATGCATACATTGTCATTGAATGCAAATGGAAAAAGGTATTCCGAACAAAAAACACTACACACGAAAACTAGGGGCAATCACATAGATCTAGTACTCTTGTAGGAAACAAATAGATCTAACAACATCATATAGTAACTAAGCAATAGCAAAGGGGTACCAAATGAATGCACTCTTGCAAAGGCACAAAACTAAACCTTCCATGCAACCATCTCCAATAAGCACAAACAAATTGGAAGTTGCCTCATATTTATACTAATTAAAAAAATCTATATTTGTTAATAGAAAATTTATATATACCACCAAATAAAAACTTGAAATTAACACCTTTAAGATCTAAATTTAGGCTCTCTCAAACTCCAAACATGTACACATCCTCATGAGAGACTACAACATAATCAAAAGCCAAAATGAAGAAAAGCAAAGAATAAGCTTTACTAAAAGAACAATTGATGTCAAAACAGAAATCGTTAGGAAAGGAATTTGATTGACCTAGAGTACTCCAAAAGTCATTATACATGGACAAATAAAAAGAAAAGAAGCAAATACATAGCAATAAAATTAGATAGCATCCTTCAATCCATCAACGGATAATCTCCAAAAGTATTTGTATGGTTAACATCAAAAGTTTAGGATGCAACAATTTCTGATCATTTGCAATCACATTGAGTATTCAACCAACAATATACAAAGCAAGGAGCTCATTTGTATTTAAAAACCATCTAACATTCAGGAACAAAATTCATGAATGGTAGAATCATGTTCCCAAGCTCGAAAGTGAAGGCATGTACATATATTAAAAAAAAAGCTAATATTTTTATGGTACAAAATTACATAATAGAATTACAAAGTGTTTGGCACTATTTTCATAGTCAATAGAATTGAAATTGAAGCTTGAAAACATTCCAAAAAAATTTGATGAAAAAGAGAACACAAAAAACGATTAAAGAATAACAACTAACAATACAGCTACTCAAAATTGCTTGATCAAAAAAGGAGTTATTCTCAAAATAAAGAACGAGAGATCAATGGACCAAGCATTTCAATTCAATGTCATCAGAGAGAGTCGTTATTTTCTTTCCATAATACTTTCCATTAATTAGATCACTTTTGCAAGTGGAATGCATATTGCATGACCTTCTATAGCCATGCAAAAAACTTGGATTGGATTTTCGTTGTAAAATTCAAAACATTAGTGGCTATTGTACTCTATCATCCCAAAGTCTATCTCACAGTAGCAAAACGTACCCTACACATTTAGAAAAGCATATTTACGTTTCTTTCAAGTAGCCTGTATAGGTAATAGGCATTAAGCCAAATAAAATGGTTTTGCAGCTGCTTTAGAAGGCAGCCTCAAACTACTGGTTGGTCTTCCAAAGAAGGTTATTTTTTTTCACGATTTGATTTTACTGATTAGAAGCTTTGTCACAAGCGGAATACATAGAGTGATTATTAATTACATGTGAACAAATTGCCTTTGGCACTAAATGCGCAAATAATAGTTCAAGTAGCCAATTCAATGGTTGTAGAACTCGGATTAAGGTCTAGTTTGAAGTTAGTTCGGGATTCAGGAAAATCAAGCTGAGCATTTAAACAGGGGTTGTGCTTTCGACTGTGGGTTCATCCCAAGCAAACCCAAAATGAATTTGAGAGGGCCCATCAGAGACCATAACAAACTCGCCCTTTTTTTTTAAATTTATATAATGAGTTGTCTAGGGCATCATTTCTTGTCTAAGGATGGCAGTCATCCAAAGGAGATCATCCACTATCATCATCCATCATCCAATTTCCACTATATTTTATTATTGTTCTTAATTTTACTTGCCATCAACCCATTTTAACATTTTCCCATGTACCCATTTCATTTTGTTTTCTTCTTCCCTTTGACTTAGTTTCCTTTTCAACTTAGATCTATTGTTTTATACAACAATTTTTAAAATGTTTCAGGTCCATCTCTTTCCCATGTCCCTCTCCTATTTCTGGACCTAGAACTCTCCCAACACAGATTAAATATTTATACTGGTGGAATATAACAATAATAAAATACGTACTTGAAAGATTTGGTTTTGACAGGAAGGTGATTGTGTTGATCAAGGAATGTGTGACTATTGTCTGTTACTCTATCCTAGTCAATGGGGTCCCGAGGGGTTATTTTGGCATTGCCAAAGGTCTAAGGCAAGGTGAACCTTTGTCCCCCTACCTGTTTATCCTGTTGATAGAGGATCTAGGAAGAAGTTTTCTATGTATGCTAAGTGAGAATAAAATCCTTGGGGTGTGCCCTACTTCTACCTTGCCCTCGGTGGTATTACAATAGTTTTTTGATGAACACAATCCTCTTTGGTGTTGCGTGAATGCTCGAAGCTAGAAGCTGGAAACGCCTCCTCACCCAATATGCTTTGGTGTTAGAGCAAAGTATCAACTATGTTAAAAGAAAAGTCTATTTCTTCAATACACAATATTCCCTACAGAACAAAGTTAGGAATATCCTTGGATGCCAGTCTGCAGATCTGCCTTATACTTACCTGGGACTACCACTCCCTGTTAAGGAGGTGTCAAACTCCTTTTGGAATACAATACTAGAAAGAATGCAACGTAAGCTAGCTGGTCGGACAGGCGAACTCCTAAGCAACGCGGGTAAGCTACAACTCCTCAAACAGTCCTTGCAGGGAATCCCTGTATAATTCTTGTCACTCTATAGAATATTTAACGTTTGGGTTGATAAATTGGAGAGAATCCAAAGAAACTTCCTATGGTTTAGAATGGAAGAAAAGAAGTAGATGGCTTTGGTTAAATGGGACTCTGTTTACTAGCCAAAATCTATGGAAGATTTGGGAGTTAGGAGAATCTCCCACCTCAACAAGGTTGTCCTTACGAAGGTTGGATAGAATCTTGCCAAACATAAAGCCAAATGGTGTGATATTATGTTTGCTAAGTACTTGAATATGGGAAAATTTTATCGTTTTCTAAACACGCATTGACACCCCACAGGGTCCAAAATTTGGAACAGTATACTCAATTGTAGGTCCTTGCTTCTTCAAGGCTTGAAGCGGAGGATTGGTGATGGTTTGACAACCCGTTTCTAGGAGGACTATTGGTTGGGCGACACACCCCTCTCCTTGCTCCCTGACTTTCGCAAGCTGTGTGATGGCCAAACGATTCTTTGGGGGCTAGGTTGAAAACTATATGGACCAGTCTCAATCCTAGAAAAACATCCAACTCTGTTGTCAAGACCTCCAGCACTAGATTTACAAAGGAGACTTGAGGAGGAGAGAATCCCAATTTTCCCGAGGGAGGATACCTTTGTTTGGAAGAATAATGCCAGTGGTGAATTCACGATGAGATCTGCCTATCTTATACTCATTGATGAGGGTAACCAGAATGAAATGTGGAAAAAGGTTTGGAACTCTCAATTAATCCCTAAGATCAACCTATTCTCTGGGGGAGGATCATGCATGATAAGATCCTTAAACAGGACAATCTCATTAAACGTGGGTTATGGTTGTCGAACCATTGCATCCTATGCAAACAAAATGAGGAGTCAGTAAACCGTCTTCTCATACATTGCCTCTTTGCATGTGAGTTGTGGCAGAGAACTCTACAACTTCTCCAAACCCATTCGGTGATGAACAGGGATGTTCAGCAAATGGCCTTCAATAGGCAAGGGATCTCCTTTAATTAAAAATATCAACCAATTGTGGCGGCAAGTCCCTCTGCATTTGGGTTGGGCAATCTGGAAAGAAAGGAATAACAAGTTCTTTTGTGAAAAGGAATGCCCACCTGAGGTGGTCTTTTGCACCTTCCACAAGATATTGTTAGAGAATTTAAGAGTCGTAAGGGGGCCTTGTCCTCCCATTCCTCCCTCTCTCAATGATCGTCAAGTGGCTAGGAATTAGGGCTTACAGGAGTCATTTGGGAAGTTTGAACCGTCTAAAAAACTCAAAAAGAAAAACACAAAATGGACTCCCCCTATCTATTCTACTCCAAATTAAATTTTGACGACACAACAAATCATTTTGAAGGCTTGGTCGTTGTGAGTGGAATGATTAGAGACCATTCTGGGATGTTGATGACAGCTTTCAATGGTGTGTTGCCCAGACATACGAACAACCAAGCAAAGGGAATGGGCCTTTTTGGGGGTATTAAGATTGCGCTCTCCATGGGGATTAGAGCACTCTCAATTGAGGGTGATTCCAAAATTATCATTAATGTTGTTAAAGGGTTGTCCAAGTCAAACTGGTCTATGGAAGGCATTTTGGGTGACCGCAACCACATTGAGCCGGGAAAATCAGACGACTTCAAGAATGACACCACAATATGTCACATCTACAAGGAGGGTGGGGTTACTAATTTTATTGAATCCATTAATGGGTTTGATGAGGGACTTTCTGCACAGATTGCTAGCTCCTGGGATAACATAAGGGTTTTAGTTGGGGGCAATTCCTTTGAAATAAGTGAATAGGTCATTGCTAAGGCCACTGGATTTTCTAACAAGGGTAGGAAATGGAAGAAAACTAGTCGTGTAGTGGACAATGACAGTCTTAATAGGTTCTTAAAGGGTAGTGAAGGTTAGTTAAGAGGCAAGGCAGTTACGATAGGTTGGAGCTACCTTCTCCTTGGGACAAGGTTTTTTATATGATCATGAGGTATTTTACGCTAGAAGGATGTTTTAAAGTTTACTATTTTTACCTTATGTCGCTTCTTAATCACTCTAGGAATCATGAAATCATCTCTTTTCCATTTTTCCTGTTGAATTCGCTTGAGAATTCTTGTCAAGGATAGTATCCGTCAAGGTAAGAAACCAACTTACTTGCACTAGGACCTCATTTTTAGGTTGTTCAATTTTCACTTGGCCCTTTGCCCTCTGAAACCCATCGTTGTCTATAAGGCCCCTGTGTCACATGTGTCACAGTCCTCCCCACTTGTTGGTATTGTTGACATGCCTGGCTAGACTAAGAAAAAGATATTAAAAAATCAAGAGCTAGCAAAATTGCCTCTCGATTGAGCACCCCTGAATTTCAAAATTCTAACGTTGTTGCGCCTGAGACTCGACCTAAGGGAAAAGATTCATCACCATCAACCTCCAAGAGGAAAGGCAGAAACCCTCCCCTCGGCCAAAAAAGCCAAATTCTTTGTTTAGGAGGTTAACATGGATGGTGATGAGGAAGTGGAGCATAGCACCCCTCAAAGATCTAATAGACTGGCTAATAGATCTGCAAAGAAAGGAAAAAAGTTGCTTGTGGATTATGACTCTGAGGAAGACACAGAACAAGGGAACCAAGTTGCTGATGACGGGACTGAGAAAATCAAGAACACGGAGGATGATGATATGGAGACTGATGATAGTGGTAGCTCGTATAAATCCACCTCCAATAGCTCAAACACTTCTAACAAAATGAAAGAGGAGCCTACTGATCTTGGTACCAATATACCGCCCTGTTTTGAGAAACCTATCGTGTCCAACTTTGACGTGGCTTCAACTGCTAATTTGGCAAGCCTGCAAAATGAGGTAACAGTCTTTAAAATAGAGTGAGTGAAGCCGAAAGGAAGCTTGAAAGCATCTCCAAAGTCAGTCTTCTTGTAATGCACAACTTGGCAACCTTTTTCTACCTATTGTACCGCAAGATTTTGGATGAAGATGAACAGGAGGAAGGTCACTACAAGGATTTGTTCAAATTCCTCACTGACCACTGGTGCAATGCATTGCATCAATTGGGCTATGATATTAAATCTTCACGTAAGGCCTAGTGGGGTTCAGACCCCTTACCCCCTTGGGGCTTTCTTGTATATTTTTAGTTTCAGTCTGAGTGGCTCTTTGAACTCTTGTTGTTTATGCTACAGCTTCGGCTATACTGGTATGTTTTTAGATAGCTTTTTTGTTTGTTCTCTTTTGACTGGTGGTACTCGATACAGTGATGCTAACTTTCATGTGTATAGGTTGCTGACCTATGGCCTATGTTTATCTTTTATTAGCTTTGTTCTAAGCTATTTATTTATGTTTATTTGTTGTTAGTGTGTTGTGATTGTACGCCTTTAGGCTGTTGAACTGTAAGGGGTTAGCACCCTAGTTTTTGCTGCTTATTAATATCAAAAACAATAATAAAATCCTATCCTTTAATAAATTGTTAAGGTTTAAATTGATAAAGGACTCTATTGTTAAATTGTGAAGGGTTTATTTCCTATGACTAGTATTGAATTGATGATAATCATTTATCTATTTATTTAGGAAAAGGATTTTATGGTTTACCATTTATCTATTTATTTAAGAAAAGGATTTTATGGTTTACCATTTAAATATGGGTGCTTTGAGGATATGATGAGATGCCTGTGTTTTGTATGGACGAACTTAGAATAAACACAACGTCTAGAAAATTTGATGAAATAATGAACAATACCAAAACCAAAACTGACTGCTTAAAGAGCAGTAAAAAGCATGGAAACCAGACATCTTAAAGCATATTCTTTTCAATTGACTGTCCCTGTTTAAGTTATCAACAATAGAGTTCTCAACCATGGGAATCAGTACT
>MU225737.1:130654-141843 GCA_018584345.1 Thuja plicata | reverse complement strand
TTATCTAGCCATTTTGAATTTACTCCTTCAAATGGGACCTCTCAAGACTTAAATCATCATATTTTCTTAAAAATGTGCAATTTCAGCAAAAATCAGGATGTTCAAAAAAGTGGGACACACTATTGTGAGACCACCCCCCTGTCATAGCCTTTTCTCAGTGAATACTAATCTAGGATTCCCTTCTTCTTACTTGGGTTGGCTCGAATTCATCCTCTCTTATGGCCTAGTTTTTGTATGCTTTTCAGGATCAATCCCCTTTTCTATTAGCTTATTACATATTTTAATCAATTTTTTTATTTTAAATGAGGGCCCCTATAGAACCGCTCAATAAATTATCAAAACAAAACATTAAAAACTTATTTTAAACACTCAACATAAATGTAAAATTTCAAGCCTCCTCCAACCATAAAATTTAAGATCCTTAGGTAACAAAAATAAAAATTCCATTTCCTAAAAAAATCATTGCATGTCGACTAAACATTTCTTATTAAATAATAAAATAGTCTAGGACAACCCTTAATCTTCCATGGTTGAAACTTTAATCAAGAAACCAAGAATAGTGACATTTTGACCAAAAGGAACAATAGTTCATTCCAAAAAATGATTAAATAAACAAATATTTCATCAAAACCATAGCCTAGATTTAAGGTTGCAATAGTCATTAAAAATTTTGAGAACACAATCTATATAGGCCTAAAGCTAGAAAATTCAAGCTTTTCAAATCAGAAGCAAATTAAAAACAATTGCTAAGAAATGTCTTCATTTTTCTACGGTTAAATCTTAAGTGGAAAAAAAGTACTAACAAACCAACCAAAAAGCATGGCATACCATTCCAAGAAAATAAAAAATTAGCATTTTTATTCATTCTCCAATGAGGAGTTCCTCTACTGTTGAGAGGACGTGGTCAACTAATAGGGCCGTGCACAAACAAGAAAAACAAGCTCAACAATAGGAACATAAAAAATGTTAATACCTTGTATCTTCAACATCGACATTTAGAACATGCTTGTGTGTTGGAAGATGCTAGCAATGCAATGAAATGTTAAGCCAAAATGTCAATATAGGTATATATGAAGAAGATTACTAAATTGCTAAACAAGTAGAACATGCTTGTGTGTTGGAAGATGCTAGCAATGTAATGAAATGTTAAGCCAAAATGTCAATATAGGTATATATGAAAAAGATTACTAAATTGCTAAACAAGGATGAAAACCAAAATAGTCAGAGTTAGTGTAATGATGATGTTAAGCATTATTATAGACCCATAAAAAATCTAGAACTTATTTAAAATTCTCTCTAGCTATCCCCAAAACCCTTCCCTTAACCCTTCCCTTTATCTCTGACTTATCCTGTACCTAAAATTGGGGTGTTATACAAAATATCAAGATAGATGATGTAAAGAAAACAACTCAATAAAATGTAAATCAATAGATCTTTGATAGTGAAGTTCCCCAATTTCCCAGAAACCTCTGCAAGACTATGAGAGAGCAATATCCTATATGAATCTAAGATGAATCTAAGAATCTTTGTGCGTGAAAGAGGCTGAGCAAAATAATCAACAAAATTGACTCAAAATGATGATGAATTTCACATATGTTAGCAACAAATCCCCCTCAAATGCTAACATAAATATAGTTATTATAAATATTAACTCCTCAGACAAGAACCAATCTTCCAAACCCCTTGAATGAATGTAGCCACATAACAATCAACAATACCCATAATTGTAAGAACAAAACCAAAAAATCATTCCATCAACACACAACAAATTAACTATCTTATTTCACACACATATAAGCTATCTCACTTAGCCGAGGCTTTAGCTATTGAATCAAGAAACTCGATAACTTTTAATAGTGGAAGAGCATGTAATAAATAACTACTTGTATGAATTTGTGTACTCTATGAATTTATAACGTTGACAATATTATCATAATCGAGATTTGTAATTAAGGTCGAAGTTTCTTATTCCTGAGTTTTCCTTTGTGTTTCACTTACAAAATTATCTTCAGTATCCGAGATTATTTCCATATAATACCTTCAAAGAATATGCCACTATTTGCAAAGTATACCATGAGTTGGATTGTGCGGAAATTCAAGCTTAAACAATCCTATGATAAATACAATTTCTTTATGGTGCCCTGTAACTTCATTAATGCTGAAAGATGAAAGAGATTTTAATTTGTCTTCCTACTGGCCTATTCAATTATGAAGGGAATGCATCTGCTGGCAGACAAGTAGACTTTTCTGATGCAGATTTTGGAGTCCAGGTTCATTTATTTCTATCGAAATCCTCTCTTGAAGGAAACACTTTCTTCACCCACAGGCGTTGAAAGAGAGAGAGGAATATGATAGGAAGAAAACTCCCTTGCTTGCAGCTTGTTTCTTTTAATCGGGTCATCTTCTAATCAAATGGCAATAGGGCTTTCTTAAATCTCTTCTCTTTGTCTCTAAATCTAATGTGCTAAACATTTATTATTATGGTTGGGTTTAATTTTTTGGTTTATTAGGTGGCCAGATTATTTGGGCCTACAATATTTGAAGCCTGCAAGGTTTTATTCCTAGGAATCCACGAGGAGAATCATCCAAGATAATGCTCGCCATTTCCCAATCCATCAATAAGACTCAATTCAATTTCAAATTTTAGTTAATCCTTATATATTTGATGTTTGTTTGTAAGGGTTTATAGATGAATGGTTAAATAAACAATAATGATTTTTATATCTTATCAACATCGAATAACGATCCCTAACAATTCATTTTATTGATTTATATTTGATGATAATTGTTTATAAACATCTACTATTTTGAAATATATTTCAGGAATAATAGTATTTAAGAATTGATGTTCCCTAAATGACGATTCAAAAAAATCTCTCCAGTAGGCCATGGTTATAAATAATCCACCCTATTTCATTGTATTTATAAAATGCAGACAAAAACGAATGGAAGATACCACTTTCCTATTAGAGTCCAATAGCTAGTAACTAGGAAATTTCACATACAATCAAACCCATTTAATTTGAGGATAATTTTAGGAGTAAGTGAATTGTAATTTTTGTAGTTCCACGACACGTGCCCTAATTTGTCCACTTGGCATAATGGGGACACCCTCTTTTTATTTTTCTCCTTGTTGGTGAGGCCATGTTGGTTGGCTTAGTTAGGCATCTAGTGAGTCAGATTGCAGACCCATGTGCCCTCGATAGTTGGATGTTTGTTAGGTTGATTTTTAGTCTTCCCTCATCCTTGTTCACCTTATTTTTTTTTGGTTTGGCTTTTGTCTTGTTCTTGTTGTTTATTTTTGGAGTTAGTTTCTTTTTTTTAGTCCTTTCATACTTTCACAGTGTCGGGGTTCTCCTAACCCCAACACGTCCGAAAGAACAATATCCTTTTTGGTTTGTGTGTTTCTTATGCGTTATATTTTTTAGATTCCTTTCAGTCTTTTAGAGTATCGGGATTCTTCTAACCTCTACACCTTCAAAACCTCTGAAGCCCTACCCCTCAAAAACTAAGGTATGAGCTTTAGGGAGTCTAAATTTCAGAGTGTTTAGAATCCAACATCCATGATACCCTGATCCTCTAAAGCACCAAATGATGATGTCACTCGAGAGGGTGGCTATATAAAGGGGGTTTGACACTTAGTCTTTTCATTCTGTGATTGATGAGCTTTTGGCCTTAAACTATTCTTGGCGATCTTAGGCTTCCTTGTATCCTACTCGGTCATTTTTTAATTCCCCAACTTGATCTTCTCATTGGATTGATCACCAAAAACCACATTGCATTGCAAAATTTTAGTTTTCCTTCTTGTTTTATGATAGGGTTTTAGGTCTTTTCTCTCTGCCCTAGTTTAGTTTAGTTTAGTTTTTTTTAAAAAAAGTTTTTGAGGCTTTTTCTTGGTGAAGTCTTAGGTTTTGTTTCTTTAGTTGTCTAGTGTTTAGGGTTTTTTTTCTTAGGTCTAGTGTTTAGGGTTTTGTTTTGGTACTGCTTTCTAGGGATCTTTTCTATCAAGCCCTGGTTTTTTGGGGTTTATACCTTGTATGTTCAAAGTCACCCTTGGACCATGCCATGCCTTAGGTGCATCATCATTGAGGTCATTAGGGTCGTCAAACATCAAAACAACAAAAGGTGAATTGGTGTCTGATGCCCCGATCCCCATGTCAGATTTACCATGTGAAGGCTCTCAGGGTTTCGTACTATGAAACCCCGAAAGTCTCTCGAGTCTCAAAGGTCCAAAAGATCCCCTTCATCTAACAACTTCAAGCTTCAAGGTTTCACAACCCAAAGGTCCATTTCAAGGAGTTCAGTCCTTGAAACCCCACGTGTTCAAAAATGCCAGTGAAGGGTGTTATTGTAGGGTTTGAGTCCTTTTCTTCAATCTTAGGGTTTTTCTGCTCTTTTAGGGTTAGATTAAGCAATCTCCTTCATTATGTTAGTGTTAATTACTTCTAAGCTATTTGGATTTCCAATAAACATTACTAATAGTATTCTCTATGAATGTAGAACTGTGAGTATGTCCACCATGAAGTATGAATATAAAGGTTTCCACACTCCCAACAAGATGAGTGATCTCCATAGTGAGATTATAGACACAAAAAATAGACACATGGATTGGGATTCCTTCCTCAAGAAAGCTGCATGAACCTTATGGCCGATCACCTGACTACACAAATATGGCCCTCATCATGTTGGTAAAGTTGTACGAGAGTCAATGTCTATTATTGCACCTTACATAATCATGGCTCTAGTAGAGAGTTATGTACTGGATGAGAGAGTGGTGAAAAATAGAATTGGAGATATAGTTCTAGACATCTGACTTGACATAATAGAAGTAATTCACATTCCATTGTAGATAGCTATTACCCCATTTCTAGAGAGTAGGGGTATAATTACTTTGATGAAACCCCAAACATATATGACATCATAAACAAAGATTATCTGATACATCCTTGAAAAGAGAACAAAATTGAGAAAATGGATATGTACAAGGGCTATTTGGTTAATGTCATGAGGAACTATGTTACTCTACTAAGAAGGGTTGGATATTTCCATAGGCTAGGCAACAAGAGTCTTGGATGGTGTTCTTTATTCAAAGGATCATAGGAAGGAAGGTGAGAATTGATTGGGGGGAAATAATAAGTGAAAATATGGATGAATAATTGCATACTGTAAAGGTAAAACCTATATTCTATAGGACCTCTTACAACATCTATTTATTGGCTACATGAGCGAAGTACCCAAGTTTTATAAGAAAGGATCTATCTAGGACAAGAATTCCTACCCATACACAGTGTGTCCCCAATTGGTAAGAAATGAGAAGCTTAAGGATGATAGATCTGAATACAAGATAGTCAATGATGCCTTCATTTTTTCAAATCATTTGGCTCATTGAGGGTGACTATGCAAAGAGACTTTCAGAAGAGGCCACCACCAAAATAAGGATACTTATAGCCTATTATATCTAGTTTTGTATGTTCACTTACATCAGGGTGGCAGGGTGCACCTTCAATCCAAAGAAGTTTCCTCGATACACTTATGATAAAACTATACTTATGGAGATCAACCGACAGACAGTGGATGCATATGAGTAGATTGTTAAGAAGAAGAAACACTATTGGGACTTCCCCATTTCTATTGGAGCCTACATGGTCCAAGATATTAAGGTATGCAAGTAAATCTTCCTTGAATGGGATGAGTTCCCCATGGAGGAATATAAGTTATCTAGGACCAGGTATAATCCAATCTGCACCTTCAACAAGATAAAAGAGGCCTTCTACAAGCATGAAACACATCTCAAGGACCAATAGTGGATGAACTGCATAGATGATTATGAAATCCATGTGTTAACGTGTTTATGAGTCATTATTTTAGTGTTTTTCTTTACACATAACTAATCTGGATTGATTAGTAAGCATTAAGTTATCTACTGCATTTGAGTAAAAGCTAGAAAAGAATAAGACCATATTTCGGTAAAGCTAAAGAATAAGGGTTAACAATGAACTCTGAGCAGTAGTTATTTGATAAAGATATTTAAGGGCATACATCTTGAAGGACTTAAGATAACTAGAGATTTAAAATTGTGGTATAAAGTTTTAGATTAATTTTTGAGGCCACTGATGCACCCCCCCTCTCATTTATTCTAACAATTGGTATCAGAGCTTGTTTTCTTAGAAAAAGGAGTTTAACAACTCAAGAAAAAGATCACAAGATAAGAAAACAGGATGTGCCTAAGTTTAACAAGGAGAAATTTGCATCATGGCAAAGCAGGATAAGACTCCACCTATCAGGTATTGGAAATGATGTTACACAATACTTACATACCGAAAATGTGTTGCCTACAGGACCTCACACACTTGATCAATTGAGAGAAACACATGAGCATAATTCTATGATGATAGAACTTGCTTCCTCACTCTTCGATGCTAAATTTGAAGATGTTAAAACAAGCACCACTACAAATAAAATGTGGGAAAACTTGAAGCTAGTACATGGAGGAGATGCAAATGTAATAAGAGCTAAGGTAGAAAGACTAAGAGGAAAGTTTGATGACCTAAGAATGAAAGAAGGAGAAAACATCACTCAGTACACCCACAAAATCAAAGAGGTAGTCAATTCTATCCGAGGACTTGGAGGTATACTTGAAGAAGAAACAGTGGTAAGTAAAATCCTAAGAACCTTATTGCATGTTTATGCTATTAGAGTATATGCTATACAAGAAATGAGAGCAGTATAAAATAACAATGTCACTCTAGATAGTTTGGTTGGTAGACTTATTTCATTTGAGATGAATAACTTTGACAACAGTGTCTTACCATCTATTGAGTCTGCATTCAAATCTTCTTTAAAGATAAGTAAGTCAAGTCATAAACACACTATGATGAATAATAGTGAAAGTGATAGTGATGACCAAGGACTTGATGAGATTGAAGCACTTATGGCTAGAAGATTGAAGAGAGGCAAAGGTATAGATAGAAAGGTAAATTACCACTTGTATGATTTAATTGTAAATAAATTGGACACTTTTATGCTAGATGTCCTAAAAAAAGAAAAGATGATAGAAGTAATGACAGATCATATGAAAAGAAGTTTGATAGAGGTGATAACAGAGATTACCAAAGCAACTGACAATCTGAAAGAAGAGATACCCGAGACTACAAGGACATAGGGAAGAAAGCTTGTTACCTTGCTGAGAAAAAAGCTGGAGATACTGACACTGAATCTGATGAAGATATTGAGATGGTATTTGTTGCCATGAAGGATGATTTAGATGAAGAAGAAAGGTATGTTGAGACTGCACTCATATCTAAGGTTAGTAAGAATTATGTCTGGATTATAGATAGTGGCTACACTCATCACATGACAGGAGATAAAGAAAAGTTTGATACTTTTGAGTACTATAATGGTGGATTAGTAAGAATGGGTAATTACTCACCTTGTCTAGTTGAAGGTAAAGGAACTATAATGTTGAATAACCTGATCAAATGTGAAAATGCATATTGGGTAAAAGGCCTTAAATATAATCTATTGAGTGTTTCACAGCTGAACAACACAGGTCACCGAGTTGCATTTGAGAACAAAAAGACAAATATATTTAATGAATCAGGAAAGTTGATAGGAACTGGTGAACAAACAAAAGGTAACCTATTCTATTTTGATGGTATAAACACCACTTGTTTAATGGATATAAATGAAGACATATGGTTGTGGCATACAAAATTATGGTAAGAGGCTTACCGAGCATGTCAAAGCCTGAGCATATCATGTGTAAGAATTGTCAAAAATGTAAAATGACAAAGTCTAGTTTCAAGAGAAAAACCCATAAATCTAATGCTATTCTAGAATTAGTCCATACTGATCTATGTGGACCCATGAGAACTAAGAGATACTATGGAGATAGATATTTCATTCTATTTGTAGATGATTATTCTAGAATGATGACAGTTATGTTCTTAAAGGAGAAATCAGAAGCATTCAAGATGTTTAAATGGTACAAAGCAATTGTAGAAAAAAAGTGGTAAGGAACTGAAATGCTTAAGATCAGATAGAGGAGGATAATTTATTTTAGATGAATTCACTAACTTTTGTAATGAGCATGGAATCAAAAGATAGGTTTCTGTGCCAAGAACACCATAGCAAAATGGGATTGTTGAAAGAAGAAACAAATCCATTGTTGATTGTGCCAGAACACTAATGATTGAGAAAAGCATCACTCAAACATTCTGGAAGGAAGCTTTCAGTACTGCTGTCTATACATTAAACAGAGTACAATTGAAGAAAGACACCAAGAAGACACCATATGAGCTATGGTATGGATACACACCCAATGTAAGTTACTTCAGAATTTTTGGAAGTTAATGTTATATTCTAAAAGAAGATAGAAATGGAAAGCTTGACTCCAAAGGTGAAGAAGGAATCTTTCTAGGGTATTCTAACAAAAGCAAGGCTTATAAATGTCTTAACAAGTCCTCTAACAAAATCATCAAAAGTGTAAATGTCAAAATAGATGAATATGCAGAGAAAAATGATGAGGAAAGCAGAAGAGAACTAGAAGACTACAATAGGTTTGTTTAATATGAAGAACTTGACACTCTTCCCAAGCAATAGTGTATCGCTCCCAAGCGACAGAACAATGCACCCGAGCATCAGGCTAAAAACACCAAAAATGAAGAAATTGCTCAAAATGATGTTCTGAACAATGGAGATCAGAATGAAGGTCAAGATGGTGATCAAAATAATGAACAAAGAGCTGAACCAGTACTTTCCAAGTATTTCAGAAGACACCATCCACAAAACCAGATCATAGGAGACACGAAGGCTGGAATGAGAACAAGAAGTAAGTTACTAAAAAATAGAAGTTTAATTTGTGATTTTGAGCCTAAATCTATCAATACTGCACTAGAGAATGAAGAATGGGTTAGTGCTATGAATGAAGAGATAGAATAGATTGAGAAGAGAAATACATGGACATTGGTACCCAGACCAGATGACAATAATGTCATCGGTACCAAATGGATATTCAAAAATAAGCTGAATGAGAATGGAGAAGTCACAAGAAGCAAAGCAAGACTAGTATGCAAGGGGTATGCACAAGAAGAAGGTATTGACAATGGAGAAACCTTTGCACCTGTTGTTAGACTAGAAGGGGTAAGAATTTTAATTGCTTATGTTGCATTCAAAATATTCAAGGCATACCAAATGGATGTCAAATCAACATTTCTAAATGGAATACTAGAAGAAGAGGTATACATTGAACAACCAGAAGGGTTTGTTGATCCCGACAAGATAAACATGGTTTGTAGACTACAAAAAGCTTTGTATGGATTGAAACAAGCACTGAGAGCCTGGTATGAAAGACTTCACTCATATATCATAAGCATTGGGTTTGTAAGAAAATGTGAAAACAATAATCTATATTTAAAAGAAGATACTGATGAAAACATTTTGATTGCTAAAATATTTGTTGATGATATCATATTTGGGGGTAATGATATGTTATGTAAATAATTTTCTAATGAAATTAGAAGAGAGTTTGAGATGTCAATGTTTGGGGAGATCAAATTCTTTCTTGTTCTACAGATTCTTCAATAGGATGCAGGTATATATATCACACTTGATCCAAATACTTCAAGGAAGTTCTCAAGATATTCAAGATGGAAGATTCCAAACTAGTTGGAACACCTATGGAAATCAGACGTAAGCTGACAAAGGAAGACAAGTCAAATGAGGTAAATCAGACCTTATATAGATAAATGATTGGAAAACTAATGTATGCTGTTCATACTAGACTAGATATAGCACATGTAGTTGGGATAGTTGTAAGATTATCTACTAATCCCAAGGAATCACACATGACTGCTGTAAATGTTTTTTTGAGATATCTAAAGAATACCAAAGACTATGGCTTATGGTATAAAAGAGAAGGAAAATTCAAGCTACAAGTCTATACAGATTCTAATTGGGCTGGAAACTTAGATGATAGGAAGAGCACAACTGGAGGAGCATTCTTCATGGGTGATAGACTTTTCACATGGATAATCAAGAAGCAAGGATGCATCTCACAATCTACTACAGAGGAAGAATATGTTTCTTCTACTGCAAATTTATCTAACATTGTATGGATCAAAAAAATATTGGAAGGTATGAATATGAAGATTCTAGAACCAGTGATTATCGATTGTGATAATACCAGTGCAATTAACATTTCTAAGAATCCAGTCATGCATGCTAAGACTAAGCATATTGCTATCAAGTATCATTACTTAAGAGGACAAGTTCAAGAGAAAGATGTGATACTAGAATATGTTCAATCCAAGGATACTGGAGAAAGAGGTGATACTGGAATATGTTCAATCTCAATCTCATAATGAAAAAGAGGAGAAGGGTTTACCCTTTCAAATTCAAAAAAAGGTGTAAAGCAAAGAATAATAAAAAAAATGAAAATTTTTAATTTTAACACTAACCATTTGGTTAGTATTAAAATGCGTAGAATTCATAATATTTTAAATCTTGGGTTGATTAACTATAAGTGCATTAATAATGCTTATACTTATAATCATGGAAAGGAAAGATACTGCACCTTTGAAAGAAAACACAGTTGCCATCACATGCAAAGGGTTTTTTCAAGAGAATTAAATTAGAATAAGGATGAGATTAATTGTTTAACTAACTCTGGAATGAATGGTGATGAAATCACTATGGCCAAGTTGTATTGAAAATGTCCCTTCAATAATTTGGCAGGTCAATTTAACATCATAATTTTAAAGCATAACAATGAAAACATGCCAAAAATTGATGAAGGAGAAGGATAGATGTTAATGCGATGCATTTTTAAAATATTTTCTAAGAAGGATTGAGATATTTTTGGGAAAAAAAGTGATAAAGGGTTTTTTTAATTATAGTGTCATTATGTGTTGTGGGCCTTACCAGATGAACACCTACAATATTCAATTTACAAACCTGATAGTGATGGGTGGCCATCTGAAAATATCTAAACCCAAAGACTGCAAGGAACTTATGTAGAATGTGTGTGCTATAATTGTGTCACACTTCTATGAATCCTTACATTAAAGAACACTCAAGAATGAGGTCTCAAAAATTGATCCATAGCTCCCTAGGCATGGAGTGCAAGGGTTTTTAGAATGCTCTCAGCTAGAGCTATTAAGCCTATAACCTTGCTAGTAAACCATGCAATG
>MU225737.1:105907-116569 GCA_018584345.1 Thuja plicata | reverse complement strand
TGATTTGATCAAGGAAATTGATATAATTGATATTGTTGATATTTGAAAATATTGATTCAGGGATTTGATAAATTGAGAAATGGGGCCCAAAGTCTAGGCGACCATTTTAGGGTGCATACAGAATGAAGATTCCTAGAATTTTTTTACCAGGACAGAGCTTGATAATCCTTAAAGGATCAAAAGTTGTCATTAGTATACAAGAAGACAATTTTGGTCAGTCGGTCAGCATCCACTGAGTAACAACATTCATTAAGCGACAGTGATCATTGAGCGCAATGTTCATCGAGCACAGTGATCACCGATGTATGTTTTGAACACCAAGCAGTATATCAACCAAGCAAGTATATCACCTGAGAAGAGACATAACCAAGCACTAGTCTACAAAGACATAACTGAGCAGAGACATCAACGAGCACCAGTCTATGTGAGAGATATTTTTAACACCGAGAAAAGTTGATCTAAACTACACGTCAACTAAAGAACTTTAGTATTTAAAATAGCTTTTTGCTTAGCTGGAAAACCATTTCTTGTGGATCAAGAAAAGTGTAAATGATGGATTTAATTAGTTTAAATGATTGTATTCATTCAAACTAGGAGATTAAGGTAAAGTTGTAAACCTTTGATCTTAGAGTTATTCAAGAAAAGCGTGAAACCTAATTAGGTCAAAACATTGTATATATAAATGTATAATCATTCAAGAACAAGATGACTGTAGCTGCATAAGGTAATCTATGGATCAGACAGAGGTTTTCATGTAGAACGACAGATAAAGAAGAATTTAGTTATGAAGAACTAGATTTAAGGCTACTGAGCAAAACAGATGTATTATCCATCATAATAGGTGATACATATTTTTGTGAACTTAATGGATGTGCAATCAGCAATTCAAGATTGCAAGCTATCAGGTCAGCTACATTTTTTCTACTCTCTAACAATTGTAGCAAACAAAAAAAATCCTTCAAGAATGTGGACTTAACAATCTTTATGTAAATCTCTTAATCAAGTGCACACATACATTGTGTTGCTGAAATCTCTTAACCGGGTAGAATTAACAAGTCTAACATATTACTCCTAACATGGTAAGATCATTAGAAGTGATCACAAATTGTAGCCCTAACATGAACCTTCCATTCTGTAGATAGTGATGCCTTGTGGGCTTCATCCCCACCAAAGTTTTTACCTTCTAACAAGGGTTTCTGCATTATCAAATACTTGTGTCATGAGTTTAATGAATGTTTCAATGTTTGTTTATTCAATTACATTTATGCTATGATATTGCATGCATGAAGTAGAAAAGAAACAATGGTCGGTTATACAAGAAATGATTACTAGGGTTCAATTGATAAAGGTTTAAGGGTACTGATTCACCCCTCCCCTCTCAATACACACCCTTCCATTATTCCAAAAATTGGTATAAGAGCTAGATCTCTTATTTGGAAAAGTTTAAATCACTTGAGAGAAAAGATCATACAAGGGAAAGGTATAAGCTTGATAAAAATATTGAGAATCAGAAGTTGAAAATAAAGATTTTCTTTGAGAAATACAAATAGGCAAGAAACAAAATGAAAGAGTTATTGAATGAAAGAAAAGTCATGGCATTTCACTACAATGAAACTGACTATCATGAAGAAGAGATACCTAATTTATTTGGTTCATCTGGATCTGGATCTGGTAATACATCTAACACATTTGAAGGAACCATTGTAGATCTAAATGAAATTAAACAATATCTTACTGAACAAGTGAAAGTACTATAAATTGGTCAAGAGACACAGATGGTAAGAATGATTGATGTTATGAATAATGCAAGGCACATTGAACAAGAAATAACTTTAGCTATTGATTATATGAGAAATATTGGAAGAGAAAGAATCTAAGATAAAGAGAAAGTACTGAACATCACATTGATATCACCAATCAAATAGTTCTCATGAGTCATGAGGCCAACCGAGTGAACATAGAACTTAATGGAAAATTGGAAGCTATTGGTGAACTACAAAAAGAAAATGAGAAACTGAAGCATGAAGCATGAAGAAAAGATTCAACAACAACATAATGATATGATCAAGAAAGCTGAAGGCAGTACAAAAAGAATGGATGAATTTCTGAATGGACAAAGAAGACTCAACAACAATACCGGTTTAGGGTATACCGAGCATGGAGAATCATCAAACTGAGCTGATCAAAGGAATGTCTACACAAATCTAATACCAAAGAAGTGTTCATGTAATCACTGTGGAAAACCAGGCCACACATCAAATGTTTACAAGAGCAAATAAAAAGGTATTCCTAAAACTACTTCTACATTCATAGGTAATTGTTATAACTGTAACAAGCATGGACACAAAGCACATGAATGCAGATCTAAGAAGAACAAAACAAAGAAGAAATCTTACATGAAAAAACATTATTCTAATTGAAACATGCATTGCCACACATTTAATGAATGCAGAAAAAGGATAAAGAAAGTCTGAAAACCCAAAGAACAAGAAAATGCATATCAACTGAGAAGAGTTGGTAATACATATGTTTGGAATTACAACACTTGGGTAAATTGAATAACATGTGGTAGATATGGACATATATCTACTAAATGTATGAGGAAATGGATAAGAATATATAGAAACTGGACTAACCCTGAAATGGCATGCTTACACTGTCATAAGGTCGGTCACTTAAGAAAGGAATGCAGAGACCGAGTGACAGAGTCAAGCACTTTTGCAAATGGAAATACTATTGAAGACATCAAGAGAATGATCAATCAAATGTGGAGGATAGATTCAGACAATGATAAGGCTGGACCAAGAACTACAGTTAGTGACACCTTATCCAATGGATTAGGTGATTCCACCACCCCCACCTAAGCAAGACAAGTATGGAATTGCACTCTACAAAGCTGTATTTTACATCAGTTCCTATATTCATTGATAATATGCCAAATTAGCATGAATGAAGATGCACTATGGTGTTGCATGTTGTGTTATGTGAATCTAGTCTGGTTGGTTAATATAAACTAAGCATAAACTGCACATCGGTAAACATATGAAAGATAACTGAGTTGACACTATATACCGAGCATCGTCGATAATCATGTAGAAGAAAAAGGACTTAAAAATTTGTACCAAGTATGACATACTAACCGAGCTGAAGACTTTGGATTCTTAACCAAGCATCTACAGTTTGTCAACCTTGTGGTAGGTGAAGCATTTAATGCATCACTTAGGTTATTTTCTATAAAAAGGTTAAATGTGAACTCATTTCGTTCACCCAACGATAAAGAGAAGATTGTAGAAGCGAATAGAGATTCAGAGCGATCACATAGCAAAGCGATTCACAACACTTTTAAAGCAACTCCAACAGATTTCAAGCACTCACCGTGAACATCCAGTAAGTATCAAGACTTACCGAGCTATCAAGTTATTTGTGAAGAAGCCCTAAATTTATGATCAAAGGGAAACCACTTCCGAAACCTCAAAGATAAAAATGGAAAAGGATAAGAAGGTCATTCTTATCAAGAACTCAACTTGCGAGGAACCAAACTACAAGTTTTGTCCTATGGTTATTGCTCAACTCGACGAAAAGGGAGCATTTTCAAGTATCCCACCTAGGGTTTTTCTGGTCAAAGACATCCGAGCATACATTCACTAAACATTTGGAGAGATTAGAGACATCGATCTTGAATAAGATTCTTAGAAGCTATGAAAGGATGGAAACCTAAAAGATGAATACAAACACATTGAAGTGAAAGGGTTAACCAATGCCCTACTGTTCCCAAAAGAATTCAAGATAGAATGGATTTTCATTATGCTCAGCCGAGTGCATGACAGTAAAATGTGGTTAGATGAACCTAAGGAAATCACAAAGGATGTGATTCATGCATTAACTAGATACCCAATCAATGAGAAGAAAAAATACCTACGGCACCCTGGATGCCCCGAGATTGAAAAGCTAACTGGAGCTGGATGGGATGACAGAGGTTTGAAAGTGAATTCAATCACTGACCCTGAGATTAAATTTGGTGCATATGTGATTGGATACAAGATCTTTCAAGCAAGCAAAATAAACAACATTTCTTATGGAGCAGCTGACACATCATACAAGATAGTAAAGAAAGGAGTGCAACTAGACCTAGCTGAGCTGCTGCTAAAACAACTGGAAGAGAACATGAAAACAATTAGATCAGCCTGATCTAATACATGTAATTTTGGTTCTCTATTAATGTGCACATTATTTTATTTCCAGAACTTCTTTCCTTCAATCGGTAATGTCACTTGGGATGCCAACAAACTGATAACAACACAGATTAGTGATTACATTAAATCACTAGGAGATAATTTCATTCCACTATTGGATGCATACTTCAAAACATTTAAAGATGGGATGCAAAAGAGGATGAGAATTCCTACACAGTTGGTTGTACAATACAAAGATGAGATATGCTTTGTAGTTGACATCGACACTACACTCATCAAAGTTTTCAACCCAAGAACAACATGGTTACCACCATTGGACTATGAAATTAACATAGATCTAGCCACAAAAGCCATTGAAGCCCTACTAAATGAACCATTTAACAAATCTATAAGTAGATTTAGCACATATGAATAAGCCAAGTCAAGAATAAAGACTGGCTTAGTAGTCAAGAAAATAGGGAAGAAGAAAACTCAAATGGTAAAAATACTTAAGAAGAAACTCTCGGTAACTGAAGAAGAGTTGGAACAAACAACAAATATCATCGAGGAACAGTCACCCGTCAGTGAAGGAAAAGAGTTAAGTGATTCAGAGTCTACTGAATAAGATGTAGAGCCTCCAAAGGCCAAGAAAACAAAGGTTACTGATGTAATAACTGCATCTAGAACCAGGAGCAAAACAACTAAGGTTGACTCACCACCATTGAAGAAAGGCATAGTGAAAACATATATGAAAGGAAAGCCTAAAGCCTCAACCAAGCCGAGATAACGGAAGAGATATGTAAGAGGAAGAGAGGACAAGGATGATACTGCAGAAGCAAAAAGAGAATAGAGAATCCAAGAAGAAAAGGCCAAAATACCAAAGTCAATTGATGAAATTGCAGAGTCAATCATCAAGATAGGCAGTATATCACATCATAAGATTAGACAATGGGTAAATTTGTCTATCGAGGACCAGAATAAAATAAAAGAAGCAATCGTTAAGATGATGGTAGCTTAGAAATAAGTACCTCTACAATTTGGCACTCATGTTCTATAGGAGCTACAAGATAAAATATTAGTAAGGTGGACATATGCATTACACATGGAGAAACAAATGAGAGAGATCTCTAGTTAATTTCATGCCCGATTCCACACTTGAAGAAATTGAATCAACAATGAAGGAGCATACAAAGAAATTTTCTGCTACAACCAGAGCATACAAAGTACTGCAAGATAAATTGGAAGATATTTACATAGACATCAATAAGATTTGGACACAAATCTTTAGTCCACCTGAGCAAGTACTATCTCTAACTGAGACTGCTCACACTGAGGAAAAGGAGGCCACACTGAGTCCCGAGCATATTTTCATCAATAACACCAAGGATGTCAATCCAATTCAATTAACCACAGAGGAAAGTAAGGCCATGGATGATATTCCTAAAATATTGCAATCATTAGGGGAATTACTAGACATCACAATACATGATTTAACTCATGGTGATTCTGATGATGATCCCAAGGTTGATGAAGATGTAAACATTGCCACCGAGAAAACAAAGGAACATGACACTACAAATGTTGCATAGGCACAAAGACCAGGTAATATGCCTTTATTGATACACGCTATCAATATAATAACTAAAGGAAAGGAGAAAACACCTAAGCCTAAAACAAACACACCGATGGAAAAAGGTGAAGAACACGGGGAAAAGATAGATAAAAGTGGAGAGGATAAACTGAGTGATGCACCCACTGAGGAAAGTGGAAAGGCAGACAAGGTTGCAGACAAAGAAAAGGTTGAAGTAGACACGTCTACAATTGACCAAAAAGTACTCACCGAGAAACTAGGCCAAGGCACCACACCTTCAAAGCAATCAATGACAAAAAATGAGCAACAAAAGGCTCTTGCTATAGTACCACATTCCCCTACTGTTAGCAACATTCATAAGAAGAAGAAGAAGAAAAAAAATAAAGTCCCTGTCACACTTGAGGAGATCATAGACATACCAGACTGTGATCCAAGAACACTTGATTATGAGTCACTAACATGGTATGGGGAGCTATGCAAAAGGAAATCACAACAGGACAAGCTCAAAATGGAACACATAAATACACAAGTCCTAGAAACAACAAAGGAGATGCTAATGCAGGTAGTTCCTGACACACAAATTGATCCAAATGCACCCATCATTGATCAACTAGCAGTTCTGACTGAGGCAATCACACAATAGACTGTATATGCCGAGAAGATCATTGAAGAAAGAGCAGAAGAGAAATATTCCTACAAACTTACAGAGAAAATCAGCCAAGAAGTGGCAGTAAACAAGGTGAAACTTTTTGAACTGGTAGCTACAATAGAACCTGTTATTTCAGAATTAGTTACCTTAGTTCAAAAGTTGTGTACTATTGAGAACTTCACCACTAAGCATGAAACACAAATAGCTAAGTTGAATGAAGATCTAAAAACTAGTGCACAAAGTCTTTCAATCGAGCCAAATGCATTCCAACTGCATTATGAAAAGATAGTTGAATATAAACGGTTAAGACTTGAAATACAAAAGGAAGAAAGAAAAATCAGAGATGAAGTAAATGAGCTACAAGCCATGTTACTACTGAATCTCACATTGCTGATGACATGTATGAATACGACAAAGACACTAATTTCCACCCCAGAGATGTCGGTAGCTGAAAGAATCTATGACATGCACGCTCAAATCACATTGGAGCATATGACCCTAGAGCACCTGAAGGAGAAATGGGAAAAGCTGATGGAAGACATCAAGAAATCTCATAAGCACATTCTTGACAAGCTGTAAGTTATACATCTTTGTCATTAATTTCAAAAAAGGGGGAAACGCACATGTATCCAAACATGTACATACATTGTATCTACATACCGAGAGCATGCACATAGGGGGAGTCATTGTATAAGTAAAGAACTTGGTATATATACTATACATATCAGTTTTTGATACTAATGCCAAAAGGGGAGATTGATAATCCTTAAAGGATTAGAAGTTGTCATTATTATACAAGCAGAGAGGTTTGGTCGGTCAGTTAGCATTCACCAAGTAACATCATTCACTGAGCGACAGTGATCACCGAGCGCAGTGTTCACCAAGCACAATGATCACCGACATGTTTTGAACACTGAGAAGTATATCAATCAAGCAGAGACATAATCGAGAACCACTCTATAGAGACATAACCGAGCAGAGACATCATCGAGCACCAGTGTAACCAAGAGACAGTTTTAACACCGAGAAAAGCATATCTGAACTACACGTCAGCTAAAGAAATTTAGTCTTTAAAATAGCTTTTTTCTTAGCTAGACAACCATTTCTTGTGCGTCAAGAAAAGCATAAATGATGGATTTAATTAGTTTAATTGATTGTATTCATGCAAACTAGGAGATCAAGGTCAAGTTGTAAACCTTTGATCTTAGAGTTATTCAAGAAAAGTGTGAAACCTAATTTGGTCAAAACATTGTATATATAGATGTATAATCAATCAAGAACAAGATGATTGTAGCCGCACAAGGACATCTATGGATGAGATAGAGGTTTTCATGCAAAAGGATAGATAAAGACGAATTCAGTTATGAAGAACTAGATTCAAGGCTACCAAGCAGAACAAAGGTATTATCCATCACAATAGGTGATACATATATTTTGTGAACTTAACAGATCTATAATCAGCAATTCAAGATTGCAAGCTATCAGGTCATCTATATTTTTGTCTACTCTCTAACAATTGAAGCAAACAGAAAAAATCCTTCAAGAAGGTGGACTTAACAGTCTTTATGTAAATCTCTTAACCAAGTGCACACATACATTGTGTTGCTGAAATATCTTAACCAAGTAGACTTAACAAGTAGGAGATATTTTTCCACAGCAAGTCAAATTGTGATATTGCTATCAGGATTCAACTGTGTAGTTTTTGAGTCAAACTCATTGACCCATAATTCATGAGTAGTGGTTCACATGAACCCATCTCTCATGAGAATGAATGGAACACTTATCACACATTGGATCTAGGTGATGCACACAGAGGTGAAGCACCGGGACTTCCCGGGAGGTCACCCATCCCAGTACTACTCCAGCTCGAGCGCGCTTAACTACGGAGTTTCTTCCATGGTTAAACCCACTCTACTTCCATCCGCAAATGAGGATGGAAGTAGAGTGCGTTTAACCATGGAAGAAACTCCGTAGTTAAGCGCGCTTGAGCTGGAGTAGTACTGGGATGGGTGACCTCCCGGGAAGTCCCGGTGCTTCACCTCTGTGTGCATCACCTAGATCCAATGAGTGCTAAGTGTTCCATTCATTCTCATGAGATATGGGTTCATGTGAACCACTACTCATGAATTATGGGTCAATACGTTTGACTCAAAAACTACATAGTTGAATCCTGATAGCAATATCACAAGACTTAACAAGTCTGACATGTTACTCCTAAGAGGGTAAGATCATTAGAAGTGATCACAAATTGTAGCCCTAACAAGTACCTTCCATTCTGTAGGTAGTGAAGCTTTGTGGGTTTCATCCTCACTATAGTTTTTACCTTCTAACAAGGGTTTCTGCATTATCAAATACTTGTGTCATGAGTATATGAGTTTCATGAATGTTTCAATGTTTGTTTACATGCATTTACATTTATGCTATGATATTGCATGCATGAAGTAGAAAAGAAACAGTTGTCGGTTATACAAGAAATGATTACTAAGGTTTAAATTGATAAAAGTTTCAAGGGTACTTATTCACCCCTCCCCTCTCAGTACACACCCTTCTATTATTCCAACAAAGCTCACTCCTTACTTCCAGTCCATGCAGGGTAATAACAAAATTGTGTCGACTAAATTCTGCAACTCTTGGCATAAGGGTTTTGACATGATTGGTATCATAAAGTTTCAAATCATGTCGAAGCTGATTGTTGAGGCTACGAGGCTAAAATGTGAAGGGGAGAAAGTTGAGAAATAGAGCTTCAAAGATTATAACCTGATTACCCTCTTTTATACTATCATTTTATGAAATATTTTACTTTAGAAGGTAGATACACTACCTTCCATGGCTACCATTCCCAATCTTGAACCACACTAGGAATGGGTAGAAGATTAATATGTGGGTAATACCACAATAGTGGATTACACTTTTCAGGAGGAAGAAATTCATCCCGAAAAGCGTGGCCCACTAAAAAATGTTTCATACTTTCGATCGGAGCAACAAAAACCTTTCGATCGGAAGTGAGTAACTTCCGATCGAAAGTACCTAAAATGGGTACTTTCAATCGGAAGTTACTTTCGATCGAAAGTACCTAGTTACTTTTGATCGAAAGTAACCAAGTTACTTTCGATCGAAAGTAACTAGGTTTTTTTTAGCGGAATAAAACCTGCCGAAATAGTCATTTTGACTGTTTCGGCTGGGTTGAAAGTGACAGAGAACAGTGGCTTGTGTTTTATCAAATGTCAAGTTATCAGGTTTTTCACATTTATAATTTGCATATTTTATTGTTTTATAATATATATTATTTGTATATATGCATTTTAATGTTTTTATATATATATTGTTTGTAAATTTGTGAATATATGCATATATATATATATATATATGTATATATATGTATATATGCATATATATGGGTATATATATGTATATATACATGTATATGTGTATATATGCATATATATGTGTATATATATGTGTGTATATATGTGTATATATATGCATATATGTGCATATATATATATGTTTATATATGCATATATATGTGCATATATATTTGTATATATATATGCATATATATATGTGTGTATACACATACATATATATATATATATCTATGTGTGTGTGTGTGTGTACATATATGTGTATATATAGGTGTATATATGTGCATATATGTGTATATATGTATATGCATATATATATATATATATATGTGTGTGTGTGTGTGTGTGTGTGTGTGTGTGTGTATGTATATGCATATATATGCATGTATATGTGTATATATATATGTGTGTGTGTGTATGTGTATATACATATGCATATATGTGCATATATATGTGTATAATATGCATATATATGTGTGTATGTATGCATACATATATGCATCTATGTGTATATATATGCATATATGTGTGTATATATATGCATATATATGTGTATATATATATATGCATGCATAATATTATGTGTATATTATGCATATATAATATATATGCACACACACACACATATATATGCACATGTGTATATATGTGCATATATATATGTGTGTGTGTGTGTGTGTGGTTGTGTGTGTATATATATATATATGAAAACAAAATTAAACATTAAACTCTAGATTGAACCATATATATATATATATATATATATATGCACATGTGTGTATATATGTGCATATATATATGCATGTATATATATGTACATATGAAAACAAAATTAAACATTAAACTCTAGATTGAACCCTAACCTTGATTCTAAATTGAATTACA
>MU225737.1:31446-53213 GCA_018584345.1 Thuja plicata | reverse complement strand
TTCAAGAGATTACAAAAACTTCTTTATCAAATGATCAAGGATCAAATTAATTGATAAAAAATCAATTACAACTACCACATCATGCAAATCTTGCATTATTAGTTCTAAAGAAAAAAGATAATTCTTAAAAAAATTAATACTAAAACTAAAAAATTAAAAAACTAAAGCATAAAAAAATGCACGTGGGAGGAATTACTAAATATTCTAACAATCTCCTCCTTAATTTCAACCACTAATGGCTTAAATGCAAAAACAATAATATGTGATCTACATATTTTCTTAAAAAAATAGTCCAAGATGACTTTCATTTCTTCTTCAAAAGCTTCTCTCCTACCATTATGTGGTGATCTCCTTCCAACGACATTTTACCTGGCTAATACTACTTCAGGTGTCCCCAATTTCTCTCCTTCTTTAGAGAGCTTCAATTCTAAATGAGGAGTTACAAATGCTTTTGTGTTTGATTTGTTTGTGAGACCTGCCTCAATATACCAATAAAGGGGTCACTGCTAAAACATTTGTCTTCTACTAACTGTGGTGCATGCATGGCAACCATGTTTGAGATGAGTTCTAAAACTTATCTCGAAGCTCAATTTTATAGCTATAGTTGCCTTGTTAATTACGTATCAACAAAATTGGGTAGCTCAACATCGAAGAAAAATGTCTATAATGTGAACTTTTGTCAATATTTTGTGTATAAGTTCAATGCTCAGATCTGATATGGGTAAGATTATCTTATTCCTTTATTAGGGGTCTGCAATGCCCAAATCCAAAATGTAAGGTTTTTTTCCACCTCACTTAAGTTGTTAAGTGACACATTTATAATGCTATACATTTTTCTTGAAATTGATAATCATGTGTGTGATTTGTGTGATGACCCGTATATATTTGTAATTTGGTGCAACTAATGATTGGTAATGATAGATATGGAACCAACACTTGATGTAGATGTATATCTTTCATTTTGGTGGGACTAAGTTAGTAGATTACACTTAATTAATAGTCATCAAGAGTGAACCCTTAAGGCTTAGGTCTAGGTCTAAGAGATGATCCTAACTATGCAAGCTTAACATTATCAAGTATAGGCATAAATTACTTGATATTGAATCATTGACACCATGATTTATGAAGGTGTTTTAAAATCAGTTCTTCTAAATTAAATGGAAGACGCGTGATTGATTAAATTAATAATCAAAGTCAAGTGGATTAAAAATTGTAGTAGTTGATGAACGGATCTTACATATTAGTGAGGTGAGATAGAAAATAATATATGCTATTTAAAATAACAAGATAAACAAAAAGCTAAAGAAACACGCAAAAACAAAATTAGTATATAAAAAGTCTAGTAATTGACAAGATTTTGTAAACTACTAGTAGCCTACCTTTCTCTATTAATAATTGCCAGATTTATCCTTCTACTCCATAACTCAAGCTCTAATCCTCTTGGGATGACCATTTTGGTTCTACCCCTTGCATTTTTAAAGCTTAGATTGAAGGACACCAACATATATGGTTATTGCTAAATTCTTAATTATCTCCCTACTGAAAGCATATGCGTCTGCAGGGTTCTTGAGATACACTTTTCTTTCCCTTATCGTAGTTATGGTCGAGTCTAATTCCTCCCGCTTGAGCTGCAAGTGTCTTCAAATTGTTTCATCTCTTTCCAAATTTCATCATCAATTTAATCACTATACCATTGTTTGGTATGTGTAAAGTTTCCCATTTTCGAATCCTAGATCTTCTTAGAGCTATGTTATTGGGTAAACATCCAATTCATGACCTTGTTATGCAGTTGCAGGTTTTCTTTGATCTCCCCAATTCTTCCCCTCAAGGTATTGTAGCTCCAATACTTCCCATTTTGAAAATCCTCTTTGCGGCTACAAGAATTGGGATCAATAATAACATGAATCTTGGGTCCACAATTGAAATGGTAACAACCTTGGGATCTAAGGTTATATTGTGAATAATATATTGGTTGTAGAGATTTTTTACGCTTCTAGCGATGCTGTTTTTGAATGTTATTTTACCAATGAGTAGGGGAGAGACATTACATGGGAATGAAATCCACAATTACATCCTTCTAGACTAAAATATTTGTAATAGATGGTGGTGAGCTTAATATATTAATCCTGATCTCTGTTGGACTTTCATGTTGTTGAGGTATTGCTTTTGCATGTTAGAAGAGTCCTTGTCTCGTTATTATAAGTTGAAAATTGTAGGAGTTAAACTTCAAAGATAGGAATTTAATCTCCGTGAAAAATGGTTTTCTAAACAAATTAAGAAATGGAAGTTGAACCTAGAGAGCATTGCATCGGTTCACATTCTAAGGACAGGCACAATGCTTTGCATTTTGTATCGGTTCACATTCTAAGGACAAGCACAATGCTTTGCATTTTGTCTGTAGAAACTTTTAAATTGATTTAAAGACTTGATCAAGTCATAGTCTAGTATAATAAAATAATTAATGGGATTTATAAACACTATTATTTTTAGATATCAATGGTGATCATGATTTTGTAAACCGAAAGTGGAAAGATTAAGGTTGTTAACAGATTCAGAACTAGACTAGCATACGTATATTTTAAAAAATTTATGTAAAATAAAGTTCAGAGATATCATTTTAAAATAAAAATCTTTATATCATCAAATTATTTTTTATTTAACTAGGAGTTATTCTTTTCTTAAATTTTAATTTTTTATTTAACTAAGAGTTATTCTTTTCTTAAATTTTAAAAATTCTGTATTTTATATTGATATCTTATTTTATATTTTTTATTTTATATAATTACATAATGTATTATATTACTTTAAAATTGTTTTAATCGATGGATCGTTTAAATTTAGGATTGAGAAAAAATGTTGAACTCTACCTCTCTGTGAAAACTGCCAGACGCGAAATGGAAACCGTCGGAACTGGAAACTGAGGATACCCGGGAAACTCTGACATGCCCTGCTGGAAACGTTGGAAATGGCGCTGTTCTGCCCGCGATTGCTACGAATGCCAGGTGTGATTTTTCCTTTACTTCTGTTTGCAATTTGCGTTCGTCTGCGCCTCCTCCCTGCCCTTCGTCAAAAATAGTACTCCCTACATTGAACACCCCATTAATGTAAACCCTAACCTCCAAAATGCCTATTTTAACATCGACCTCCAAACTCAAACAACCCCAAACTGATAAACTCAAAATGTTTTCGGAAGTCGTCGCTCCTACCGCCATTGCCTCCAGCGCCGGATTTAACCCTTCCAATGAAGCCGAGGAACCTAGTAAGCAATCTGGCCCTACCTCACAATCTTTCACCATTGCTCCAAATTCAGATATGTTGATTGAAATTAGAAATGAAAAAAATAGACTTAAGAACTCTGCAATACTCTTTGCAGCTGTTGAGGTTGATAAATGCCCTCCACGCAAATTTTTGGATGATTGGTTCCATAACTATTGGAAGCTCAAGCTTGGCTTCCATATTTCATTCTGTAGACAGATTCAGAAGGGCTTGTTTGTTATCTTCTTTAATAATCAGGAATTACAGGCTGCTATACTCAAAAGGCAATATTGGACAGTTGGTAATACCTCCTTTCATGCCCTAGCCTAGACACTAGAGGTTGTCCATGAAGAAGTCTTAGCCCTTTCGGCCCCAAGATGGATTCTGGTTAAAAATATCCCTCCATTTTTATGGCATTTTCTTCCCCATATCTTAGAACCAATTGGTAAGTTTATTAGAATGGATGACACTGTTCATTTGGTTCCGCATATGGATGCTCGTGTTCTGATTTCATTTTACCCAGGTAGAGAAATTCCTAAAGATTTTGTCATCAACATTGACTTTGAATCATTTTCTTGTCCAATGGAAATACTAGGTGGACTTAATGCTTGTTTCTTGTGCAGAAAGGAGGGACACCTCTATAAGGATTGCCCTATTATTAAAAAAAGACCTATCCTGAACATAAATATTGACCATAATATGACTGCCAATAATTTGATCCCCAAAAATGATAAATCTGGTAGCATCCTGACCCCATTGACCTCTCCTGTGGTTGATCCCTCTATCTCCAAGCCTCCATTTCTCTCCTAGCCTTCTCCTCTTTTCCCGACCCCCCCTCCCAATTTGGAGACTGAGCTTATAGACGGTTTCCTTACAGTTTCAAAAAAAAGGAAGAAAAGGACCAGGAAACCTTTTCCCTCAATTGATGGATGTGCCCTGAAAGTGAATCCTTCTCCTCAGCCGGCCATTGCTTCTACCCCATCTTCTATTGCGGATGCATCTTCTGCGATACCAGGCTTTGTGGAACATGACAGTATGGAGACCGCTCTCCCGGATACCTTCCTGAAACCCTTCAAAGAAATCTCTGATGACTTTGTTGTCAAAGTTATCCGAGCTAATACAAAGAACAATTTGAATCATATCTACTCGCCTAACCCATTTATGGAACTTGATAACGCATCGCAGATTCTCTCGGATGATGATCCTGACCCCATCGATGATGTCCCATCCTCTAAACGTAGAGGTAGGCCATTAGGGTCAAAAAATAAGCTACCCTCTATCAAAAAGGCTGGAGGGATATCCAATTCGGCCCTAGTGCCCAATGACATCTCCGCAGGGAGTAAAGGTGCATCCCCTCCTAAAGTTTCCTCATGAATTGTACTTCTTGGAACATCAGGGGACTTGAGTCCCTTGATAGAAAACATATTATCAAGTGTTTCCTTGATTCTAATCAACCTATTGATTTCCTTTTCCTGCAAGAGATTAAAGAAACTGATTTTGCACTCGAAACCAACCTTAATTTTATTTGGAAGGATGCGATTAAATTCATTACTCAGCACCCTAAGAGAAGAGGTGGCATTGCTATACTAATTAATCCTAAATGGGAAAGGGCTGTCACAGATAGCGCTATTTCCCCTTGTAACAGAGCTTTGTGGATTAGTTTTAAAATCAACAATGTGGATTTTGGCATCTGTTCTGTTTATGCCTCTAATGACTACACAGAAAGGTCTTGGCTATGGGCTTGGATGGATTCTCTACCTGACATACCATGGATCATTGGAGGTGATTTCAATATGATTGAGTGCCAAGAGGATAAGTTAGGTGGCCTGCCCTTCAGTTGGAAAGGCACTGAGAAGTCCTACTGGGACAAACTGAAGCATAATAGAATTCTTTTCGATCCACTTTCTGGTTCCAAGGACTCCAATCCTGGTTTTTGGCATACATGGTGTAATTTCCAAAAAGGGCAAGCTAGAACTATTCGAGACTTGACCAATTTTATGTCAACAAATTTTTTTTCACGGTACTTCCTGATGACAATGGTAACTTTGTCAGAGTTATTCCCACCACTCTTTCTGATCATCACCTGATCTCTTTTTGTGTTAAGCCTATCAACTCCTCTTCGCGCACCATTCCCCCCACTTCTAAATTTCTGCTCAACACCTCTCTGCTTCAGGATGAAGATATTCTGGTGGCCATTAACCTCATTCGTAACTTTAACAAATTTCAAGTTCCTTTTAACTCCCACCTGGAACTCTGGAATAAAAACATAGTTGCCTAGCAATCCCTTTTGAAAACCCTTGGTCAAAAGAGCGTGAAGGATTTTAGGTACACCGAGAGGCTCCTTTCTGAAAATCTTCGAGAAACTGAGAACAGAATTCAAGACAACACTTGGGATGCATCACTGGTTACCCAAGTGTCTAGTATCAGAGATACTCTTAGACAACATCAGCAAACCAAGATTAGAGGGGCTCAAATTCGATCCTGGGCTCACTAGTTGATTGCTGGGGACAGGGGATCCAAGTTTTTCTTTAATCTTATTAAAAATAAATAGGCTAATGAATCTATTAATAGAATTATCTCTGAGGATCAAGAAATTACTGATCTTGAGGGCATCGAAAATGCTTTTGCCAGCTACTATAAGAAACTGTTCACCTCTGAGGACACTGAAGAGGCTAACAATATTATAAAACAATGTATATCCCTGATTCCCAATAAAATCTCCAACACTGATGCCTCTTTACTTAGTAAGGAAATCTCGTTTGAGGAAATTAAAAATGCTATTAATATTTTGAAAGCGTATAAAGCTCTGGGGCCCAATGGGCTGCCTGTGGAGTTTTACAAAGCCAACAGTGAATGGATCTCCAAGGACCTTCATGACATTTACTTGGAAGCCCTTGAAACTGGTACACTGGGTAAAGACATTAATTATGGTATCATTAAAATTCTTCCTAAAGATGGGGATAAGGCCCTACTAAAAAATTGGTGCCCTATCACTCTCCTTAATGTTTCTTATAAAATTTTTGCTAAAATCTTGGCTATCAGAATTGAGAAGATTCTCCCTAAATTTGTTTGCTCGACCCAAACTAGTTTTATAAAAGGAAGATATATCCTGGAAAATCTTATTACTAGCTGGGAAGCCCTAAATTGGGCTAAAAATTCCAACCAAAACACTACTATGTTCCTCTTGGACTTTGAAAAAGCATACGACAGGGTGGAATGGAAATTCATTTCCATGATGCTGAAAGCCTTTGGTTTCCCTAACATATTTTGTAAAGTTGTTAATGTTCTTCTTACTGATGCCTTTGCTCAAATTGATGTTAATGGCTCTCTATCTGAGGCTGTTCCCCTCTCCCGCTCCATCAGACAAGGTTGCTCGTTAGCCCCCTCCCTTTTTGCTATTGCTGCTGATGCACTATTTTATATCCTTAGAGATGACAAACTATCTCGACCTGTGAAAGGCATCTCCTTGCCCAATGGGGAGGAACTAATCAACTATCAATTTGCTAATGATACGGCCATGTTCCATGACTCTTCTGAAAGTAACTTTGAAGCTATGATTGAGAAACTCAAGATCTTCTGTATCATATCTGGAGCTCGGCTTTCTCATTCCAAGTCCATATGTCTTGGGTGGGAGGATCAACCCCCTAATTGGTTCAATAAATTTAAGTTTCAATGGGGAGGTCCACACACCATTGTTAGATATTTGGGAATTCCTTTCTCAGTTGATCCTTCTATCAAGGACATGTGGCTTTGGATCAAAGAGAAAATATCAAAAAAGTTGAACAAATGGTACAATAGATCTCTGTCCTTGGCTGGTAGAGTTCAAGTTTGCCAAAAAATTCTTTCGTCTTACAATATTTATTATGTGTCTGCCTGGATGTTTAGTAATTAACAAATCTTAGAAATCCAAAAAGAGATTAGGAAGTATCTTTGGTCGGATGACAAATGCAATCGAAAAACCCATGCTGTGAGATGGGACTGGTGTCATACTGACAAACTCCTTACAGGTATGGGGTTTAAGGACCTTAAAACCATGGGGATTGCCTTAGCCGCCAAATGGATCTTTCACTCTCTATCTGGGCATGATCCTTGGAAAGTGCTTATTAGAAGCAACATTGAAAGAGGGCATCCTAAGAATGCTAAGGACTGGAAAAACCTCCCTTTCTCTGACTTAATTTTAGGCACCTTTCCTATTTTGGTTCAGGGCTCAACTGTCTTCAAGTCAATATGGAAGGCCTGGAACAATGTTAAAATGTTTGTTGTTGATAAGAATTTTCATGATGATAATCAATTATTTGGTGAGACCATTTGGTGGAACTTGCAGCACTCTGGTAGGCCACTTGCCCTGACTAAGGGTTGCTTTGCTAAACTTTGGCATAAGATGGGTATTTATCAATTCATGGATCTATTCGAGGATGATAGGCTTATTAGTTGGGAAAGGCTTAAAACCAGATTTAACATCCCCATCTCCCAGAAGAAAACCTATAACATGTTAGTGAGTGCTTGTAGGAGTCTCCCTACCTATTGCCAAATTGACTCGGATAGGATTTTAAAAGTTAAGTGGCCTGATGGTTCTAGCATGAATAAACTTAAAGCCAAGAGCATATACAAAGTTATTAGCCAAAATGAATCCATCCTTGAACATACCAATAAAATCTGGTATTCTAATCTTGCTCCCTCGAATTGGAAGAAGATTTTTGGTAGATTTTGGAAGTCCCCTATTGAACCTAAAGTTAAATATTTTAAATGGCTCTTAATTTTGGATAGACTCCCTATTCAAAATGACTTCTCCTATGAACAATGTTGTCTTTTTTGTGGATTCCCTAAGTTTGGTAGACACATCTTTCTTGAATGCAGATTTGCCAAAGAAATTTGGCGTATCTTTGATATTTTCATTCCTTATGATGTTAATATATTTGAGATTATATTTGGTCATATTGATGGTATTAATAAAGAGCTTAACTTATTCTAGTAGATCCTATCTTCTAACATTTTGTGGTAGCTCTGGAAGTGCAAGAATGAGGAAAGATTTCAAGGTAGTACCAGGGTGCTTATTGAGTCTTTCAAAAGTCTCACATACTTCAAAATTTTTTTGCAGATTCAAAACACAATGAGGGTTGAAAAATACAAGTTCAAGAGACTGTTGAAGAGCGGTCCCGCCACTTTCTTCGCACATGAAGTCAAGGATGCTCAAGCTTGGAGGAACCATATTGACAATCTGTACTTATTTGAAAAAACTATCAAAGATTTCAACTGGGAGCTCAAGAAGAACAACAAGATGGCCTCGAATAATATGATCCTTCTTCTGTACCAGGTTCAAAAGAAGAATAATATTGTGGATGGAGGGCACCAAGGGCTGGACGGCCTTGGTCGATGAATACAATAATATCTTAGCTTAATTTTGCTTACAGTCCATGTTTTGATGATCAAATATGTTGTTTAACTCTGTTACTCTCGTTTGAGGCCCTGCCTCTGTATTTTGATTGAAACTATGAACTGCTTCGTGATGTAAATTCGTATTTTGATAGCACTATATTTAATACAAATTTTTTTTTGTTTTAATCAATGTTTTTGTCATTTATTTAATCAATAACAAAAAAATTCTTAAATTTAAAATTTTTTGTATTTATGTTGATATCTTATTTTATATTTTTTTATTTTATATAATTACATAATGTATTATATTACTTTAAAATTATTTTAATCAATCTTTTTATCATTTATTTAATCAATAACAAAAAAATAAAATAAGAGAAAGATTAAAATTCAAAATACATCAAATTATTTTTTATTTAACTAAGAGTTATTTTATTTCTCAAATTTCAAATGTGAAATGCTTCACTTTTCACTACCCTTTTAAATAAATTTGGTGGCTCTTCTTCCACTCATGTGACTCTTCTTCTTCCACTTAAACAACTCTTCCTCTTCCATCAGTTACACTCCATTATTATCTATTAATGCCACACCTTCTTTAATAATATAAAATTTAAAAGCTAAACAAACAACAAAAGGGGTAACTAATCAAATACAAAGCTAAATGCCAACTCAGTTCTTCTTCTTCCACTTAAACAACTCTTCCTCTTCCATCAGTTACACTCCATTATTATCTATTAACGCCTCACCTTCTTTAATAATATAAAATTTTATAGGTAAACAAACAATAGATTTGGTGGCTCTTCTTCCACTCCGGCGACTCTTCTTCTTCCACTTAAACAACTGTTCATCTTCCATCAGTTACACTCCATTATTATCTATTAACGCTTCACCTTCTTTAATAATATAAAAATTTAAAAGCTAATCTATTAGCGCCTCACCTTCTTTAATAATATAAAATTTAAAAGCTAAACAAACAACAAAAAGGGTAACTAATCAAATACAAAGCTAAATGCCAACTTAGTTCTTCTTCTTCTTCCACTTAAACCACTCTTCCTCTTCCATAAAAGCTAAACAAAGAGCAAAAGGGGTAACTAATCAAATACAAAGCTAAATGCCAACTCAGTTTTTAAGACATGAGAATAACCATCAAATTTATTTTAAAAAGCTAAAACAATTTTGCTTCCTTTGTAAGAAGCCTCAGAGGTTAATAAATATGATCAAAACTATAATTAAAATTTTTTGCATGATTTTGTTAGAACTTAATAAATATGATCAAAATTATAAGTAAAAATCGCATGATTTTGTTAGAACAAAATGGAGCTTAATAAATATGATTTTGTTAGAAATTTACCGTAAAAAGCTAAAACAATTTTGCTTCCTTTGTAAGAAGCCTCAGAGGTTAATAAATATGATCAAAACTATAATTAAAAAAATTCGCATGATTTTGTTAGAACTTAATAAATATGATCAAAATTATAAGTAAAAATCGCATGATTTTGTTAGAACAAAATGGAGCTTAATAAATATGATCAAAACTATAAGTAAAAAAATTCGCATGATTTTGTTAGAACTTAATAAATTTGATCAAAACTATAAGTAAAAAAATTCGCATGATTTTGTTAGAACAAAATGGAGGTTATTGCCTAATCTATTAAACCCTAATAGTCATAGATGTAACAGGCAAAATTAGGATGATTGTTAGAACAAAAGGGAGGTATTGCCTAATCTATTAAACCCTATTAGTCATAGATTTAATAGTCAAAATTAGGATTAGATCACATGTATGTTACAATTGGACTTCCATTTATCACATCTAGAGCTAAGTACCCTTTTTATTTTTGTTGAATATTTCTAAAAAGTTTAACATTGATTCAAGACTCAACTACTTGATTTCTTATAGTTATTTGAATTAATTTATTGACTTATATATTCAAAAGGTGTATGTTTATTTCTTTTAGGATTAGATCACATGTATGTTACAATTGGACTTCCATTTATCACATCTAGAGCTAAGTACCCTTTTTTTTTTTTTGTTGAATATATTTAAAAAGTTTAATATTGTTTCAAGACTCAACTAAAATAATTACTATAGCTATTTTAAATAATATATTGACTTATATATTCAAAAGGAGTATATTTATTCCTTTTATTTTTTGTGAGCATATTTGATCCTACATTCCCTAGAGTTTTATCATAAGGTTTAGCATTCTCATTTAGTATTTTAAATATGATATTAGGATGATTGTTAGAACAAAATGGAGGTATTGCCTAATCTATTAAACATTAAGGGTCCGTTTGGTTCTTGGTATTAACCTAGAATAGTCATTATTTAATGCAAGAATAAAGTAATTCACCGTTTGTGGCCATTTTTTGAATTTCTGAATTAGAAATTATTTGCCATTTTTGGGCCAATGCTTGGGTTAATTAATTCTAGAAAAATCTGGAATTCATTTCTTATTCCAGAATAAGTTTTTTATGGATTCAAAATTGCAACAAAATGTATAAGTCGTCGGGTCCGTGCATGAATGGTTCTTTAGGTTTTGGGAAAATTATTATTATTATTATTATTATTATTATTATTTTATTATTTTTTTTATTTGATTATTATTATTTTTTAAATCTTTTTTTAAAAAAAATTTTGTAAATTTTTTTTAAGTTAATAATTCAAAAATTTAAATTTGAACCTATAAAAAAAAAATTAAAATTTGTAAGAAATATTTTTTTTATAATCTTATTTTTTTAAAGTTAATAATACATAGTTTTATTTAAAAATATATAAGTTGCAAATACATATATATTCTAATTAAAAAACCAGCGACAAAAATGACAAGTTCAAAAATTAAAATTCATAAGAAATTTTTATTTTTTATAATTATAATTTTTTAATAAGTTAAAAATATTCAAATTAATTAAAAAAAGGAAAAAATAATCCTTATTCCAATTCCACATTATGGGATCCAAAAGCATAATAGCTTTCATTTTCAGGATTAATTAATCTCAGAATAGGTCCTTATTCTAGAATAGGCCTATTCTGGATAAATTAATTCCATGCGCCCTAATAGTCATAGATTTAACAGTCAAAATTAGGATTAGATCACATGTATGTTACAATTGGACTTCCATTTATCACATCTAGAACTAAGTACCCTTTTTATTTTTGTTGAATATCTTAAAAAAGTTTGCTATTGTTTCAAGACTCAACTACTTGATTTCCTATAGTTATTTTAATTAATTTCTTGACTTATATATTCAAAAAGAGTATATTTATTCCTTTTATTTTTTGTGAGCATATTTGATCCTACATTCCCTAGAGTTTTACCATAAGGTTTAGCATTCTAATTTACTATTTCAAATATGATATTGTTGATTGACAAATCATCACTTTGATTTACCTAAGGTTAGGCCTTAATTTTTCATTTATTTGATTGATTGTTTCAAGAATCAACTACTTGATTTCCTATAGTTATTTTAATTAATTTATTGGCTTATATATTCAAAAGGATTATAGTTATTCCTTTTGTTTTTTGTGAGCATATTTGATCCTACATTTCCTAGAGTTTTACCATAAGGTTTAGCATTCTAAATCACTATTTCAAATATGATATTGTTGATTGGTAAATTGTCACTTTGATTTACCTAAGGTTAGGCCTTAATTTTTCATTTATTTGATTTATTGTTATTTCTTCCCAAGTATAAATCCTTATGACCCTTTTATTTTAATTAATTTATTGATTTATATATTCAAAAGAAGTATATTTATTCCTTTTATTTTTTGTGAGCATATTTTATCCTACATTCCCTAGAGTTTTACCATAAAGTTTATCATTCTAATTTACTATTTCAAATATGATATTGTTGATCACTTTGATTTACCTAAGGTTGGGCCTTAATTTTTCATTTATTTGATTGATTTTTATTTCTTCCCAAGTATAAATCCTTACTACCGTCTTACATGGGATTTCCTGTTATTTCTTCCAAGTATAAATCCTTACGACCGTCTTACATGGGATTTCCTCTAAATAATTTATAAATGACCATGTTTGATACTTAATTAAAGTCATAAAAGATGATTTTTTCTAAGAGAAACGAGATGCCACACCTCATTTTTTAATAATTCAATCATGTTACATCTATATTATTTACTAGAATAATTAGACGAGAAAACCAAAAATGAATTTTTCTTAAGGACTCATGGAGTAGAATATAGTCTCTCATAAACACAAGAACACACACAAACACAAATATAAACACACATGCACATGTGCACATACACTTACCCACTCAAATGTATATAAAAATTATATAGTAAAAAAATTCGCATGATTTTGTTAGAAATCTATTTTTAAAAGCTAAATACCAACTCAAATTTTAAGACATGAAAATAACTATCAAATTTATTTTAAAAAGTTAAATATTTACAAAAAATTTTGATTCCTTTGTAAGAAGCCTCCCAGCTTAATAAATGTGATCAAAACTATAAGTAAAACAATTCACATGATTTTGTTAGAAATTTATTTTAAAAAGATAAATGTTTACAAACAATTTTGCTTCTTTGTAAGAAGCCTCCCAGCTTAATAAATATTTACAAAGCCTCCCAATAAATATTTACAAAGCCTCCTAGCTTAATAAATACGATCAAAACTTTAAGTAAAAACATTTGCATGATTTTGTTAGAACTTAATAAATATGATCAAAACTATAAGTAAAAAAATTCACATGATTTTGTTAGAACAAAATGGAGGTTATTGCCTTTTCTATTAAACCCTAAAAGTCGTAGATTTCACAGTCAACATTAGGATGATTTTGTTAGAACAAAATTGTGGTTATTGACTAATCTATTAAGCCCTAATAGTCATAGGTTTAAAGTCAAAATTAGGATTAGAATACATGTATGTTACAATTGGACTTCCATTTATCACATCTAGAGCTAAGTACCCTTTTTATTTTTGTTGAATATCTTTAAAAAGTTTAATATTGTTTCAAGTCTCAACTACTTGATTTCCTATAATTATTTTAATTAATTTATTGAATTATATATATTCAAAAGGAATATATTTATTCCTTTTATTTTTTGTGAGCATATTTGATTCTACATTCCCTAGAGTTTTACCATGAGGTTTAGCATTCTAATTTACTATTTCAAATATCATATTGTTGATTGGTAAATCATCACTTTGATTTACCTAAGGTTAGGCCTTAATTTTTCATTTATTTGATATTTTAAATATTATATTGTTGATTGGTAAATCATTATTTTGATTTACCTAAGGTCAGGCCTTAATTTTTCATTTATTTGATTGATTGTTTCAAGACTCAACTACTTTATTTCCTATAGTTATTTTAATTTATTTATTGACTTATATATTCAAAAGCAGTATATTTATTCCTCTTTTTTTTGTGAGCATATTTGATCCTACATTTTGTAGAGTTTTACCATAAGGTTTAACATTCTAATTTACTATTTCAAATATGATATTATTGATTGGTAAATCATAACTTTGATTTACCTAAGGTTAGGCCTTAATTTTTCATTTATTTGATTCATTGTTATTTCTTCCCAAGTATAAATCCTTAGGACCCTCTTATTTTAAATAATTTATTGACTTATATATTCAAAAGGAGTATATTTATTCCTTTTATTTTTTGTGAGCATATTTGATCCTACATTCCCTAGAGTTTTACCATAAGGTTTAGCATTCTAATTTACTATTTTAAATATGATATTGTTGATTGGTAAATCATCACTTTGATTTACCTAAGGTTAGGCCTTAATTTTTCATTTATTTGATTGATTGTTATTTCTTCCCAAGTATAAATTCTTACGACCCTCTTACCATGAGATTTCCTCTAAATACTTTTAATATGACAATGTTTGATACTTAATTTAAGTCATCAAAGATGATTTTTTTTAAGGGAAACGAGATGCCACACCTCATTTTTCAATAATTTAATCATGTTACATCTACATTATTTACTAGAATAATGAGATGAGACAACTAAAAATTGATTTTCTTAAGGAATCGTGGAGTAGAATATAGTCTCTCATAAACACAAGCACACACACAAACACAAACACAAACACACATGCACATGTGCACATACACTTACCCACTCAAATGTATATAAAAAAATTGATAAGTTAGTTTTGAAGTTATAAAAATGATATTGATTTTATTTTATTATTAATTGCAATAATTTGATTCTTAATATGGCTATGGTAAGTTTGATATAAATATGATTAGCATAATAATGGACTAAGTACTATGTGATAATGAGGTTGACACATAATAATTTAGCTTCACCTCTCAATAAATAAGACATAATCATCAAGAAGGCGGATACAAATCAAAGTGGTCAACAAGCATTTTATGTCTTTTAATAAAATTCACTTTCACATGCAGAGAAGTTTGGTCGCATATGTGTTTAGATATGTCAATTCATCTTAAGAGCTATTAGTCTATGTTTGTTCATACAAAATTAATTATATTACTAAAGTACCTTTAACTATCAAATGCATCATTGAGTTCACCACTTAGTGTATTGGTTAAGTGGTGGTTTTATTTTTGTGGCCAACAAGGTTCAATCTCCTATTGTGCTATCGTTGTCAAAATCTTATCCCTTCGCTAATCCAATGTACTTGTGGGTTTGAAGCTCAAATATGTTGAATGTGGATGAGGTCCCTTGTTTGTGACCTCACCAATTCATAGCTCTAGGTCAAAAGCATTTTGCATGGTACTGGACGACATTTCTTACCAACATCACTAGTCACATTAAAATGTAAACCTAACATTATTAAAAGAAAAATTAAAAAAAATTGTCTAATGTAAACCTAACATTATTAAAAGAAAAATTTAAAAAAATTGTCTAATGTCTTTTTGATTTTTGATTTTAAAAGCCAGTGTGATTTTTATTTTTTAATATCATCCTAGATATTAATTTTATGTCCAATCTATACCATGGTTACTATCCTAACATTGTTAGGGAGATAAAAACTAATTGTCTAGGAGAGAATATATTTTTATTTTAAGATAAATTATTAATTATGTCTTAATTATTTGACAAATATTTTAATCTAAAATAAATAAAGAATTTAAAAGCACATATTGATAACAATATAGAAAGTTCATTAAGAAATATTACTATTTAAAAAAAAAAAAAGGTGTAAGAGTCCCAAATGAATCCAATTGAATGGTAGACTGAGATATTTTTGGTATACTATGAGGTGGTAAAAGGAGAAGAAATAGAAACATAGTAGAAAATGACATTCATAATGAAATCTACATAGAAGAGGAACACACTTTTTCCCTATAGTTCTTTTGAAGAAAAGTGAAGGGGCAAGAGGGAAAATAGAAGAAAAGAAATTAGAGGGAATTAAATAGTAGTTGGCCATATGGATACTTTACTCTTATTTTTTGGTTGGAAACTTTTATATATATGTATTACGTAGAATACTTAACATTTGAAAAATGGATATAAATCACCATAGGGTAAAAATAAGTTTTTCCTATAACAGTGCAAACTTATTAGCGTACTTTCAACTCTTATCATGCTTTTGAAACTCATTGTACATATGTATTATGTAATAGTCTTACACTTTATTTTATCAAAATGTTGTCTACGTACATATATATGTGTTGTGGGTAAATATACACATATACAAAGAAGCATACATACATTATATAGAACTGGTTGTAGAAAATTTCAAGAACTATCATAGATGACTACATGGTAGTAAATAATTAAGAATTGGGCCAAAATATAAATATTTAGTTATTTTAAAATCAAACTATTGAGATCGTGCAATATATCATATAAATGCTGAATTAGTATTATATGAAAATAAAAGTACTCAACCAAATTAATTTACCCATACAAATAAATGTTGCATTTATTTCTCATATATATTTTGGTTGAGATACTTTACCCAAAATATAGTTTCCGTGCTATGAAGTGAAGTTTGTAGGAATGTCTGCTAAAAATCAGATCTTATACCACAATATTCATTACAATTATTTGTAGATATTAGGGTTAAGTTAGTAGCCATATTAAATCACGTTTTCTCTATTTTTAGTTCAACTAAAAGCTGGTACTGTATCCTTTTAAATAGTTTAATCTGTAAATGGCAGATATTATCTTTTATAATAGTTATTATCATTATTTTCTAGGAACTATATCGCTAATTAGCCTTTAACAAATGTCCCATTATGTTTTCTACTAATCAAAGATAACATTTAGTTCAAGAATGAAGCTATAAATAACCAAACTTGTCTTGTGGATCACCACCTACAATCATAATTATTTTTCCCATAAATCCATCATATATTGAATAACTCTCATTTGACTCAAGGTCGTTAGTGGCTCTAGTCACCTAGTTGAGTAGTTTAGATGTAGAAGTTTAGCTTGTTTTAGTGTCTTTAGTTTGGTTTTAGATCTACCTTGCCACATTTTACTAAAGAAGTTTTAGTTTTTTAGTTTTGGGTTTTAGTTTTCTTTAGGTTTTCCTAGAATCATTTGATTCTAGTGGTTTTATTTTCTTTAGTTTTGGTTTTCATGTCTTCTAGGTTTAGTTTTGAGGGATCTAATTTGTGAGAAAGTTGATGTATTCTTCAAGTACACTTTGGTTTTCTTCTCCTAGTTATTTTCAGTTTATTGGTTAGATATCTCTCTGTAGATTTTAATTGAATCCGAGATTATTCTTACTAACCTCATGATTTGATTGGACTTTTCCTTAGTCTTTAAATGAATCACTTGTTATGTTTTGAACACTAAGATCTTTCAATTACTACATTTTACACATAACTAATTAATCTAATTTATTGAGGTTTTCAAGGAGAAGTCATTGTTAGAAAAAAATATTTACTCCTCCAGCACTACTATAATTATCTAACCCATTATGAGCTTCAGTACTAATGATTTAAAGTGAAAAAATGTGAAAAAAATAGAATGACAAAGAAAAGAGAAAAGATAAGAAAATAGAAAAAAGAAATGAAACAAAATATCAAATTATTTGGCTTTAGGAATATGTGAATATCTCTACCAAGTCTATGGATGCTAGGCTAGCAATAGAGAAAAGTTCATGGAAATTATAGCGATAATCTCATTGAGGCTATGGATGTTTGATTGGAAACAAGGCAATGCCAAGGATGATTTTGAAGTATGGATAACTTACATAGCTATCTAAGATGGATCTCAAGGAGTTTTCAATAGTTTTATTGAGTGAGAATGAATACAATTGCACACACTTAGTTAATCAAGGATGAAGGTTCCTAGATCAATTTGTGAATTTTCTTTCTCTCTGAGTATTCTTCCTAGTTACTTGATACATGAAAAGAGAATTGATCAAATATTTTGAGATCCAAACAAGTTTAATCCTTGAAATGTTTAGGAAGATTTATTTAATGAAGTCGCTAGATGTTGTGAACTTTTCACACCATCACCCCAATGAAAATTGCGACCCCCTTTTTTCTTGGTAGTTTAGTGATCCTCTTAGGTTAGCCTTGGATTGGAAAACTTTTTAGGTCTCAGGTGGATGAGATGTGAGATTTGGGAAAGATAGAGGTGCATGCATTTTAAGGGATTGAACACTTGAGAAATTGGCAGATGAGGAATAATTCAATGATATAATTGAGTGCTCAATAAAAATAGCTAGCAGTGTTTAAACCATTGATGGAATTGTCCATATGAGACTTATGACTTGCAATTGACATTTTGATAAATCTCACTTTCAATGAACATATAGGTCAAATTCCTTAAGTATCAAGTGAATCCAGTTAACTTTTTAATAAAATTCCTAACATGCCTAATTTACAACCAATTCCCCTACATTTCTCCTAAGACATGCCAAATTTCCAACCTAGGTGAGCAAGGAAATTTTTTAGAAAGTGTTTGATCCCTAGCCACATTGAGGGATTTGTCCTCACACATGCTTGATTTCAAACCAAATTGAGAAAATGGAGATCCTAAGGCATGGTGGAAATCTGACCTACCTTGTGTGCATAATCCATGCATGTGCCTAATTTTTTATTTTAATTTGATGGAAAATCCCAAAATATGGTATAAATTTAACTTGCATATTGATGAAAAGTATCAAGGTTAGGGTGATATCTAGCAGTTGTCAATAAAATTCTAAGAATTTATCAAGTTTCCAACCAATTCACTATGCATTAATCCTAATCAAGGTAAGAATTTTGATTTGCATTTGAAATGATTGATCCAAGCAAGGTGAAAATTCAATCTCTTTCATGAAGTATTTTGAAAACTTGGTAATTTTTTAGGTTGATATATGAAAAATTCCCAACCATGATGTGTGACCTAGATGAGCAATTATTTGGAAAAACTTATTTCAAACTCCCATTTTTTTTACTGAAATGAGAAAGAGGATTCCAACAAGTATGTAATTTTTGACGAAATTGAGAAATATTGTCCAAGCAAGAGTGAAATTTATAATTTTATTTTTGTGGGAGTTCATAACGAATTCTTGATTTATAACCTACACAAGAAAGCTTATGCCAACAATGGTTTAAAATATGACCTGATTCCCCATGTGAATTCAAATGATAAACACTTCATGTTCGATCAAAAGTTAATTATGAAAATCCCTAAACACATTTAAATTTTGATTTGTATGAAAAAATAAATCTAAATAAACTATAAACATTATATTTGCACTATGAATAAATCCTAGTATATGCCTGATTCCTAAGGACCTGTACACTATTAAAATTACTTATTGTGAAATATCTAATGAGAGTCAAAATTATGACCTCTCTTAGGATTCATTTCAAAATAATCAACAATGAGCATCAACCAAATTGAAATGAATTTAGATTGTCTATGAGATCATCCATGGAGATTTTATAAAACCAATCATCAAAGTCATATTAGCTCAGTCTCCTTAAACAAAAGAATGATTGAAACAAATTTATATAAGATCAAGATGACATTGTAAGGAAAAGAGGTGTATCGTTAAGTGAGAAACATATAAAATAAGATCAATTTCTTTCTCTCCAATCACAATTAGGTTCAACACAAACAAAAAAATAAATTGCATAAGAGAAGACTAGCAAATGACAAAAATTAGGACTAAATGAGGGAATTAGTCAAAGGGGTTTCACATCATACAAGAATTGGAAAATTTTTTCTAACAATCAAAAATTTATTAAGGTGTCAATAGGAATGAGAATAAGGTGAAATCCTTACCAAATCAAGTGCAAATGGTAGAAAAAGTATACATATATTGGATGAATTCAAGTGAGGACAAATGAAAATTTGAATTTGAATTAAAATGAAAAATTATTTTTAAAGAAAATATATAAATTCAAACTAGGTGTTAAAGGTTATAGGATATAGAATTTTCAAATCATTCATATAGAATGAATAATATGATTAGGAATTCAAGTATAATCTATGTTAGAATTAGACAGATATGAAGGATTTCATTTTTCTAGGATTAGGCCTTCTAAATTTTGAAGAGAGTTTTGAAATCTCACTATAATAGGTGCTTCTCTCTAATAAATAATATTTTTCTTATAGGTTTAATATGTCAGAGTCAAATTCAAGGAAGGCTAGGTAAGTTAAGAGGAGGTACCACCATAAGGAGAAGGTCCCAAAACCCAAGTTTACTTCAAAGTGGAAGGGGGTGATAAATACCAACCTTGGACCCGTCAAGATGGAATAAATGAGTGAAAAAATGTATAAATATAAGGTGTTTGATCGATTTTGGAAAGGAGGATGGTGAAGAATGGAATTGTGCAAGTGAATCCCTTTCTACCTGCAATGAAATGCATGGAATTGATTGTGGAGTATGGTAGACATTATAATCCTAAGACAAGGTAGGTGGTTACTCTAAATGACATTATAATGGAATTACTCATGTAAGAAGACATAAGGGAGGCATTCAATATTCCTAATCAAAAATTTCATCAGTTACAAAACAAATGAAGAGGCCTTGAAGGTTTTCAACAATAAGCCTGATGCTTGTATGAGCATGGTCGATATAAAATAGTAGGTTGAGATAAAAAAACATCATTCTAAGTTATCAAACATGACCAAGTCAAAATTTCAAGAGGAGTATGGGAATGTCATCATTTTATTAAACCAATTTATGGGAAGTCCATAGGCTACAGTATTCTAGCAGTAGTAAATTTTACCCTATTTTTTGATGAGGATTAGTCAAATTTTTGAGACCCATTGGTCGAACCAATGACAAAAACTGTCGTAAAACTTTTTGCGTTGCTTATTCGACAGGCAAAGCACTCGTCGACATATCGACCTTCTTAGTGGTTGAATTATCGACCAAATATTTGTCTAAAAAATTGCTTGAAGGTGGAAGAATTGCAGATCAAACCTTTTATCTAAGCGACCAACATTCATCGAAATTGTGACTACTGTTGGTCAGAATCGACGTCGAACACATAGCAGTCTCATCGAAACATCAAACAAAGTGTTTCTCTTTTACGACCAAATTTTGTCAAAATTGACGTCGATCACATAGCATTCTCGTCGAGCGTACTGATATTACAAGGTTGAAAAAGACACCAATACTAATTTTTGGTTTAAAAAAAAAATATATATTATAGAATGATCCAAATAAAAAAATGATTAAATAATGAAGGTATGTTAGTTTGAGCTTCACTTGGTTTCGAGAATACTTTAATATTCTCTACTTAACAAGGCCAACCACGTGAAGGTGGAAGCTCATCTGGCCCCTCCTAGGACACTCTTATGACCCTTTACGACACTTTAAGATCTCTAAGATGTATTCATAGGGATCGTAAAGGGTCATAAAGGGTCATAAGGGATCCTGGGACACAACATCTGAGAAACATAAATGTAGGCATCATGGTCACAATTGTTTAGAGACACAACATAATTCAGTGGTATACCGAGATGATGCAACGCAACCACTACTCCTCCAGTTCTAAGTTGGCACTGAACAATCCAAAAACCATAGATAAGGAATAAATTTGGAGAGTGGAGGAGGGCCATAACGACCGAAAGAATATACCTCTGCTCTCTAAATTTATTCCTTATCTATGGTTTTTGGATCGTGCAGTGCCAACTTCGAACTGGAGGAGTAGTGGTTGCGTTGCATCGTCTGGGTATACCACTGAATTATGTTGTGTCTCCAAACAATT
>MU225737.1:0-11149 GCA_018584345.1 Thuja plicata | reverse complement strand
TAATTGTTTTCAACATGTGAGATAATTGAATTCTTTTTAATTAAGAATTGCTTTATTTGATGAAATTAAATTAATTTAATTGGAAGAATTTAATTAGTAAGTTTAAATATTTGGATTTAAACTATAGGAAATTGAGTTTAATTAATTAAATAATGGTAATTTAATCAATTAAAGCTTAATTAATTAAATAAAATTAATTATTTAATTAATTTTGAGAATTGGATTAGATGATTTGAGAAATGAATTTAGAAGAAAATAGATGATTAATTAATGATTAAGAAACCATTAATTAATAGATGAAAATTAGTGTTTTTAATGTAAAGTCGCAAGCCTGTCCATTTTAGGGTGTCTACACATGGCATCAAGCCAATGTACAAAATTTATATCATGACATGCTAGTCGAAATGTCTATGGCTCTACCCAATCAGAACATAAAGAAAATAGAATCTCATAATCATCAAACTTTCTTGGATGTTTTCTCTCTCTAGTAGACCGTCGTAGCTGAATATTTTGATTTTGATCTTGAGTATGAGCAACATCAGAACACTCTGTATTTCTAAAATCTTGTAAATGACTATGTTTGAAAAAATATATCTCTTAGAAAATGCTCTGTGCCTGGCTCACAGAAGTTTCCCCTTGCTGCAGACAGGGGTGCACGTGTGGGGGAGTAGAATCCACATGTGACAGAGGGGAGAGTGTAGGCAGCAATGGATGCTTCTCGCGCTGCAAAGGATGTTTGTGCTAGGGAGTTGGGGTCCCAAGTGGGTTGGATGAGGGCTACGCATGCTCTGCCTATGGTAGAGGAGTATCCCATGCTAAGGAGGAGTGGGGAGGCTGCGTGGAGTATAGGACATCCCACGTAGCAATAATAGGTGCAAGTGGATGCATGGGGAAGAGAGTTTGTGGAGGCTGCAAAGGAAACAGAGCAGCCTTCTCTGTAGCAGCTCCACTGTCAAACAAAGAGTGCCTTGCTAGTGTGGGAGCTAGTGGAGGCTCAGTAGAAATAGACTCGATTCGTAGTGTTGAAATAATGGCAGGCTGGGAATTAATTGCAAATTACATTGAGGTAGTAATTGAGGAGGGATGAATATTTACTGTGGGAACAACATCACTAGAGGGATAGAATGTAACCCGTGAAGCTCTCTATACATGAATGCCATTGTCAAACAAATCAAATTTAATAAAATCATCAGAAGTGGAGTTTTGCAAACTTGAGAAAGACTTCTCATTGAAGACAACATCTTGATTGCGAATCACTTTCTTTATGATGGAATCCCAAAGATGAAAACCAAATTGATCCTCACCATACCCCAAAAATGTGCACCTCTTTGATTTAAAATCTAATTTTTTTCTCTGCTCTTTCGGAATGTGAACATAATCATCACATCCAAACACACACAAATGACTAAATGAAATCTTTTATCAGACCACCCTTCTTCCAGAATATCAAAATCAAGTCAAGATGAAGGAGCCTGGTTGATTAGATAAACTTCTGTATTACATGCCTCTGCCCAGAATTCTTTCCCCAAACCAACATTGGAGAGCATGTGTCGAGCTCTTTCCAGAATAGTCTGATTCAACCTTTCAACTGCACCATTTTCTTGAGGTATAAGGGACTATTTTAATACAACGAATGACATGATCTACACAAAAATAATCAAATTTCGAAGGGCAAAACTCGCCGCCATTATCCCTTAGAAGATAGTTTATTTTCTTGCCAATCTGATTTTCAACCTTTGCCTTGAAAATTTTAAATTTTGTAAATACCTTTGATATCTTATTCAACATATAAATATAGACTTTACGAGTTTAGTTATCAAGAAAAGACACGTAATAATTTGCACCACCAATAGAAGCTACCTCTGTAGTACTGAATACTTCATAATCAATGAGCTCTAAGGGAAAAGATTTCTTCTCACGACCCGTCGGCACAAAGTTGGTTTGATTTTTGTTGCCATAAAGACAATGTTCACATATCTCCAAATCCATTGATTTAAGACCCATAAGTTGGTCTCGTTGAAGCATAACTTCAAGACCCTTCTTGCTCATATAACCAAGTCGCTTATGCCAAATTTCAAGATTACTATACGTAGCGGTCATGGCTGCTCCCACTTTACCATTGCATTCTAAAATATATAAACTCCCTAATTTCTTTCCTTTTACCAAAATAAGAAAATATCCAGTTACTTTCCATGAATCTAAATAAAAATGTTCATTGCAGCCTTGTGCATAAAGCTGACTTACAAAAATCAGATTTCGTTTAAGAGAAGGAACATGACGAACATCTTTTAAAAGCCATTTGCTACCATTTTTTAGTGATAATAAAATATCACCCTTTCCTACAATGTCACATTCTTTGTTATCTCCAAGAAAAACTTTACCAAACATACCTTCTTGATAATTTGTGAAAGCACTCCAACATGGAGTAGCATGGAAAGAGGCTCTGGAATCTAGAACCCACGAACTTGCATTTGTGTCACCAGCTGCAAGAACCAATACACCATGATCCTTAACAACTGTAGTATGTACTCCATCATTTATCACTTTATCTTGGGCCTTTTTGTATTTCCAACATTTCTTCTTGGTATGTCTCGGTTTACCACAAAACTAGCATGTATTGTTTCTACCTCTTGACTGTGACCGATGTGTTGAGTGATACCTTCCATTGTTGTGAGTTCTGCCTCTTTCTTGACTCCTACCTCGAGTGCTTGTGCTAACTGTTGTTAATGTGTCACCTAAGGAAAGCTCATGATTCTTCCTACACGTCTTCGCTGAGAAGTGTAGCAGCAACCTCATCAAATTTAAGTTTAGTTTTGGCAGCCACCAAAGTGCATACTGCCATTACCACTCCTTCCCAACTATCTGGCAATGAACATAACAGAAAAATAGCTTTCATTTCATTATCTAATGAAATGCCTACTGAAATTAATTGAGAAAATAATGTATTGAAATCATTGAGATGATTCGACATAACTTCTCCTTCTTTCATTTTCAGATTGTATAACTTTTTCATAATGAACACTTTGTTTGATGTTGAAGCTATCTCATATAATGAAGATAGTTTATCCCATAGCTCTTTTGTTGTCTTCTTTGTTGAGACATTGAAGAGCACATTTCTTGAGAGTGATAGAAAAATTGTTGCTCGTGATTTCTGATTAAGCTTCTCCCATTCTTCTGGCGTTAGAGATCTTTGACCCTTGGTCTTTCCTTGCAACAGAGAGATCCTGCTTAATGAATAATGATTCAATCTGCACTTTCCATAATTTGAAATTTTGCCCAGCAAACTTTTTCAATTTTCTATTTCTCTGCTTCGTCCATCATTTCGATAAAACTTCACCGATTCATAGAAAAATAAAATGCGCTTTCCCAGCTCTGATACCAATTTTTGAAATTAAATCTACAGAAAAATAATTGAAACGGAATAGAGATATAAAATTAGAAGCAAAAGATAGAGAGACAACAAATTATAGAGGTTCATCTATCACTGGACTACGTCCACTCTTCAAGAAAAGGATATTAGATTATATTATCACAAATACAATGTTGTTCCAGCAGCTCCATATGATTTACATATAAATGCACAAAATAATTTATGTTTCGTCATCACAGCATTCTGGGAATATAAAACGGTTATGTATCTGGTGGATACAGACAGGGAGGAAAGGATTGGCTTTCACAGTCTCTGACAGACTTGGCAGAGGCAGAGCCATTACACTTATGGTATTTAGGAGAACATTGCTTTATGATTTTATAATCTATTGTTTTTAGTTGAAGTCTTACTTTAATTGAATATTCTTCAAAATACTTTAATCTCTTTGCATCAGATTGGTATTCTGATTAATGGTAATGAAAATTTTAAATAATAATGTTCTCCTCTATCATATTAATTCAACATTTTATATTTTCTCACTTTCGGTATATTGGTAAGTAGGCTAAGATTGATTTCTGATTGGTTTTGTGAATAATTTAATTTTCCTTTTCTTTTGAGAATTCGATCAAGGATAAGGTGTCGAATCTGATAGTTGAGAGTCCAAATATTTTTGGAGCTTAAAAATATCAGCTAAACAATATGTTATTCACAATAACCTTAGATCCCAAGGTTATCACCATTTCAATTGTGGACCCAAGAGTCATGTTATTATTGATCCCAATTCTTGTAGCCGCAAAGAGGATTTTCAAAATGGGAAGTATTGGAGCTACAATACCTTGAAGGGAAGAATTGGGGAGATCAAAGAAAACCTGCAACTACATAACAAGGTCATGAATTAGATGTTTACCCAATAACATAGCTCTAATAAGATCTAGAATTCGGAAATGGGAATCTTTACACATAACAAACAATGGTACAATGATTAAATTGATGATGAAATTTGGAAAGAGGTGAAACAATTTGAAGACACTTGCAGCGAGCGGGAGGAATTATACTCGAACATAACTATGATAAGGAAAAACCAAGTGTATCTCAAGAACCTTACTGACGCATATGCTTGCAGTAGGGAAATAATTAGGAATTAATTAGCAACAACCATATGTGTCGGTGTCCTTCAATCTAAGCTTTAAAAATGTAAGGATGTGAACCAAAATGATCATGCCAAGACGATTAGAGCTTGATTTATGGAGTAGAAGGATAAATCTGGCCATTATTAATAGAGAAAGGTAGGCTACTAGTGGTTCACAAAATCTTGTCAATTACTTGACTTTTTATAGACTAATTTTGTTTTTCCGTGTTTCTTTAGCATTTTGTTTATCTTGTTATTTTAAATAGCATAAATTATTCTCTATCTCATTTCAATAATATGTAAGATCCGTCCCTCAACCACTATAATTTTTATTCACTTGACATTGATTATTAATTTAATCAACCATGCGTCTTCCATTTAATTTAGAAGAGCTGATTTTAAAACACCTTCATAAATCATGGTGTCAATGACTCAATAGCACAATATATGCATATACTTGATAATGTTAAGCTTCCATAGTTAGGGTCATCTCTTAGACCTAGACCTAAGCCTCAAGGGTTCACTCTTGATGAGATATTTGATCTCTGTTTAAACGATAACTATTAATTAAATGTAATCTACTAACTTAGTCCCACCAAAATGAAAGATATACATCTACATCAAATGTTGGTTTCATATCTATCGTTACCAATCATTAGTTGTACCAAATTACACATACACATGGGTCATCACACAAATCATACACATGATTATCAATTTCAAGAAAAATGGATAGCATTATAAGTGTGTCACTTAACAGCTTAAGTGAGGTGGAACAAAACCTTACATTTTGGATCTGGGCATTGCAGACCCATAATCAAGGAATAAGATAATTTTACCCATATCAGATCTGAGCATTGAATTTATACACAAAATAATGACAAAAGATCACATTATAGACATTTTTCTTCAATGTTGAGCTACCCAATTTTGTTGATGCATAATTAACAAGGCAACTATAGCTGTAAAATTGAGCTTCGACATAAGTTTTAAGAAAATATGAAGGTTACGTATTATTGCTTTTGCATTCAAGCCATTAGCAGTTGAAATTAAGGGGGGGATTAATAGAATATTTAGTAATTCCTCTCACATGCATTGTTTTTGATTGCTGGTAAAAATAGGTTTTATGGGGACCCGAAACCCCTTACACCCATTACAAAAAGATAGACAACATAAAAAGGACTAAACAGAGACAGGACTGAGACCCAGCCCAGTAAACCCAGAACAAAACAGACAACCAGAGAAGACAGCCAGAAACCAGCAAGACTCTCCGGCAGCCAAAAGCCAAAATACGAAGCAGCAAAAAATAGGGGAACTGCAAGAACTAGGCGAACTCCAGGAGAGTTCCTTCCCCTTCCTTCTTACCTTCGGAGACATCGTTTTATGCTTTAGTTTTTTTAGTTTTTGTATTAGTTTTTTTTAAATTTATCTTTTTTCTTTAAAACTAATAATTTGCATGATGAAATTAAATGTATCCAAGACCTCTATATAATATGGTACTTGTAATTGTTTTTTTATCAATTAGTTTAATCCTTGATCATTTGATCAAGAAGCTCCTGTAATCTCTTGAATCAATAAAATAATTTTTCTATTTTACAATTTTTTTATTTCTTTCAATATATATATATATAAGCAAATGAACCTTCTAAGATATCTTTGTATGCACTAGTCTCTCCTCCAACACATTCTGTTACCTGTGATTTAGTTTGCTAATTCTAGCTATAATTGATTTGAGTTGTACACAAATACAACAATAAATTTATATGAAGGAAGAATGTCAATCTTTTACAGGCAAACATGCCGTTACCCAGCCGATTTTAAATATCATCGTGCTGATCAAGTATTATTAAAAACACAATTGATAGCTTGACACAAACGCACGTTTAAAAGCTTTAAATAATATCTATTCATGTCACACAATAGTCATCAATTACACAAACTTTGCCTAAAGATTTTAAACACAATTACTAATTATATTTGAGCCATAACCGAACAAAGATTAGTATAAGATCTTTCTACCTAGGAGTGGGCATGACATTAATATTAGAAAAGGCCATGGTATTTGTAGCAGAATCGTTGTTATCACCAGATCCAAGTGTCACAGCTTCTTCCAATTCTTTCACCACCTCACTCATTTTGGGTCTATTCGTTGACTCCTTTTCCACGCACATGTTTGCTATCTCTGCCACTTTCCAAGCTGATTCTACATTATATCGGCCGGCCAATGACGAATCCATAAGCTCATCTAGTTTGCCACATGAAAGCAGCTTATGTGCCTGATGCAATGATTTTTTCAATATGTTTTTAATGAACATACTTTATAAATGATTGAAAACATTGAATTGGGCTATAAATAGATGGATTACCGATTGTACTATTCCATCCTTGGCTGATACTCCGGAAATAATCTCAAATAAAACCACTCCGAAACTGTAGACATCGCTCTTCTCATTTAATGATGATGTTGCAAAATATCTGCATTAACTTCCATATTTTAATCTACTAGTCTATTGTTCCCTATGTTTATAATTAGGTGAAAAATATATTTAAGACAAAAGAAATGGTATAGTGTTATGGGAAATACTCAGGATCAAGATAACCCATGGTCCCTTTCACTTCGGTTAATGCGTAACCTTTGGAACTCTCTACCAGTTTTGATATGCCAAAGTCAGCTAGCTTGGCACACTTTCTGTTATCCAACAATATGTTACTACACTTTATATCTCTGTGAATGATTGGAGGATAGCAACCCTGATGCAGGTACAACAAACCTGCAAAATGTGCATAAAATGGTCGAGATATGATTAACCATGTTTTACTCTTTTAAAAAAGAAACAAACATATATAAATCAACTCTTGCTTACCATCTGCAGCTTGTTGAGCAATATTCAATCTCATATGCCAGTCAAGCGATTTTTCCAATTTGGCTGTGCCTGGAAACAGAAAAATAAATAGTCTATTATACACTTTTTTCTTTGGTATGTAAAATTAATTTAACACAAAATTTAATATATGCAAATACCATATAGATGATCAGCCAATGTTCCACCAGGCATGTACTCATAGACCAATGCCATTATGGGTTGTTTGCAATACCCAATAAGATTTACAAGATTCTTTTGATATATTCTTGACAGAATAGCTACCTAAAAGCACAAACAACACTTGTTACTAGAGAATTTGGGGCTGAGAGGATAAAAAAGGTCAGATATTTTAATTACAATATTTTCAAGTACGATTTATTGAATCTGTGTAAGAGTATCGACCTCATTGTGAAATTCTTCCTGGCCTTGATTAGAATCAGTCTTATTTATTTTGACCGCAACCTCATATCCTGAAAGTTTGCCATAAAATACAGATCCAAAGCTTCCCTTACCAACGAGTACGGAATAGTTATTTGTAGAATTCTTAATATCTTCCTCTGTGTACTCTATAGCCAGCCTGTGATAATCATTTTCATTCTTTTCTATAGCCAGCCTATGATACTCATTTTGATTTTTTTCATCTGGCAAAGAAGAAATAAAGAAAACTTACTCTTAAAGGTGCCAGTCAGGGGAAAATAGAAAAGAGATAAGATTTCTTCCTATTTTAAAACAGAAGACACTATATATTAGTACAAGGATAATGGTCCTGTTTTTCACATACTAGAGATTAGAGAAACACTTGCAGATATGTGTTGTTGTGATGAAATTGGACCATCTGTGGTCAGAAGTGGTTCCGATGGGTGTTTGTGCCTCCATAACAAAATACCTGAAAGGATGACTAAAAACACCACCACTGAACACCCAATTAAAAGTCCCATCATCGGACCTTTCATTTTGTGGCTGCCTGCTGGAAGAGTATTTTGAGGATCAACGCTGCAAGGTACAGTTCACAGTATTTTTTATTTCGAAAGCACTCAGTTGTATAGAAGTAGCATGTTAAAGAGCAGATAAACATACGACACCCATCCAACTGATAAGCAAAAGCATAATGAAAGGGAAAGAAAATCGGTGTACCGAAGGACCAAGTTATGTCTCACTAATCCTTTTGGGACAGTTCCCTCCAATTTATTGTCCTGTAGAAGTCTTTATAACCAAGAAAACACAAGCTCAATAAGAACGGCTATTATAAAAAGCATAAGCCACCGTGAGCTGTGGGGAAAAAGCAGACAAGATAGTTGGTAAACATACAGTTGACGTAACATTTGAAGGTTCTCCATTGATTTAGGAATTTCTCCAGTAAGTTGATTGTTTTGCAGTTGCCTTTGTCGGGCCATCAAAACTAGAAATATTAGCAAGATGTAGGAAAAACTAACTATCCTATTCATATAAGGTATTTACGATGGTAGCAAGTCAGAGGCGTCTTACAGTATTGTAAGGTTCTTTAATGAACTGAGGTCTGGAATATGGCCGGACAAGTTATTATTTCCTAGAAGCTGTAACCGACAGTTTAATTAGAGTTAGTAATACTGTATTAGGCAATCTAATTTCTATTGAAAAAGCTATTCTGGATTTCTCACTGCAAAATAGAGTTAGTACACAGTTATGTGAAGTCTTACCAACTGTGTTAGTGCTGTTAAGTCTACTATATTTGCAGGTATGGTGCCCTCGAGATGCATGCTTGTTAGATTTCTGCAAAACAGAAAAAAAATTGGAATCAGATATGTTATTCGCGTAAGATATATGAATTGTTAATTTGTTTAAATTAGCGAGGAAGTTTACATGTTGATGACTCGCGGAGGATCATCTTGGCTACAGGTTATCCCTGTTGATGAATATTCAGCTGGCAAACATGGATCTCCTCCTGTCCAATCGTCTGGAACATTTATTGCCTTTGCTATTTTTCTGATTGCAACCACTGGGTTCACACAATTCGTGAAAACATTATGGGCATATAATATTTCCAATCTATATACACAAGAAATATATAAAGCACTTTAGAACATCTTCATGGAATACATAAAGTTACCATCTCCGGAGTATGTGGTTGTGTGTATGTCCAATTTCCTATAGATTTCTGCTGCATTTATGAATGGCCCCAACTCCGATGTAGGACTAGGGTGTAAAATTATGTTTATGAAATTGGAAGAATTAAGTTGTAAATCTCTATTTGCTTGCCAGCAATGCAAAAATTTAAGCTCCATGACCTCTGATATTTGGTTTCCGCTGATGAAGGCATTACATTTCGGTATGAGGTTTGTCTGGTTAATGTTGCAGAAATAGAGCGCAATAAAATAAATTCCTGGGTCAGAGACATTCCAAAATAAGTCTGAAATAGTCATATTGGCCACTTTATCCCTTGCAACAGCAGTCCTTAAGGCTTTCAGGGGCGGTTTATTCACTAACTCCCTTCCTAAATATTTTGCCTGGTAGTCCTCAGCCGTAATATTCACTGTGCTGTTAGTTGCTACGTATGACGGTGACCAGAGGCGGTCAAATGGATCGTCCGGGTACCTGCCAATTGCCAATTGCCATCAGAGCTTAACTTCGAATTAGATGAGTTCTAACATGGGCACCTTAATTGCCATTGCCAGTAACATCAATAGCTCGATTGAAATCTACTGTACTAAAATTAATCAGATTAAGTTGAAATTTCATTCATAACAACACTTACTTTAAAGGGTCAGAAGTCGATGCACCAAAATTTTTGCGAGCTTTAAAGTGAACTAGGGCATTCTTTTGGAAATCAGTTGAATTATACATAGAAGATTCGAGTGGGCGCAGCTCAATGCTTGAAATGAAAACAAAACGATTTTGTTCTGTTTGAGAATTGCGCGCAAGGCATAAACTCAGACTATCACTTTTGGCGGCTAAGATGATCTCGCGATATCTATAGTAGCCATTGGGTAGATCAGAGAGGTCGACTTTTACCCAGAAGATTCCCTCGATAAGTAAATCAAAGAATCTTGCCAAAGGAAGTGTGTAATCAGGACCGAAAGCTACTCTTACCAGGTATTTTGAACCGGGCTTCACAGGTAACAGGTAGCAATATTTCTTAACTGACAGATTCGTGAAATATGCGAGTGTCCAGAATTGCAAGTGGTGGGTTTCTGGACGACGTGTTGAAACGTTGCGAGTTTTGATAAAACGGGAATCAGAAATCCATTCTACGTAATTATGGTCTGTTTGGCTATCAATGGCGCCACAGTTGATGCTAAGGAATCCTGAACAAAAGACACAAGACGTTATTAAAAGTGTTGATAGATCGAAACAAGATGAGAAGAAAAAGGGGGTTACCATCTGGATTTGAGTGAGTGCAACTGAGTAATCCAGTGAGCGTTATGAAGAGCAACAGGCACACTCTTGTCAAATCCATGCCTCGCATCTCTCGGGCCTGGCAGGATTTGATAAACAAATAAGCATAAAAATAAATTCCAAATTGATAACGTAATAGTACGAGAAAACGTCCCGAAAAACTGGAAAGAATCCTTACGAGGATTCCAACTTGCTGCTATGCGAAGTGCCACTGCAGGCCTGCTAAGTTCTGCTTTCCATATTGGGAGAGTAGCGCCTATATATAAACACTTCCGAAGAAGATATAAAAGTTAAAATGTCTGGATTTCTTTTTAATGAAGGGGTTTATATAAATTCATGGATGTGTAGCTTTTAGATATTGGATTGGAATTAAAAAAATCTAGAGATTCTTAATCAAACATAACATGTCTATTC
>MU225736.1:4828904-4845587 GCA_018584345.1 Thuja plicata | reverse complement strand
TATAGTATAAAATTATTTATTTAAATAAATATATAATTTAAAAAAAAAAAAGTAAAATGTTAATTATATATTTTTATTTTATAAAAATTAACATATATTAATAATTCTTTAATAAGAAGAGAGAATTTATATATTATATTATATAATCATTTAAAAATCATAAAATACAAATTAAATATATTATATCATATTCAAAGATTTTATTATCGAATATGGGCACTTTTTACTGTCATATTTAATGTATTCTGACGCTCTCGCACTGACATTGTGTCTTGTCAATCTGTATCCTGACGCTCTCGCACTGACAAATAATGTATAATGTAGAGTAATGGTGACTGATGAGTCAGAGGACTGTAGCGGCAAACCAAACGGAAACGGCAATGGAGTGGGGGCTGGAGCCACCTAAGAAGTCAAACCTTAGTGTGTGATCTTTAAGCCACGCCGAAAGTAATTAAATTTTTGAAAGGAAGCTTACTTTTGAAAGGTAAATGCTATGGATGGAAGCTTTGAACAAGTATGAGAACAGGTGGCAAGAGGAGCAAGAATGGGTACATGCAGAACTGGTACGCGTGTAACTCCTATTACCACCGACATTGGCAATGAACACCCTTGATAAGCAGATGTGTCAACCAAGAAACAACCACTGATCACAAATTAGGTTAAAATGGCAGAGAAGTGTGCTCCCCATTATGCGTACACAGTGGTGTATGTGAAAGATGTTAGCAAATCTGTTGATTTCTACTCCAAAGCCTTCGGCCTCACTGTTCGTAGGCTCGACCATAGCCGCAGGTCCTTTTTCTGCTCATTACATCTTCTCTTTTCTCTGTCAAAATGTATTTAGCTTCTATTTATCATGTTCTCTTCTGTTTCGAAGAAATATAGCATTGGTTGGAATTTGTGTAACAGGTGGGGTGAGCTTGAAAGTGGAAGCACTACAATTGCCTTCACACCCATTGAACAGCATGAAATTCAGATTACAGAAAAGGGTGAAGAGCATGATAAGCTGTATGATCATCAGAGGAACAAACTGGAACTCTGCTTCACCTATCATGACCTTGATTCTGCTTTCAAGGTAATCACAGCTATTTAACAAGTTGTTATTTGAATTGGGTTTTTTGTTTTTGTTTTTGGGGAAGAATGGAATAGATTGAGGAGTTTGAAAATGGGTGCAGCGTGCAGTGGAGAAAGGGGCTGTAATGGTGGCAGAGCCAGAGGAAAAAGAGTGGGGTCAGAAAGTGGGTTATGTTCGTGACATTGATGGACATGTTGTACGCTTGGGAAGTGTGGTTGTGGAACCCAAACACTGATATGTTTTCCTTTGTTTCATTGATTACAGTGGATCTTTGAGGTATCCATGTCCTGTGGGTTTACATGGATCAACTTACTGTACATTTTTATTTTCATTTTCTTGAAAGGATTGATTGTACTGGATCTCGAATTATCCATGTTCTTTGTAGTTATTCATGGATCTGTTATGATTCAACTTTGGTACATGAAATTGTTTTTAATATTTCACATTGTGCATCTAATTTAGAAAAGGTTTTTTTTTTTTAAATGGTTTGAAATCATGGCATTCTAGTGCTTCATGTTGGATTTCCTAGTTAGAACTACGAAAGATGTTTTCTGCTGTTGGAGGTTTCGTTAAATATGGTTTTGTTCATATTTGAATTTGATAATACGTCTAAATAGTTTGAAAATTAATATTAATCTTTGTACTAATATCTTATAAAAATATGACTATGTTAATATTCATATCGATTGGTTATAATGCTTGCTTCATGGGTAGGTTCGCAAAGTTGACATGGAGTTTTAAAGGTAAAGAATACTCTCTAGTGTCAATTTGATACCAAGCATTTGTATAAATAGTTCAAATTTTATACAAAATATCCTCATCATCTAAATGTGTGGACATAAAGGCTATTCTCATCATAACTTCATCTTCTAAATCTAAATATCCCCATTATCTAAATTTGTGGACAAAACGGGCATTCTCATCATAACTTCATCTTCTAAATCTGCAACATCTAACTTCATCTTATAAATCTACAATTTGTGTACTATGTTATGATGTAATCTATGGATACAATGTAACATAATTATGTTACGAAAAATATTCATTTTAGTCTAATTCTATAATCCGTGGACATAATGGGCATAACGTACCATTTTACAAAATATCGCATAATTGACTATTTTGTGCAATTTTTACATTACTTAATGAGATTTAAGTGATGAGGTCCTCAAACCTTGGACTATTCCATAATTGCATAATGTACTATTTTATGCATTTTTATTATTTACATTATTTAATGACATTTAGTTGATGGGGTCCTTAACCCTTGCATTGTCCCATAATTGCATTTACTGAGATTTTAGCAATGAGATCCTTTACCCTTACACTATCCTATAATTGGCACAATGTACTATTTTAAATACTTTTATTATTTACATTATGTAATAAGATTTAGTGACGAGGTCTTCATCCTTTATTTACACTAGTGTAGATAGTGTACATAGCTTGTAATTTATTTAATGAGATTTATTGATGAGATCCTCAACCCTTTCACTAGTGTGAAACTATCGCTCTACTAATGCAAACTAGCAGATAGTTTACATTATTTAATGAGATTTACTAGTGTAGATAGTTTACATTATTTAATAAGATTTACTATTGTAGATAGTTTAGTTTAGTTGATAGATTTAAAACTATCCCTTATACTAGTGTAGATAGATTAGCTTTTAAAACTACTAGTGAGGAGATTCCCCTTTGCTTCCACCCTATGGCTTGAACACTCTTCACCTCCTTAGGGTATCACCTCTTTCTCTTGGGTATCACCTCTTTCTCTTTATGTTACTTCTCACTCTATCTTGAACACTCTTCACCTCCTTAGGGTATCACCTCTTTCTCTTTATCTTTATGTTGCTTTTCACTCCTCTATCTTGTATGTTTCACTCTTCTTTAGCTCTCTCTCTCTCTCTCTCTCTCTCTCTCTCTCTCTCTCTCTCTCTCTCTCTCATGTCCTTTATATCTTAACCTTATCACATCTTTCTCTGATGTATTTCCATTATCACACTTCATACAGTCTCTCTCTCATGTCCTTTGTATCCCAACCTTATCACCTCTTTCTCATGTATTTCATATATCACACTTCTATAGTTTGAACACTCTTCACCTCCTTAAAGAGAATCACATCTTTCTCCGATGTATTTCCTCTATCACACTCTTATAGCTCCTATAGCTTGTATGTTTCACTCTCCATTTTGAATGTTTCACCTATAGCTTATATGGTTCACTTTGCTCTATTTGAATGTTTCAGCTCTTTCTCCACTGTATTTCCTCTATCACACTCCTATAGCTTTGTATGTTGCACTCTCCTCTATTTGAATGTTTCATTCTTTGCTTGTGGTTCTCTATCATACTCCTCTAGCTTGAATTGTTTACTCTTCATTTGTATCACTTATAGTGGTCCTCTACCATACTTCTTTACCTTGAATTTTTTAATTTTCCTTTTCCTCACTTGTAAGGAGACGGATCCTCTTTTTCCTTTTCCTCACTTGTAAGGCAACTGATATCTCTCTCATGCCTTCCTTATCTCTACCCTATGGCTTGAACACTCTTCACCTCCTTAGGGTATCACCTCTTTTTCTTTATGTTACTTCTCACTCCTCTTCACCTCCTTAGGGTATCACCTCTCTCTCTCTCTCTCTCTCTCTCTCTCTCTCTCTCTCTCTCTCTCTCTCTCTCTCTCTCTCTCTCTCTCTCTCTCTCTCTCTCTCTCTCCACACTGTATTTCCATTATCACACTTCATACAATCTCTCTATCATGTCCTTTGTATCTCAACCTTATCACCTCTTTCTCTTATATTTCCTCTATCATACTTCTATAGCTGAACACTCTTCACCTCCTTAAAGAGTATCACACTAGCTGAACACTTCTATAGCTGAACACTCTTCACCTCCTTAGGGTATCACCTCTTTCTCCTTATGTTACTTCTCACTCTATCTTGAACACTCTTCACCTCCTTAGGGTATCACCTCTTTCTCTTTATCTTTATGTTACTTTTCACTCCTCTATCTTGTATGTTTCACTCTTCTTTAGCTTGAAAATCTCTCTCTCTCTCTCTCATGTCCTTTATATCTTAACCTTATCACCTCTTTCTCTGATGTATTTCCATTATCACACTTCATACAGTCTCTCTCTCATGTCCTTTGTATCCCAACCTTATCACCTCTTTCTCATGTATTTCATCTATCACACTTCTATAGTTTGAACACTCTTCACCTCCTTAAAGAGCATCACCTCTTTCTCCGATGTATTTCCTCTATCACACTCTTATAGCTCCTATAGCTTGTATGTTTCACTCTCCGTTTTGAATGTTTCACCTATAGCTTGTATGGTTCACTCTACTCTATTTGAATGTTTCAGCTCTTTCTCCACTGTATTTCCTCTATCACACTCCTATAGCTTTGTATGTTGCACTCTCCTCTATTTGAATGTTTCATTCTTTGCTTGTGGTTCTCTATCATATTCCTCTAGCTTGAATGGTTTACTCTTCATTTTTATGACTTATAGTGGTCCTCTACCATACTTCTTTATCTTGAATTTTTTAATTTTCCTTTTCCTCACTTGTAAGGAGATGGATCCTCTTTTTCCTTTTCCTCACTTGTAAGGCAACTGATACCTCTCTCATGCCCTCCTTATCTCTACCCTATGGCTTGAACACTCTTCACCTCCTTGGGGTATCACCTCTTTTTCTTTATGTTACTTCTCACTCCTCTTCACCTCCTTAGGGTATCACCTCTCTCTCTCTCTCTCTCTCTCTCTCCATTATCACACTTCATACAATCTCTCTGTCATGTCCTTTGTATCTCAACCTTATCACCTCTTTCTCTCATATTTCCTCTATCACACTTCTATAGATGAACACTCTTCACCTCCTCAAAGAGTATCACCTCTTTCTCTGTTGTATTTCCTCTATCATACTCCTATAGATCCTATAGCTTGTATGTTTCACTCTCCATTTTGAATGTTTCACCTATAGCTTCTATGTTTCACTCTCCTCTATTTGAATGTTTCAGCTCTTTCTCCACTGTATTTCCTCTATCACACTCCTATAGCTTTGTATGTTGTACTCTCCTCTATTTGAATGTTTCCCTATCTGCTTGTGGTCCTCTATCATACTCCTCTAGCTTGAATTTTTTACTCTTCATTCGTATCACTTGTAATGTTCCTCTACCGTACTCTTTTACCTTGAATTTTTCAATTTTCCTTTTCCTCACTTGTAAGGAGACGGATCCTCTTTTTCCTTTTCCTCACTTGTAAGGCAACTACTCTTTTCCTTATCTTTTTCCTTTTCCTCACTTAGAAGGCATCTACTCTTTTCCTTACTTGTAAGGAGAGGAATCATCTTCTTAGGCACTCTTTTCCTTTCTTGTAAGGAGAGGAATCCTCTTCTTAGGCATCTACTCTTTTCCTTATCTTTTTCCTTTTCCTCATTCATAAGGCATCTACTCTTTTCCTTACTTGTAAGGAGAGGAATCCTCTTCTTGAATTTTTCACTCTCCTCTTCTCCTCACTTTCACTTGTAATGCTCCTTTATAATACTCCCTCAATTTGAATGTTTCACTCTCTCCTCACTTGTAATTGTAATGTGGATGTTCCAATTGATTTCCATATATATATATATATATATATATATAAGAATTAGTGATGTTCTATTAATATATTTTTGATTCAATAGCCAAAAAAAAATATAAGAATTAGCGATGTTCTATTAATAGATTTTTGGATCAATAGCCAACACAAGAGATTGCTCCTTAGGGTATCACATGTTTCTCCACTTTATGTTACTTCTCACTCCTAGATTTCTTGTAAGTCTCTCTCTCTCTCTCTCAACCCCACATCTTGAACACTCATCACCTCCTCAAAAAGTATCACCTCTTTCTCCATTGTATTTCCTCTATCACACTCATATAGCTTGTATGTTTCACTCTCCTCTACTATTTGAATGTTTCACCTCTTTCTCCACTATATTTCCTCTATCACACTCCTATAGCTTGTATTTTTCACTCTCCTCTATTCTAATGTTTCACCTCTTTCTCCATTGTAGTTCCTCTATTACACTCTTATAGCTTGTATGTTTCACTCTCCTCTATTTGAATGTTTCACCTCTTTCTCAACTGTATTTCCTATATCACACTCTTGTATTTCCTATATCACACTCCTATAGCTTGTATGTTTCACTCTCCTTTATTTGAATGTTTCACTGTATTTCCTCTATCACACTCCTATAGCCTGAATGTTTCACTCTCCTCTATTTGAATTTTTCACCTCTATTTGAATGTTTCACTGTATTTCCTCTATCACACTCCTATAGCCTGAATGTTTCACTCTCCTCTATTTGAATGTTTCACTCTATGCTTGGTTGTTTCACTCTCCTCACTTGTAATGTGGATGTTCCAATTGATTTCCCAAAAAAATATGAAAAAATATAAGAATTAGTGATGTTTTATTAATATAAGAATTAGCGATGTTCTATTAATAGATTTTTGGATCAATAGCCAAAAAAGTATAAAAAATATCAGAATTAGCGATGTTCCATTAATAGATTTTTGGATCAATAGCCAAAAATTAGATTTTTGGATCAATAGCCAGCAAAAGAGATTTCTCCTTAGGGTATCACATCTCTCTCTCTCTCTCTCTCTCTCTCTCTCATGTCCTCCTTATCTCAACCCCATGACTTGAACTCTCTTCACCTCCTCAAAGAGTATCACCTCTTTCTCCACTGTATTTCTTCTATCACGCTCCTATAACTTGTATGTTTCACTCCCCCTTTGAATGTTTCACCTCTTTCTCCACTATATTCCCTCTATCACACTCATATAGCTTGTATGTTTCACTCTCCTCTATTTGAATGTTTCATTCTTTTCTTGTGGTCCTCTATTATACTCCTCTAGCTTGAATTTTTCACTCTCCATTAGTATTCATATCACTTGTAATGTTCCTCTACCATACTCATTTACCTTGAATTTTTTAATTTTCCTTTTCCTCACTTGTAAAGCATCTACTCTTTTCAAAACTTGTAAGGAGACTCACTTGTAAGGTATTGAATCCTCTCCTTGAATGTTTCACTCTCCTCTTCTCCTCACTTGTAATGTTCCTCTATAATACTCCCTTGTAATGTTTCTCTATAATACTCCCTTAGTTTGAATGTTTCACTCTCTCCTCAGTTGTTTCACTCTGTCCTCACTTGTAATGTGGATGTTCCAATTTACTTCCCCCAAAAATATAAAAAATATAAGAATTAGCGATGTTCTATTAATAGATTTTTGGATCACTAGCCAACAAAAGAGATTGAGGCGGGTTAACCTTACAATATTTATAGACAATTAAAATAAAATGTTGTAAGTAGTAGATGTTCTTAATGGATTATAACCAAATTATTCATGATTCTACCTTAAGAGTAGTTGCATCCTTGGTGAATGAATTATAGTGGAGAATGTTGGTGTTTAAAACTATTATGCTTTGAAAGCAACCAATATACCTTGAGACTGATGTTAGGAGTGGTTAGCTCCAAGTATGAAAGCTCTACAAGGTAACTGGACCAACTATAGGGACAAGACTTCTCTCTGCACTTCTGGCTCTACAAAACCAAGCGGTTACACCTAATCCATATATATATTCAACTTTCACAATTCTTTACAACTCTAGATTTTAACAATAGATAAAATGGTAAGAAAATATGAAATGATAACCACTCATTCATTGACTCTTCACTACCATACAGGACACACAACCAAAAACCACAAAACTTAAAGGAACTAAGATGGTTTTGATGCTTTGATAGTGCAGAATATAACCAAACCTATTCAGATATGTATCAATGTGGAAAATAGTAATTATTGATCAATTCTTTATCCATTGGGCAATGTTTTTAGTTCAGATACAAGACAAAGAAACTAACTATTGTCAAGGACTCAAAACCATAAATACAGATAATTCAGATCAACCACTTCTTATAAGATCCTTGAGTAGACAAACCCAAAGAACTTATGTCATATCCAAAGCATTATTTTATTTGATCCTAGATCAAAACTAAGGACTAGTGACATATACATAGGAAAATTTCATGCAATGAATTAGAAAATTCACAATTCAACAGGTAAGCACCAAGGAGAGACTTAAATCTAAAATATTATATTAAGTACAGAGAACCCAGCTTCAATTCCAAAATTCTTTAAAACAAATGCCACTTCAACAAATGCAAAATATCTGCAACTTTATGTTTTGTAATGATACTCTCTAGATATACATCTACTATACTCACTAGAAACAGTAAACAATTCTATGTCTTATGTTACTTCACCAAACTTTCAGCCCTTCTAAATGATCTTGGGAGTCCTTTTATAGGCCAAGGACTGCAACAAGCTTCAGATCATTTAGGGTTAGGGATCAACTATTTAAAACATTACATGGAATAAACAATTAATTCATTTCAACAACCAAGCAGCTCTGTCATCAACAAGTTGAAACATTCCTTTAAAATATTCTGTTTGAAAAAATTTGAGATGGCCCCCATCCACCTTGGGAAACTGAAGAACAATACCCTACCATAGGAACAATAAATGGAATGTTTGGTTCACATTAATTACCCCAGGAAAACCTATCCCTTTAGCATTGCGGAACACCAACTATCCTTTCTTGAAAAGCTCAGGATCCCAAGAAATTATCTGATCTTTACTTATAAAACTCTAGAAAAGACCCCTCATAAATAGAAAAGATCAGAAAAGGACATAACAAAGGTTTAAAACTGTTCAACAAACAAATGAGAAACCATAAGGAGATAATCTCTACATAAATACATTCAGAACCGCCAAAATTTCCTTCACACAACATCCAACAGCTGTATAAACATGACCCAAAATATCAAATTCATCAATTAAATGCTCTGTAACAAGATGATATAGTTCACCACTTGAAAACCTTGAGAAACAAATTTGAAAATTTGAAAAACTAATACAATGGCCACACTTGGCATGGAATATGACACCAACGGTCAAGATTTGAGCTTAATGTCTTTAAAATAGGGTCGTAGATCATTGTTAAGTTACACGGGCTCCAAAAATCTCATCAGACAAGTGGCACCTTGTCACGATGCCTTTAACATTATCTCCTGATCACCTTCTATTCTAGGCATAGCGTCATCCGTCCGATCAACAGAAACTTGCATTACTTTTACCTAATCCTTCTATGTTGACTTCAAATCTAACTTGCGACGTGGTAGGCTAGCGTGATGCCTCAATGCCTATCCATCGAGCATCTTCTCCTTAAGGCATTATGCCAACTGTTAGATGAAAATTAAATTGACTAAAATTTAATCCATCTTTAGCCTTGAAAAATTTACACGTGGCGATCAGGAGCGATGCCTTGATCAGTATCTATCGTGCATCTTATCTTTGAGGAAAAGCTTTGACCACAAGATCAACTCGGATTTGCACGATCATTAATTTTATCTTCAACGGGCTCCAAGATTTGACAACTCACCACGTGTCAAAATGACGCAATGTCTCGAAGGAAAAATCAACTTCATCTCTTGATTAAGGCAAAGTGCCCACCATAGATCTTCCTCTGATTTGAACAAACTTTACCCTAACCTTCATTTGACTTATCTGAAGATTCAGCGATAGCCGCACATCTTGGTCTCAATCAATGGTTAGCATGTGACTTCATAAAACTTTCTCCTAACTCAGGTCCATTCTGAGATTCAGAGATAAATGCTTATCTCATAATCTCCAAATGAAAGACTTAACTCTGGTTTTGTCCTGAGATTCAGAGATAAAGCTATCTCTAAATTACCGAATACAAACTTAACCGGACTTAACTCACGAGATCCAGCGATAGCCACCCAATCTGATCTGCATCGACAGTCCTCGCTGAATCTCCAAATCTTTTGAGACTTAACCATGACACTACAAGATCGGGAGATAAACATAAAAGTCAAGTCTTTACTTCTGTCACCATATCGCTGAATGTTAAGAACTAACCGCCAAGAATCACGATATAAGGAGACAAAGACTTAGGCACATGGAAAAATAAGACTTAAGTGGCATGAAAAAGGTAACTTGAAAATATAACAGGCCACAAAGACTTAGGGTTTTGCACTAAAATTAACTAGGGTTTCAAGCAGAAACATTAAAGCTTGTGAGACTAGGGCAAAAAACATTTGGAAAAGTCTAGGACTATGAAGATTTTTTACAATGCTAACAGAGAACTCAAGACTATACTATTGATTTTGAGTATTAATTTTTTTTCCTAAATTATAGTTGAGAATTCAAGACTATACTAATCCTACTCCTACAATAGAAAAGACTATACTATTGATTTTGGATATTAAATTTTTGCTCCTAAATTGAATATAGTTGAGAATTCAAGACTATACTAATCCTACCCCTACAATAGAAAAGTAAAAGAGATTTTTATTTTGAATATTGAATTTTGTTCCTAAATCACATTTATTCAAGTATCACATACCAAAATCGTAAAAGAGATTTTGATTTTGAATATTGAATTTTGCTCCTATATCACATCCATTCAAGTATCACATACCAAAACTGTTAGGAGAATGTAGAATCAAATGAAAATTTTGTATCCACTCTCCATCCAAAATTTCTATATGACCACAACTCTCCTTCCACAATATGAATGCAACTCAGAAGATTCTAATTATTCTAATTATTCATGCCTTGCATCAATAACACATATGTATTATCACTATATTCTACTTACTGTTCTATGCTACACTCCCATGAATCATAGAATTTAATTTCCTTCTTCAAAATAAAGCTAAAAGATAATTAATATAAACCCACAAACAATGGATTAACAAAACCAAGCTTCATATATTGATTTCATACGAGATTAAAAATTACAAAGATTGTATCCACTCTCCATCCAAAATATCAATATGACTGCAACTCTCCATTTACAATATGACTGTAACTCTAAAGATTCTAATTATTCATGCCTTGCATCAATAACACATATGCATTATCACTATATTCTACTTACATATCTATGCTACACTCCCATGAATCATAGAATTTAATTTCCTTCTTCAAAAGAAAGCTAAAAGATATAATCAATATAAACCCGCAAACAATGGAAGATACTTAATATAAACCCACAAACAATGGATTGAAAAAACCATGCTTCATATATTGATTTCATACGAGATTAAAAGAACATTTTGGAGATATTAAAGTGACAATGCATGAAATTCCATGTTTCTAAATTGATATTGTATCTGAAAAACACATACAACTTAAAACATTCTATCTTTAACTCCTCAAACTCAAACAATTCTATTATTCTCTCTAAGACAACATTTCAGAAGTTCCAAATAGTAAAGTGACAATGTATGAAATTTCATGCTTCTAAATTGATATTGTATTTGAAAAACACATACAACTTAAACCATTTTATCTTTAACTCCTCAAACTCAACCAATTATATTATGCTCTCTAAGACAACATTTTAGTAGTCTACTTCTGCACATGGTCATGTGATTCTCCTTTTAGGAATAGAGAATGCATACAATCTTCAAACAACTCTATTATTCTCTATAAGAAAACATTTCAAAAGTCTACTTCTGAAAATGGTCTTGAGATTCTCCTTATAGGAATAGAGAATGCATACAAGCTTTAGATCGATTTTCAAAGAAAACATTATTAGAACAATAAGAATATTCTATTCCTAACTAAAATTTCTCTAAGAAAAGACAAGATGTGTTGACTGTGATGTTTATATGATACAATGATAAGGATGTGCATATTATAATCCCTTTCTTAAAAGAGTGAAACTAGTCACTCCCAATATTCTAGATAGTTAGGTCACTATTGCATTGGATAGGTCAAGGAAGATTATACATAAGAAGTCAAGGTGGACCTTTGTTGGTTTGATGAAGGATGGATGAAAATAAGGTTAGTGGGCTCGAATTTTATTTGTTCAGAAAACTTCCATAATTTTGAAGATAAAATGTCTACACCAAGATATTTGCAATATAACAACCAAAGTTCAAATTTTGAACTCACAACTATGTTAACTCCAAATATCAAACAAAATCTAAAAGACAACAAGAATGTGAGAATCTCAAAAATAAATAACTCTATTTCAGGCATCAACTATTTAAACACTTAATAACTTGCATAAAGAAGGTTATTAAATCATAAGCTAGAGATCCACAATCTATAAAATCATAGTGTTATCTTCAAAGAAAATATGAACGAATGATTTCTCAAATTTTATTAAATCGCAAAGCCATGCCATCTGGATGCACATATGCAAGATGGAATCATCCTCCATGGAACCAATAGATGTGATCAAACCAAGTTATATATCACGACAAGCAAGTATTCAACAACTAATACTAATTAAGAAAATTGTTGGGTAAATTCTATGAACATACAAATGGCTCTTACATATCTAAAAAATTTAATTCAAATTTGCAAAGTTAGCAGAAATACACACTTAAAATGCAACAACATGTCTATATATTTAAAATTATTAAATCTTAAAATTTATTACATCAAAAATTTGGGTTTTGTTGAGTTTATATGTTTGGTTGTTATTGTCTGTTGTCATTGATGTTAGACACCATGGTTTAGAGGTATTTGTTGGAGGCAAGTTTGGGTATATCTGTGTCTGGCTAAGTTAGGAAGAAGAATGTTGGTACAAAAGGAGTAAGGTTGTGTGATCAACATCATAGTGCTACAAAACAATGGAATACATGTATGTATTCTTGCGATAATGTGAGAATTATGTTTTTTACTACTTTAGTGTTTTATTTTTAGGCTTGAAAGTCAGTGGTTTAGTGATAGAGACATACAGTTGAAGATGAAAGTTGTTTAGTTTTTTTTCTAGAAGATTTATGATCTAGAAATCAAGGTTAAAGATGTGAAGATATGATTTGTATTGTATTCAATTCTTGGTCTTGGTTGTGGTGTTTACTGGTGATCCAGAAATAGTTCTTGGTGATCCAAAAACAATGTTAACAAGTGATGCAATTATGATCAATTTGTGTTCTAGTGTAGAAATGTGTTGTGATGGCTTCTAACGTGGATATATGGCAAGTGATATGGCATATTACATGGATTTTTCATCTCACTCTGGCGTGTGGAGGTCTGGATACAGTTGACAAGTGATGTTTTTCTTTGGACAATGTGATGCTACACATTTGAGATGACTGTGGAAGTTGTTGCAGTAATTATGGATGTAGTATTGGTCTATGTGTAACATGTTCATGGTACCCTCTCTCTTAGAGTTTATCATGCTTCATATTTTTGGTCTAGGTATTGCATTTAATGTTTATCTCTTATCCGGATGGGTTCATGTTATGTGTGACCTATGTTTTGGTTCAGATGCACTTGGCATGAGCTTTATTGTAATTTTCTATTGACATGACTGAGTAGTAATGTTCTTGTAATTTGATTTTGGGTATGAATGATCTTTCTGTAATTCCATTGACCTATCTTGTCTATAATTACAGTATGTGCTTTGGAAAAATATGAGAGTTATGTACGAGCAAGTGAATATTTATAAGCAGAGTTTTGGAAGAGAAGAGTATAGTTTATGAGGTTGTTGATCTCATTGTGTTAGAGAAGTAAAGCCACAAAGACTGTGTGTTGTTGAGGTTGATAGAGTTGTGTAGGAAAACTACAATATCAAGAGAAATTATTTTTATCTATTGTGGAGATTTTTATGTACCTTTTCCATAGGACAATGCCTCTTGGGTGCATAAGTTCTTTTATGTATCTTGCTAAGTTAGTTGTGAGCCTCTATTTGTAATTCCAAAAAAGTGAGTTTATATCGATATTCAACGTTTTATTGCAAATGAACCTTTATTTACAAGTCAAGAGAAGTGAGATCCAACTTTCTTTGTAAACAAACTATATATTCAGTGATTTATCTCCATGAGTAAGTGCTCACCATGTTTTCTTCAAGTGTTTGGGTTTTCCACATATAAAAATATTGGTGTTGATGTATTTTTTTTTTTGTTCATCATATGCTAAATGTGTATGAGGTGAATATTCAAGATAGTTAATAATAAAGTGAGATTTTGGTTTATGTTGATTCACCCCACCTTTTCAAAATCCAGTGTGTGTTCAACAATTTCTATTAGAGAAAGGTTCCTCTTGAAGAAGCTTAACCGCTTAAGTTTGATCCGGAGTCTTAAACACTATGTGTGAAGATAAATTGAATGATATAATTGAACATAGTGATTGGGATGAAGATTTAAATATGGATTGGTAGCTAAGGAGTTCTTTGATTGATTTGAAAAGAGCCAAATTTAATTTGAAGACTACAAAAGATAAGGTTGTGTTTCAAAGAACACTTCTGGAAGACGCAAAGGAGAAAATAGAAGATCTTGATGAAAATTTGAATGGAAAGACTGATGAAAGATCCAGAATGAAAAAGGACTTAAAAGAAGCCAAGGGAAAAATTTAAAAAGGGTTATAACTAGAAGAGGAAAATAAAGTACTTGATATAAAGCTTGATGAGAAAAACAGGGAGTGCAATTCTACAAATTGAAGTTGAGAAACTCAAAATGGAACTTAGACAATTAAGAGGTGAGAAGGACAAATTAGAATTTGCATTATTGAAGAACATTGAAGAAAGAAATAAATTATAAAAATTCATGGAATACAAAAAAAAATTGAGAGACCGAAGGAAGATGTTCAAGAAAAAAAGGTTTTGATAGATCATATGTAGGTAGAAGGCAAAAAGTTTCCATTGAATCAAACACCCCTCCTATTCATTCCAGGTATTCATCTTGTGAGTGATTTTTTTCTTCTTGTAATAAAATAGGGCATGGAGCTAGTGAATATAAAAGTCAGAAATTTTTTATGTCTTTTATGGTAGATGTTATCATTCTAATAAGTTTGGACATAAGGCTTTTCAATGCAGAAGTAGAATGGATATGAATAGAATTGTTAGGAAATTAAATGGGTATTGCTATTTGTGCAATATATATGGATAAAAATGGTTGATTGAAGAATAGATAACAATGTCAGGAAGAATGGGACTGCAATAATGAAAAATGATAGTCTAGTTTTCTATAACTGCAATATGATAGGGGATATTGCTAGGTCATACAAGAATATGGATCAAAATAATGGTTGTCTGATGGTTTCAAAAGACTCCAAGGGAAAAAACAAGACATATTTTATGAGGAAAATAGAAGATGCTTCTAAAGGTGGTCCAACATCCATTTTGGGTGTCATTCCCTCTTTTGATAAAATGACTTAGACTGTAAGGTCTGAGGGGGGGTTTTCATGCAAATATGGTTGCCCCCTCTTGGATGGATGTTGAGAATCTCCTCAGTACGGTAATAAGGCTTGAAGGTTTTAAAAAATGTAAGATTCCTTTTTGGTGGTCTGAAAAGGTGATTGTATGGTTTGATAAATAGTGTATCAACTTTTTCGCATTGTCAACAACATTATTTATTTGGTCGACTGTGTTCATTTATAAAATTGTGATTTGGAGATTCAAAGAGAGAAATATTAGAGAGGAGTGCAAAAGAAATTGTGGGTTAGCAATGGAAAAATTCGTAAGTGTAAATGATAAAACCATACCTATTCATGTAATAAGAATTCATTTGTTCCATTAGGATAGGTTTTAGACAGTGCATTTTCTAAGATTGATGAAAGATTTATTTACAAGGAAGCCTTTTGTCAATATATTTATGTCAATTGGGAAGAGTATGATCATGCAAAATTGAGGAAATTCAATTTAAATCATTTAGTTGAGGGTTTCTAGTTTAAGTATATTTATGTTGGATTAGGACACAATGGTTTGGGTGCATGGAATAATTTTATAATGTTTGAAGATGATTATGTTGTAATGGTTGGATTGAGTAGACTACATGGAGAATATATCTAGCTAGATATTCCGTACCATTTTATGAAAGATGCCCTAAGGGTTATGACAGGAATTTAAACTATAAGAGATGTATTGGTGCTTAAATTAGTAAAACATGTTGAGGTAAATAAATTGAATCAAGTTCTATCTGATGGTAGGGACTCGATAATGTTAGTAATAACTGAGAGGGGAGGTGAATTAGTGGCCTCAAAAATATTCCAATTATTCAACCCAAAAACTTAGTACCAATATATTAAGCCTCTAGTTATATTCAGTCCTACAAGATGTATGCCTTCAAATAATCATATCAAATAACTACTTCTCGGAGTGCTCTGTTAAACCTTATTCTTAATGTTTACCGAATAGCAGTTTTTCAATTTACCAAAAAATAGTAAATTGCTTAATGTATACTAATCAATCTAGATTAGTTATGTGTAATGCAAAAAACTAAAGTAATGACTCATAAACATATTGACACATAGATTTTTAATGTGGAAACCCTATTAAGGGAACCACTTGGGACCGATAACCCAAAATTTTCACTCTTCTGAAGTGAGCTCGGTGAAGAGCCAACCCTGTTAAAGATTACAAACACACTGTTAGGTGTGACCTTGTTAGAGGATTTAAAAGTTTAGTTTTTCACTTGATATTGGGCATCTCTATGCTACCTTCTATGACCAAACCCTGGTTTGTCAAATGGTATCTGGCATCTCATGCTATCTTCATGATCAAACTTTTTGATACTCCTTGGGATGTATCTCAATAT
>MU225736.1:4807829-4818387 GCA_018584345.1 Thuja plicata | reverse complement strand
TATATATATATATATATGTTTGGTTGTTATTGTCCATTCTCATTGATGTTGAAACACTGTAGTCCATACACTAGTAGAATTTAGCAGATATATGACTAAATGACTAAACATTTTACTCATGACAACTAAAAATGACTAAATTCTACTAATGTTTTGCAACACAATCATAAATGACTAAATAAATGACCAACTTGATCATCGGTTAAAGAACACAACTAAATAATTCGTCACACAAATAAAAATGACTAAATAAATGACTAATTCTCCTCTATACTAACATTTGATAATATAAATAAATTAATATTAATAAACTACTATACAAGAAAGTAATTTAAGATATTTTCTAAGACAATATTAATATTTCATCTTAAATATTTAAAATGTTATTTAAATTATCTTAACTTAAAAATTAAAATTATTTTAGTTGTCTCAAATTAAGAATTAAGACAATGCATTTTCAAATTGTCGGAAAGAGGCAATGGGGTCTTTTTGTTTCTCTTGCGCACAAGGAAGCCTGTGAAGGATGTTTATGGTTTTTGGTTAATTTGTGTCATCTAGAAAATCCAGTTTGCAATGTCATGGATTCTAGACCAATTGCCTAAGAGGTCTCCCATTGATCGCCAAACACACCTCAATAGAATATTCAGCAGGTAAATGACTAACGAACTAATCTTTTTCCCATATTAGATTATAAAATTGTATATTTTCTCATATGGAAAATCTAGTTTGCAAAAGAAATCTCATTCTACTTGTGTGAATCGTTAGGAAAAACAACAGAGTCCTCCAAAATAGGCAAGTGGAGGCTTCTAAGGGTCATCTTCGGGTAAGTTGCATACAACCACATACCAGCGCTTATTTATGTGAAGCTCTTTACAATAACCCTTTATACTACTAAATAGCCCCTCCATTAGATCTAGTGGGAACACCTCTATTTCTGATTGCACTACTATTACAAGTATCATGTTGGCTGTATTGAGATTATAAGATTATAATGCCACACTATTACTGCTATTTTTTATGTCCAATGGAGAATCCAAAAGTACCAGGCAAACAATCAAGAATTCTAGATGACATCAAAAATATCCTTTGTGCCTTTAATTTCTATAAGAAGATTGTTTTTCTATGGTGCTTGTGAAAGTCAGGGCCTCTTTTGAAACCCTAATACTTAAAAGTACTATCATTGGATTTTTTTAATAAAATGTCCAAAGCCTTGCAAGAACATTTGTAAACCTTGGATGATGGCTCCAACACTTGATATGTTTATTATGTTGAGAATGTGGATATGTAAATTTGATACTAATGGATGAAGTTGTTCTTAATCTTTTCTTTTGAATAATGTAGGCTTACAAAGGTCATCTTTTTTGTCGGGGTTTAGCTAGGAGGAGAGATTCAAGCTTTTACTTCTACTAGGTTGATCAAATTTTATTTGTTTTTATTTGAGGATTTGAATTGCACCAAATGTTTTCGCATTGTAAACTATAATTCCTTATTTCATTTTCTCTTATTTCATATTCTTAAAATCTTCCTAGTTCAAACATAGACAACAAGCTGACAAGACTGTTGAGAGATTCTTTTGGTGAGAAAATAAAGACTTGCATTATTGCTTCAGTTTCACCTTCAGTCCATTGTCTAGAAGAAACTCTATGCACATTGGATTATGCTCAACATGCTAAGAGCATCAAGAATAAACAAGAGGTTATCTTTTATTTCTTCACGATTCATACCTACATTTTTTGTCAAATATTTTCCTTCACTTCTTGAATTAGGAATGTTTTGTTTGAATATGCAGGTTAGCCAAAAAAAAAATGATGAAATCTGCTCTTATAAAGGGTCTATATTTTGGGATTTTCAGGCTTAAATAGGGTCTACTTCATGAACATTTCTATTATAGAGATATCTTTTCATCACGTAATTATCTTCATATGAGTGGTATTTTTGTAGTATATAAAACTAGCAATTGTACTTTTGGTGTGTAATGAGTGCGCCAAAGAGTTTTGGAAGGTAAACTAGATAATATTTTGGTTTATTTTTGCACACATGTGTGTAGTGCATGAGATCAATTAATATGTCTTTCAACAAATGATGATGTTTTTACAACACAAGTGTCAATTAATATGTCTTTCAACAAATGATGATGTTTGAACAACACAAGTGTCAATGGAGAAGTGATATCTTTAAAGTAACTATACATTCGCTTATAAGAATCCAAACATGATCAAAAGAATAGTAAGGCTTCATTGCCAAAGACTCATGTTTTCTTTGAGAACATAATAAATAATTATATAATAATATTTAAATAAATAAAAATTAGAAGTTTGTAAATTCTAAACATTAATTTTTTTATAATAATATAATTTGTATAAATAAAAGTATTCTAAAATATAGATATATAATTATTAATATTAAAAATAGTATAATAAAAATAGCCATAATATCATTAATTTATCTTGTATAAAAATATATTAATTATTAATTATTAAAAAATCTAGAAAGAAGTGGTCAAAAAGGTTTAATGCTATTTTTTTAAAAGTATTTGTTCTAACTGTTCAGGTCAACTTGAAAAAGAAGTTGTCCAATCATTTGGAAATTGATCAAACTTGCCACTGTTCAAGCAATCAAAGCAACCTCTACCATAAATTGAAATGAAGGTAAAAACCATTTTGAAGCATCTATGACCAAACAATTTACATTGGGAAGCATTCCCATGAGTATTTTGACTTCTACTTTGTCAATATATTTTAGGAGAGAATTAACCCTTGTTTGAAAGAGAGGTTAGAATAGTTCTACAATTGTTCCATGTGCAATATTCGAGTGATATTTAGATTTTGGTTTTGTTTACTTTTGAAAAATATAAAATATAAAACAGATTGAACTAAGACAAAAAAATTGTTAATCATTGCTGATAGAATTGCTAGTAAGGCAGAAGGTAGCTAACAAAGAAATGTCATTTTTTAACAAAAGAATTATCTAATTTTAATTTGTATCTTCTTAATTGTGGTTTTACATATATCATTTTTTGCCTTCCAAATTCAATATATTACAATTCAAATATAAAATTAAGCAACAAATATATTTTTAAATAAATAATTTGATAATATTTCAAATTAAAAAGATAGATTGTATTTACATTATAAATACTATATAACAATAACTACATTTATTATATAAATTTTGTATAATTATATTTAAATAAATAATTTCAATTGATTTTAAAATTATATTCAATAAATCATACTATATAAAATATATAATAAATATAATTGTGTTATAATATTATAAATATAAATAATTATTTAATATATAAATTTATTATCTTATAGTAAAAATATATTTACATTACATTTTTTTACAGTCTATAGAAAAGAAAAAGCATAAAATATAATTAATTTGTACGTGAACGAAAATATTAAAAAAATATTTTAATATATACTATAGTACAATATATAGAGGTAGGACTAAAGTTAATCTACAACATACATGTTGAGAGAGATCTGGGCAATTTCTTGATATTGTGTAAAGCCTTTTCAACCTTTTGTGCATCGTTTGTAATCACTGCTTCAATGTTTTGCATGCAAATCTTCTAGAGAGAAGAAATAACAATCTTTAAGAAGATGGTGTAACTACTTGTCCTTTAAATTATCAGTATTATGAGTCACTTACAAAATTTGCGATTATAGGAAAAAAAGAGGTTACAATAAAAAATCATGGCTCTACTCTGTCGTTCGAATATTCACATCTGAACGATTGACTCACTGGATTCACAATTTAGGTTTTTTTCTAAGACCAGGTATGTTAAGTAGAAGAAAATTCCTTCTGCTGCTCTAAATACTTCCGTCTATGGTGGCCTCCGTTCTACTTAGTATCTACCTTTCTGGGCTCCCAACCTTTGCCTCCCTCACGCGACATTGTCTAATCATGTGGTTTTAACGCATTCTTCCCCTAGGGTTTCTCCTAGGGCACTACCACGGGAGATGTGCTTTGTGGCTCAGACAGATCAATGGGTTCCTTCTCATTTGCAAAATGCCAGAAGGGCCCGCCGTGATAGAAACAAACTTTCGTCTGGGACATGCAATCCACAAAAACCCTCTTTTTCTTTACCCCTTAAAAATAGTTTTAAGTGCCTTCAGTCTATGGACATTGGCTAAAATTTGGATGCTCCTCCTTACTCTCCTTCGCATATGTGCCATAATGGAAATACCATGGAAACTTGGTAGAATATTTTTCCTAGGTTGTTGCCCTCCCGAACTCCCCTTCATCCTGAGAGAACCCTTATGCCTGAAAGAATCTTGACCTCTTCTCCCATGCCTTACTCCCCTCCTCATCACAAAAATCCTTATAGGGATCCATCTAGGGATTTCATGGCTAATTGAAAGAGGTCATACTCTCATCCTTCCGTGACTCCCACGAAAGTAGCCTATACTCCTCCTCATCAAAGAAAAGATATTTCTATTAACCCTAACTTTCCTAAATCACAGTTAGCAAATGACGCTTTTACCCTGGAAATCAAAGATGGTTTAATGGAAAGGATGCAAGATTTATGTGCTTCTTTTGGGGTTATTTGTAGGTGGAATGGTGTTGGTTTTTCGTAAGAAAAAATACAATCTGGTTGGAGAATCAATTGTAAAACAAGGTAAGTATTGTTCTACTTCTAGGAAATTTCATTTTTTTGGCTTGTAGCAACATGAGGGAACTTAATGAGAACTTACTTTGGGAAGGTTACCCTAGTTTTAAAGATGTAAACTTTACGGTGCTTGACTGGGTTCCCTTTTTTAATCCCTTTAATTTGACTGATTTTCAAGTAGAAAGAATCATTTTTCTCAAAAATATGCTTGTGGAATTTTCAAATGATGAACTTCTTAGGAAAATTGGTAATATATATGGGAAATTCGTAGGTTTTGTAGATAGGAAATTTCTGCAGTCTGATAGAGAAATTATCGTAAGGATGAAACTGATAACAAATACTCTCAAACCTTTAGAAATTAGAGGTAAGTCCTCGACATACATTATTAATCTAACTATTCTTAGAGAAAATTTAAACATAGATAAACCATTAATGGAGATTTGTGAGGATGTTCCTCATCCTATGTATAATCTTAGAAATGTTGAGTGTATTTTAGGTCCTAAAATTCCTTATAAGCTCAATGTTTCTTTCTTCAATGACAGAGGTGGCTTTTTGGTTTCTCCTTCTAAACCCCTGGTACAAATTAACCCCCTAACATCTTTCCCTCCCCGAGTTGATGTACCCACCTCAAATATTCCCTTCAATGAATTTTGTGAGGTCTCTTCCCATCTAGTTAATCCTTTATCACATGATGATGGGCAACTGACTTCCAATTATGCTTCTCCCTGTGCCATGAAACCACCCCAATCTCCCTCTCAAAATAAACCTCCTACTATTTAGAAAATCTCTTTAGATTCAAACAAATCAACCCTGTCTCCTCCTCTAGAAACACCTGTTGTGGAACCCCCCATCGAGACCCAACAAAACCCTTTTTCAAATAGCTCTAATGTGGCCTCTGTGGGTAAAAAGGAAAACCTTCCAAGATCTATATCTAAAGATCTGACCACTGGGGATTTAGACCTAGGAGTAGGGAACACTGACACAAAAAATTCAAGATGAAGTCAAGATCATTTTTTATTATCTTGGGGAATCTTTAACTGATGATCTAATGGATCAATTCCTAGATGAGATTTGTGATAGAGAAGAGTTGGCTTTACAAAGGAAACTCCTCATTGATGGTATCAGGGCAGTTGACTGTGAGAAGGCTGGGATGGGATTGGAAGAATGGCTAGATAATCTAGAGAATATGGAAATGGAAGATCCAGAATCATTAAGAATTGTTGTTAATAAAGATAGTTGTAGCTTTATGTACTTTGCAAAGAAATCAAAGTAGACGGGAAGAAAGATGAATGCAGAACTTAGAATTTTAGTCAGTGAGGCTATATGACAGATCAAGATAACATCACTTCTGAATGTAGGGAAGGGGAAGTTCCTTCACACTGAGTCATGAATATCCTAACATGAAATTTTAGGGGCATGAATGCTCCTAACACGCAGTGAATAATTAAACTCAGCATAAATAATTCAAAATTAGACATAATTTTAATTCAGGAAACTAAAATGGATAATACAAATGTGTTGAACTTTAAAAAGAAGTTAGGGTTCAGTGAACTTGAGGCCTCCCCTATGATTGGGGCATCTGGGGGTCTATAAATCATTTGGGACCCTCGAGGCCTTTCAATTAACATTATAGAGAGAAGGCAATTTTGGATGAGTGGACAAGTCAAAAACTTTTAAATAATTTAACCTTTAATATTGTTAATGTATATGGTCCAATTCAAAATAAGGATAAAATAATAGTCTGGCAAGAAATTGTGTCCTTCCTCAATCATAACCTGGATGTACTTTGTATCTTAGGAGGTGATTTCAATGTTATTACTAAAATAACTGAGAAAAGAGGGGGCATCAACATACTCCCTTTGGCAGCCAGAGATTTCATCAGGTGGAAGGATAGGATCTCTCTTTTTGAAATCCCCACTGAAGACAATTCCTTTTCCTGGAACAATAGGAGACAAGGCTTCTACAATATTGCAGATAAATTAGATAGATTTTTCCTTAAAGGTAGTCTTATTGATTCCAACCATACCTTTGTAGCCAAGATCCTACCTATTTTTGGATTCGATCACTACCTGGTGTAACTTAGCATTCTAATGGAATCAAAACCAAAAAATTTCCCTTTCAAATTTGAACAAGCTTGGCTTAGAGACCTTAACATCTTGAAATTGATAGAACAATGGTGGTCTGAACCTAATGTGAAAGGATCTAAGATGTACATTATAGTAAATAAGCTGAAAATAATTAAAAGGAAATTTGCTAGAATGGAACTCTGATACGTTTGGAAACATCTTTGAATCAAAATTGAAGCTTGAAGAAGAATTGAAAGAGGTTAATTCTTAGGTTATTCAGTCAAGTATGGATGAAGAGCTCTACCTTAAAGAAAAGGAACTCCTTTTAGCATATGAGGAAACATTAGCTAGAGAATAAATTTTTTGGAGACAAAAATCAAGGGAAACATGGCTAGAAGCTGGAGATAGAAACACAAATTCTTTCCATAATAGTACTAAATAGAGAAGAAACACTAACAAAATTTTAAGCATTAATAATGAATTGGGGCATAGACTCAAAGATCAAAAAGAGATAGAAACTGAAACAGTCTGTTACTTCAGTAATATCCTTAACAAATTTTGGAGCTCTAACCTAGACAAACAAACAGAGTTACTAAATAACATCCCTAGTGTCATAACAAAATAAAACAATAAGATCCTAACAGATAAATTCATGATTAAAGAAGTTAAAGCAGCCCTAACACAAATGAATCTGGATAAATCCCTGGGCCTTGATGGTTTCTATGCTATTTTCTTTCAGAAGTGTTGGAACTTTATTGGGAAGGATATTATGGAGGCTCTTGAAGGGGTCAAGAAATATGGTAAATTTTTTAAAGAAGTCAACAACACCTTCATTACTCTTATCCCCAAAAAGTAAAAACATAAAATCCCTAATGATTTTAGACCAATTGCACTCTGCAACACTTTATACAAATTGCTGACTAAAACCCTATCCCTTAGACTCCAAAAACTCCTTTCATTTCTCATTAGTGAGGAACAAACTAGTTTTGTCCTGGAAAGGTCGATCTTTGATGGATCATCATAAGCCATGAAGCCATTCAATTGCTCCAGATGAACAAGAATCATAGTATGCTAATCAAGTTAGATATTCAAAAAGACTACGACAAGGTTGATTGGAGATTCCTTTGAAAGTGCTTAGAAGCCTTTGGATTTTCCAAAAGTTGGATCAATCTATTTTTTGAATGCATCTCCACCCCTATGATCTCCATCCTAGTTAATGGGACCCTAGAAGGTTTTATCAGCATTTCTAGAGTTTTGAGGTAGGGTGACCCCATCTCCCCCTTTTTATTCATTATCATGGCTGAGGCCTTAGGACAAACTATTTCTAAGAAAAAATAGATGGCATCTCTTGAGGGTATAGATATTACCAACAATTTAGATCCAACTACTCATCAACAATTTTTTGACGACACTATGCTCTATGGTGTGGGAATAGAAGCTAGGTCCTTTGGTGGGATTCTAGATACATTCACCAAGGCATGAGGGAAAGAGATTAACCTAAATAAATCTGAAATATTTTTCTTTAACACACATATTAAGGTGGAAGAAGACATGTCGAATCCTAAAGTTTAAGAAAGGTAAGCTTCCTTGTAGGTACTTAGGCCTCCCTTTAGAGAGAGGTAGTAGATCCTTAGATATCTGGAATCCCATGATAGATAAGATAAAAAACCAAAATGATCTCATGGAAAGGAAGATGGATATCCTTAGTTGGAAGAGCTACCATGGTTAGATCTGTTTTGGCAGCTATGCCAAATTACCAACTATCTTGTATCCATCTTGCCTCCAAAAAATAGAATGAATTAAAGGGAAAGCCCTTGGTGCAAAGTTAAGTTGGAGAATATTTAGGAATTTTGAGTCCAAATGGGTGAAGATTCTTATTTCTAAATATTTGAATGCGAAATCCTCCATAAATATTTTTAGGCAATTAAATCCTCCTAGGGGATCTAGAATTTGGAACTTTATGTTAGATTTTCGACACATCATTATCGAAAAACTTACGTGGAATCTAGGCACAAGTGAAGAGGCTCTTTTCTAGACATATTCTTGGGGAGGCTATGAAGTCTTAGAAAAGGAACTTAACAATATTGCTCTCAAAAAATACTTAGAAGAGAAGGTAGGGATTTTCTTTAGAGATTATATTTTTTCAATGGAGAAGATTGGGTATGGAAATCATTCAAGGAGGAAGGGATATCATCAGAAGATGAGAAGCTATTAAAGGAGACTCTGAATAAAAGAAGAATTGTTATAAATAATAGTAAGGACATGTTGGTTTGGGATGGATAAAAAAATGGATAATACAATACTAGAGATGGATATAACCTCATCATTAATCTCTATAAGAGACCTAAGAATGACATCCCTACAAACTTATGTTGGAACATAAATTGTTTACCTAAAGCTGGTTTTTGTTCTTGGTTGGCCCTTATAAATAGACTCCTAACAAAATAAATATTTAAGAAAATGGGGTTCTTATGACCCAGCAGATGCCCTCTTTGTGAAAATAATGAAGAAGACATTAATCATTTATTCTTGAACTGCGCTTATACAAACCAATGTTGGAAATGACTCAAAAAACCTGGGCTAGCTTTCTGCCTTCCCCAATTCACTCATGGCTATGCTCCAAGCCTGGCATGCTATTAAAAAGGGGAGTATCTATGCTAACCTATGGATTGTGGCCCCTTAACTTATAACATGGAAAATCTAGAAAGAGGGAAATAGGAGAATCTAGAATGGATTGTAAGAAAATCATTGATAAGGTTGAAGCAGCCATCATAGAAACTATTAATAGTAGAACCACTAAAATTCATAAGTTGGATCTCCATATGAGACACTAGGATGAAAAAATGAGAGGCAACTAGATTGGTCTCTCTCTTCCTCCCTTTATTGGCGGGGGGATCTTGAGAAGACACTCAGAAGGAAAAATTGTAAATGGCTCCCACCCGAGGATGGCTGGTTTAAACTAAATTTTGATGGGGCTTCTAGGGGAAGCCAAGGAGAAGCAGGTATTGGTTTTTGTATTCATAACAATGAAGGAATTGAAATTGCCACTTTGGTTGCTCCTATTGGATTTGAAACTAACAAAAGTGTAGAACCTTAGGAGTAGAAAATTTAGATATTGAAGGGGATTCTGCAATCATTATAAAATCCTTAAGGAAAGGATCCACACCTAGCTGGAAACTAAACTCCCTTCTCTCCCAAGCTCTAACCTTATGTAAATCATTTAAAAAGAAAACCATTAACCATATCTATCAAGAGGGCAATAAAAAGGCTGATGAACTGGCTAACCTTGGTGCAAACGACATTGCCTTATTATAGTAAAGAAAAATTGAAGAGGGATAACTTAGGATTCTCTAGATATCCAGTGATACTCTAAATTCTTACCCTAGACTAAGGAGAGATCCTATCTTACAACTCTTCCCTTCTTACCATGACCCCTAAGGAGATATTCCCTTTCAACACTTAGGTATTTTATGGTCACCTAGGATTAGGATGATAATATCAGTGTCTATCTTAAGTTCCACACCCTTTATATAATCACAGAAACTTTGAGGTAGACCCTTGTTATCAGCAATTGAATATACATGTCTGCACTGCAGGCCTGAGTATAGAACTTACAAGAAGGATATATCATAAGAAAATGAGAATACTGGCTCTGCTTTGATTCTACGGTTATCAAGCCTTTCTGAACATTGAATTATACTCTGTAGACTTAATAGATCTATGATATTCTCTGCATACTCCCCCTCAAAGAAGCTCATACACCTATATGTCACACTTATATATATATATATATATATCTATATATATATATATATATGTATATATATATATGTATATATATATGTATATGTATATATATATGTATATGTAT